>OY998238.1:0-600000 GCA_963922005.1 Cornus suecica
TACACAACACATATATACATTTACGCATATATGTACACACATCAAAATTACTAAATTACACAATACCATTACTAAAATTACACAATACATTTACTAAATTGCACATCATAATTATAAATTGTACACATACATCCCTCATAAATACCAAATTAATTAAATGCATAAATTAGGGTTATTACACAAATGCAGCCTGGACTAACCGGAACAATAATCCTTTTTTTTAATTCCTACAATTCGAGTTGGCGTAATCATCCACATTTGTTGTATCATTCTCAGAACACTGAAAATCATCAACCAAGTTTCAATAGAAGCCAACAACCATTTAGTACTCAAAATTTTCAGTCCAATAATACCCAATCATTCCGACCCTTCAACCAAGATCAACCCCAGCGTCAAAATCAAACTCCACCACCTAGACCACCTGGTTTTGAGGATAAAATGATGAACGCCTTGAGAGAGTTTAAAAACCAATCTAACCATCTTCAGGCGGCCGTCCAATTGCTGAACTCTCATGTCCAACTATTGAACTCTCATTCTCAATCCATCGCTAAGATAGAAATCCAAGTAAGGCAACTAGCGAATGCGATGAATAGGCGTGAAGAGGGAAGATTACCTAGTTAACCGGTGGCTAATCCAAAGAGTAAACAAGTAATGGAGCATGGTTCATTTACTAAACCTAGTTATGAAACAGTCCAAGCCGTTACTACTTTGAGAAGTGGAAATGAAATGGAGAATAGGGTTGAGAAGTAGTTCGAGGAGAGGATGGACAAACAAAAGGCGGCTGAAGAGATTCAAAAAAAAAAACCCCAGGAAGAGGAAAAAGAAGATCAAACATTACTAGAAGAGCCGAATAAGGCAAAGTATGAGGAGGCAACACATTTCCCTCAACGTCTTCGAGATTCGACTTCGTATAGCAAGCATAAGGAGAATGACATGTTGGAAACATTCCGACAAGTCAAGATCAACATACCACTCTTAGACATTATCGCCCAAATTCCACCTTATGCTAAATTTTTGAAGAACCTCTGTACGCAGAAAAGAAGAATTAGAACTAAGGTCTCAAAGAAGATTTTGTTAACTGAACAAGCGAGATCGCTCTTATTAAGTGATACTCCACCTAAGCGTAAAGATCCCGGTGCTCCCATTATTTCTTGTGTTATTGGTGACCAATATATTGGTAGAGCTCTTCTTGACCTTGGTGCATGTGTTAATTTATTACCTTACTCAGTCTATCAACAGCTAGGGTTGGGAGAACTCAATCCTACCTCGGTGGTGTTTCAATTGGCAGATATATCAACTAAACAACCAAGAGGAATTCTGGAGGATGTCATTATTCAAGTGGGCAAGTTTTACTATCCCGTAGACTTTGTAGTTCTAGATATGGAACCTGACCACAAACCAAGGAAACATACTATCAAAAGGGAATAAGAATAAATTCAAGTGGTTTTCTTTTTTCATAAACTAAATATTACACTGGGATCGGGGAAGAAGAATAAAATCAAGAAATCTTTTTTATTTTGAGCAAAGCATAAGAAAAAGAAAATATCTGCTTGTAGACCGACCCCCATATCAATTAAATAAATTAAAGAAAAAAATGAATCAGTGTTGACACTCAAATATTTTGAAGTGACTTCTTGTATGCATGCACCATCATATTATAATCAAACTTTAATAGAGTATTATTAATTATAAGAATAGTATTAATACGTATGAAAAAAATATACATAGAAATATGTTCTTACTTGTTCATGTGCTTCCGTGGAAAACCTTTCGATTGTTTTAATAAGTGCTAATGATCATACAAATAACCGAGTAAACCAAAAATGGTTGATTCGTAGGTAACGTAATAATGCCACCGAGATGTGTACTTTTTCCCGTTTCCTTCGCCGACACAACCCACTAGATAAATTCTTAAATAAATATATTGGATCAATGACTCTTTCGGGCCTGTTTGGCAAACCGGTTTTGGGCTTAGTTTTGGTCTTGGTTTTGGATTTTAAGACCAAAACCATGTTAGGCAAGCCGGTTTTGGAGTTGGTTTTGAGCTTTTTAAAACCAACCACTAAAACCTGGTTTTGGCCCACCAATTTTGACTTTTCTCTCTCTCTCTATATATATATATATATATATGGCCAAAAATATGTATTATTTTGAAAAAAAATTTATATTTTTTGGAAAAATTATTTTCAAAAAAATTTATTTTTCAGAAAATATTTATTTTTTCGGAAAATAATTATTTTTCGGAAATTAAATTTTTTTATCGGAAAAAAATTAATTTTCGGAAAATAATTATTTTTTCGGAAAAAAATTAATTTTCGGAAAATAATCATATTTTCGGAAAAAAATTAATTTTCCGGAAAAAAATTAATTTTTGGAAAATAATCATATTTTCGGAAAAAAATTTATTTTTTCGGAAAAAATTAATTATTTTTTTTCCGAAAATTAATTATTTTCCGAAAAATTATTTTTTATATTTTTCGGAAAAATAATTTTTCCCCGAAAATTACTTTTTTTCCAATTTTATTTATATATATTTTTAATACATATTAATATATATATATATATATATATATATAATTATACCAAGACCAACTCCTTACCAAACATTATATATTGCTTTTAGATTTACCTAAAACCACCCAAGACCAAGACCAAAACCAAGTTCCCAAACGGGCCCTTCATGATTCTTCTTTAATTTTCTCTTGGATTTCAAAAAGGATAAAAGAATATTATCAAACATATATATACAATTGAAAATAATAAAAGAATATAAATTTTAAAGTAAACTCTAAACATATTCCTTCAACTATATCAACGACCAAAGATAGAGTAAAACAATATAAAAAGAAAAAAGAAAAAAAAAAAAACCAAAATATGTATAACCAAAAAAGAACAAAATGGTATAAAATTATATGGTGATTTCAATTCCTCAAACTCAAATTAATTCGTAGATATAAAATATAAAGTAAATAAGTATAAAGTAAATAAATAAAATCAATATATTAAAAATGAAAATAATTCTCAAATTCATGTTAATATAGTAAAAAAATATAAGGCAAGTAAATAAAAATTCAAATTAATACATCATAAGTTAAAATAATAATAAAAAGAAATGTATATAATAAAGATTCACAAACTAAATCATAAGATCGGAAGGGAGGAAGAATAAAATCAAGTAGTTTTCTTTTTCACTGGGATCGGGGAAGAAGAATAAAACTTTCTGAAGTATCTTCTTGTATGCATGCACCATCATATTATAATCAAACTTTAATAGAGTATTATTCATTATAAGAATAGTATTAATACGTATGAAAAAAAAAAAACATAGAAATATGTTCTTACTTGTTCCTTGCTTCTATGGAGAACCTTTCGATAAAAAAATAGGGACTGAAACTATTAGATTTATTATTATCCACTACAATTACTTTAATTAAAATTTTAAATATAAATATCTTGAAATACTTTAACACTTTTAATAATAGTATATATATATATATATATATAATTTTTCTTATCCATTGCATTATAATATAATATAAGGTTTGTATTATTTTGTCATACAAGAAAATATTTTTCATTATTTATTTATTTTCAGTTCACTTTCACCCTTAAGGTTTACCATATTTTTACTTTTACCCCTCCAGTTTCAAATATCTCAGTTGCACCGTCTTGAATTTAATTTTGGTCCTACTCGGTCCCCTTGGGTATTGATGTTGTCATAAAATTCCGTTAATGGAATGATGTTAGCCTTTAACTACAATGTAAAATGACAAATTTGCCCTCAAATTGAAAAAATTGGCTTCTTTAGCCCACGTGTTCAAAGTGAAAGGGATATTTTTAATAAATTCTCATATGGTTTCAAAAAAGATCAATTAACCTCGCTCCATTTTTAAAAAAAAAAAACCTAGAATTATCAAATTTGATCAAATTACTCTTTTCCCCTGCAATTTTCGTCAAGACAGTTAGTGTTAGGGACATGTGCATGTCATGTGAGCACTAAACTTTGGTTTAATGCCCAAAATGCCCCTGGAGGGAGGTTAGTTGATTTATTTTGAAACTATAGAGGGTGATAATATCATTTTTCTTTTTGTCAAATTCAAAATTAATTGTACCAAAATTACCAATTTTGTAAATAATATAAGAATTATTCATATAAAAAGTGGAGCTTTTTTATTTCTATACATTTTCTATTTTATTAGTATACTTATATTACTCAACATTTAAAGTATAAAAAATCTAAGCTAAAAGTACTTATATATTCAATGCATGATATATTCATGTACAATTATGAATATCTATGAATTATTATATTATTATTACACCAAAACGTACAAATTTTTAATAGTTGTTTTTTATTCTTTGTGAATGCCCTATTTTGTTAATTAGGGATGACAATGAAACGGGTATGAAATGGATTTGCCTCTATCTATACACGCCCCATTAATTTTTGGGTAATTTGCAATGACACTTCTAGAGATTTAGGTCAATTTCACATAGCCTCCGATCAACACACAAGTTTACAATGACACCCCCTAAGCTTTAAAAAGTCTTGTAGTGACCCCCCCCTTAGAGTCGTGAAAAGTCAGGTTTGCCCATATTATAAATAGAGTTAATTTCAATAAACCTCTTTATACTATTGAATTTAATCAATTAACCCATCTTATGTTCGTATTGCCCCCTATGCTTTCCAATTTAATCAATTAACCCCTCCTATATCCAGATTATCCCATATATTTTTCAATTTTAATCACATTGCCCCCACCACCAAATAATATATATATATATATATATATATATATATAATTCAAAAAATATATATCAAATTCGAAAAAATATATATAAAATTAGAAAACAAATATATAAATTTAAAAAATATATATAAATTCGAAAACAGTATATTAAATTTCAAAAAATATATAAAATTCAAAAAACAATATAAATTTTGAATTTTTAGGGTTTATTTCTAAAAATATATATAAATTTCGAAAACAATTATATAAAATTCAAAAAATATATATAACATTCAAAAAAAATATAAAATTCGAAAAACAATATAAATTTTGAATATATATATAAAATTCAAAAATATATTTATATAATTCGGAAAAAATATATAAATTCAAAAAAATATAAATTTAGAAAAATATATAAAATTCGAAAAAATATATATATATTTCGAAAAACAAAATGTGAATAAATAAATAAATTTAGGGAAAAAAAAATATATATATATATATATATATATTGGTAAAATATCATATCTTTTCTAATGAAGTAAATCTAACTACTTACCACCAATAACTATTAGTGGTCTTTTATATATATATTTCCAAATTATATATATATTTTTCAAAAATTTTATGACGTTTTCAAAATTTATATGATGTTTTCGAAAGTTATATGATATTTTTGAATTTTATATATTATTTCGAATGTTATATATTTGTTTTGAATTTTATATAATTTTTTCGAATTATATATATATATTTTTTGAATTTTATAATTATTTTTCAAGTTTTATATTTTTGTTTTTGAATTTTATATATTTTTTGAAATTTAATATATTGTTTTAGAATTTAATTTTTAATTTTTTTTTATATATTTGTTTCAAATTTTATATATTTTTTCGAATTTAATATATATTGATTGAAGGTGGAGGGCAATGTGATTGAAATTCAATAGTATAGGGAGTTTATTGAAATTAACCCTATTTATAATAAGGGCAAACCTGACTTTTCAGGGTTCAAAGGAGTGTCACTGCAAGACTTTTTAAAGCTCATGGGGTGTCATTGTAAACTTGTGCGTTGACCAGAGGCTAGGTGAAATTGACCTAAACCTCAGGGAGTGTCACTGCAAATTACCCTTAGTTTGTCACAAATTGCCTTTTTCTAACCCATACCCGCCCCATTAATGCAAATTTTTTCAACATCTATTTCGAATCAATAAACAAATTTACTAACTACATAGCATTAACATAATTTTCTCTTATCTAAATAATAGAGCATACAAACTAAAATATATTATAAAATAATATCAATCCCAAAAATTTAAATTTAAAAATTTAAATAGTGCCAAAAAAAGTCAATACTAGGTGCATGAATAAAAATTCAAAGAATATTCGTACACTACGTGCCGATATATACATTAGCAAACAATAAGATAAATTTATATAAATAAGGTGGGTCGGGTATCTACTAAAATCCGTATCCGCCCTATAACCCATGACATGTTTGATTTTTAATATCAAATTCGCCCCTACAAAATTAAAAACACTTCCAAACCCTTGAATAAGGGGGTGAGGCGGGTACAAATATCCCTATTATTAATATACATTTTCAATTTTTCTAATTAATATAATTACTCTAGATTTAAAATATAAAAATTATAAAATATAATTAATTACACATTACTATGAATAATATGAATTAAAAATAAGATAAGTAAAAAACCGATACAAACTTTTGACAATTCTTTTTTAATTTTATATATTTTTTAATTTTAAATAAGAGGTATTAAATACACATTACTATGAATATATAACACATTGAATAAATATATATATATAATTACTTTTAGGTTATAATTATTAGGGTTAACTTCATTTACACCCCCTGAGGTTTGTCTTATCTTCATTTTGACCCCTTCAGGTTTGCATATCTTCATTTACACCCCCTACTGTTCAATATTCTCATCACTTAGACCCCCTGAACGATGACATCAGCCTGAATTTTTTTTAAAATCCCTAAACTACCCTCAATGTGTTATCCTTGTTCTGTTTGGAAACAAGGATAGTGTTTTTATCAATTAGACCCCCTCACATCATTTAATAATTTAATTTGTATTAAATTTTCAAAAAATATATAAAATTCAAAAATATATATATTAAAATTTGAAAAAAATTATAAATTCGAAAATAAATATAAAATAAAAATATATATAAATTTCGAAATTATTTTTTTTTTCAAAAAAACATATTAAATTTCGAAAATAAATATAAAAATCACAAAAAACATAAAAAATATATAAAAAATTAAAAAAAACATATAAAATTCAAAAATATATATTAAATTTCGAAAAAAATTATAAAATCGAAAATAAATATAAAATAAAATATATATATATAAATTTTGAATTTTTTTTTAAAAACATATTAAATTCAAGACAAATATATAAAATTAAAAAAAAACCATATAAAATTCTAATAATATATATTAAATTTCGAAAATAATTATAAAATTCGAAAAAAATATAAAAAATTATAAAATTTGAAAATAATTATAAAATTCAAAAAAATATATATTAATTTTTTTAAAAAATACTAAATTCAAAAATAAATATAAAATTAAAAATATATTTATCTCTCTCTCTCTCTCTCTCTCACACACACACACACACACACTCACTCACTCACTCACTCACTCACTCTGCACATACGCACATATATATATATATATATATACATACACATATATGTATATATAAATCTATACATATATATACACACACACACATATATATATAGATCTATACATATATATATACACACACACATATATATATAGATCTATACATATATATACACACACACACATATATATATAGATCTATACATATATACACACACACACACATATATATATAGATCTATACATATATATACACACACACACATATATATATAGATCTATACATATATACACACACACACACATATATATATAGATCTATACATATATATACACACACACACATATATATATAGATTTATACATATATATACACACACATATATATATATATATATAGATCTCCCCCGTCGGCGCCGACCCCCTCCCACCGCCTCCCCGTCGGCGCCGCCCCCTCCCACCACCGCCTCCCTCTATTTTCGACCGATGGGTCGAAAATATGTGTGTGTATATATATGTATAGATCTATATATGTGTGTGTATATATATATGTGTGTATGCGTGTGTGGATGTGTCTGAGAAAGAGAGAGGAGAGAGAGAGACGAGAGATAGAGAGGAGAGAAAGAAAGAAAATAAAATAAATTTAAATTAAATAAATGTTGGGGTGTTTGGTTTGAAGGTTAGATTGATTCTAAGGGAGTGTTTGGTTTAGGGTTTAAATTGCTTTAGGGATTAAATTGATTTAAGGAGTGTTTGGTATTAGGGTATTTTAGACATTTCACGCCATGAAGGGGTGTAAATGAAGATATGCAAACCTGAGAGGGTCAAAATGAAGATAAGACAAACCTCAGGGGGTGTAAATGAAGTTAACCCTAATTATTATATTTTAAATATTAAATAATATTTAATTAATTAAAAAAAAATATATATATATATATATAAGAAAGGGGCTTCACACTTTTCTAATAGTGTACATACAATAAAAATATCATTATAATATGCTTCAAGAGAAAAATGAAAAATAAGGGGTGTAATTGTTCAAATTGAAAAGTGTAAGGGGAGTTTGCTAATAGGATAGAAGGGTATTTAATAAAATTTGAAAATTTGAGGAGATTTTATGATAATATTCGAGTCGGGATATTAAGAGGGGGGATTTTATAACTCGGGAATTTTCCCCCAAGCAAACCCTAATCCAAGTGACCGGCAACATCGCCTCACGCAGTATACATGCCAACTCAATCCACCCTCCTCCTTCATCACCCGCCTCACGCAGTCCCACACCCCCTTGTACGGACTGTCGCTAAATTGGCCAAGTGCTCGACCGAACCGGCGATCATGAACGGCCAGAAGCGGAGGCCGTCGTGAGACGGCGAGACGACAATGACCGGGTTGTATCCGGGTGGGTGTGGGACCGGGTATAGATCCGAGTTTTGGGGGGATTGCGTCAGTGGCCATGGAGATGGAGGGAGAGGGAATCTAGGGTTTGCTGATGGTGATCCGGTTGCGGTGATACGGGTTGTCGCCATGCACCAGTTCAAATCTCTGTATATATAGATATGAGGTCATATATTTATATATGGGTAAATTGCTTAAAACCCCCTTGAAGTTTACTCTCTTTCTACAAATATTCCCTCAACTATGAATAGAGCTTAGAACCCCCTAAAGTTTCATAAAAGGTTGTACCATGAGTTTGCCCTCAATTTTTTTTACTCTTTTACCCTCCAAATTTTTTATATTTCCACCTTACCTTTAATCATCTTATAGGACAAAAAAATATATAAAAGACTATCTTATCCTTACTATTATATTTCTTAATTCTTTAAATTACAAAATTATTATTTTTTTTTAGTTATAATATTAATTTTGTCATTTACCTTTAATGTATTAGACTAAATATACTCTCAAATATAAAAAAAAAATTTGTAAGTTTTAATTATTTTATTTGTAAATCAATTAACTTGTTATTAAATTTTAATTTAATTTAAATCATAAAACTCAATCCTAATTAATATATTCATAAATAAATCACAATTTATGAATATATTTTATGAAAAGAAAGTTTCATTTGGCAAAAAAAAATTAATTTAATTAGGATAATGAGTTTTATGATTTAAATCAAATTAAAATTTAATAATAAGTTAACTGATTTACAAATAAAATAATTAGAACTCATTACCATAGTGCTCATTTTTTTTTTTCCAGTAATTAAAATTTATTATATATTTATTTTTCTGATGATTATATATATATTTGGTTATGTTGGTTGAACATTGTGTCAGATTCTAGCTAGTTTGTTGAGTATAGACATATGTTTTTCATTTTTTTTGGAATTTATTTTGTAGACATTGTTGGGAGGATTACCTGTTTGATGATTTTTCATTTTATTTTATAGGTCTTAGTGATTTTTATTAAAGTTATGTTGTAGTTGGTGATTTTTTTTTCTTTGTTTCAATTTGTGATTAGTTGGTCTCCACACCATGTAGATATTTATGGATTTGGATTTTTAATTAATTATGTGCGTGCTGAAACAAGATTTTAAATAACTAAAATTCAACCTCCATGATTTACATGAAACTGACTTGTTAAAAAAAAACCATAAATTATTATTATTTTAATACTTTTTTATTTGATAATTGAACTAGCATGAACAAATCCTTATATTCAACTATTTAACCAATCTCATCTCATTGTATTTTATGATATTTCAAAATCATAATTGAAAAATTAATTATTGTCTATTATGAAAGAATGATAAATGTTGATAAAGAACTTGCTCATACATAATTCTACTTCCTTCCTCGTACATTAATTGTCCAATTTTTTAACTATACTTGGTTTCGGATAATTTTATATTTTTTAAAATTATCCTTTTTCATTAGTTTCAAAAATAATAAAAGCTACAACTATATTATATTAATTAAAATAAAAAATAAAATAATAACAATAAATATTGAAAAGAAAGTGCTAAAAATAACTATTTATTGTTACATTAATCAACGTAGACCCCTTGAAGAAATTCTAAAATTAAATCCTGATCTCCTCTTCCAGCTCTTGTAAGTTACTTCTCCAATTCTTGAAACTCATTATCCTAATTAATATATTCATAAATAAATCACAATTTATTATTAAACTTTATTAATATAATTGATTTTGTATCTATGCAAGTGTAGGTTGTGTTGTTAGTGGTATATATGCGAAATTAATTTTTATAAAAATTAAATTAACCAAAATAATAAAAAGTCTTATAATTAAACTTTATTTCAACAAACTTAATTACCTAAATACAATCAAACTCTACTTCTACAAATTTAATTACTCTTTCCGATAATTTTATTAAATAATAATAAAATCCAAACTCATTTATACTTAAACTCTTTAAGTGTTTGCTCCGAAAAATAATATTCATCACCGGCCTAATAGCAGGGCCGATAATAATTATTATTTTCGTAGGATTCCGAAAAATAATAATCATCGGCCGAATAGTAGGGCCGATAATTTTCTTCGTATCCGTAGGGTGCGGGCGTCCAGAACTGGTGACGGAGTTCAACTGGTTCAAAAGGAACGGATTTTCGTCTCTTTTGAACATGTGGAGTAGAATCAGGCGATTTACGAGAGAGAGAACTCAACTCTCGTGAAGGGTTTTGATTGCCTCAGCAAAGAGGACTTTTGGGTAACCAAAAGAAATTGCGAAAGGAATTGAAAGGTGCAATGACATGGAATTGAAAGAAAGCAAATAAATGACTGGGAATGTAAAAGACGATAAAAGTAAAATATAAAGGAAAAGTGTTATTGTAGCAGAAACATTTTTGTATTGGTCGTGGACCTCTGTAACAGAGATATACGTACATTATTTATAATGAAACTAACCTAAAGATAAACTAGAAATAAACAAACAAATAAATAAAAGATAAAAACACCTAAATTCTAATCTTATTTAAACACTTTAACCAACTCAACTATATCTCTTTTTCAAAATTGTCAAATGATCCACAAACTTTGTAATCTTCTAGTTTTAATAACTTCATGATATGACCCATTTTCAACCCATCTTCTAACCCATTTTCGCAGCCCATTTCAGCCCAACTTCTGGCCCATTTCGCAACCCATATCTGGCCCGATTTTGGCCCATTTTCGCAGCCCAAAACAGCCCAGTTTTGGCCCATTTTCGTAGCCCAATTTCTGCCCAGTTTTAGCCAATTTCTGGCCCATTTCGGGTCCAATTCGCAGCCCAATTTCTGCCCAGTTTAAGCCCAAATTCCAGCCTGAAAAACAACCGAGTTTAGGTCCGAAACAGTCCAGTTTTGGCCCATTTTCAGCCCAGTTTTCAGCCCAAATTAGGCCTGAAAACAGCCCAGTTTCTGGTCCGAAAATCAGCCCAGTTTTGCCCAATTTTCGGCCTAGTTTCGGTTCGCTTCCATTGCCATGTGTTGGCTCATTTAGGGTGTCAACATTAAGATAACTCATGCTATTAAAATATTTTAACAATTTAATATGATAAGTACAAGCTAAAAGATAACCAAAATAATAAAAAGCCTTATAATTAAACTTTATTTCGACAAACTTAATTACCTAAATACAATCAAACTCTACTTCTACAAATTTAATTACTCTTTCCGATAATTTTATTAAATAATAATTATGTCATATATTCCCAAATCAACCAATGATTAATATAATAGACAAGAATTTTATACTAATTAAATACCACTTTAATAGTTGGAAATGAACACAAACTCTTTCATATGTTAATGATGTTAGTTATGATAAATATAACATAAGCATAAACTCTAAAGACCTCCTTTGTCCTGAAAGTGTCTACCACCACCATATATACATGGGGCATCCCTTTTTCTGCAATCTTTGCATGAATATCTTTTTCTGCGCGAGTTCATTGAAAATCTGTGATGTAGTGATGTAACCATTTGAAATGAATGATTTTGGTTTTTTTCATTTTCCTTTTTTGATTCGTTTCTTCACAAAATTTCTTCATATATTTGGTGAAACAGTAGGGGTATGTATTGAGCTGAACAAACTCTCGTGATCGCGAACAACCCAAATGGTTTGACATAATCACAGTTTTATTAAAGGTATTCTCTTTATTCTGTTCTCTTTCTCCAATATTTATTGAAATAGAAACGAAATAATTTTTGTTCTTATCATTTATGTTAATACATATATACAGAAATATATTTATGTATGTATATATATGTTTTTTATGTTTCATTATTGTGTTTCATATAATGATGTTTATGATTATGATATCTTACTGAAATATAATTTTGTTTAAATTTTTTCTTTATCACCGTAAATTGTTTTGATAAAATAAATTTATAAGATGCCAATGGAAATGGGTTCTTAAGAATTTTTTCTTTAACCCTTCATATATTCTTTATTGTTACAAATACATTTTTTATTGATGTTATTGTTATGATCTTTTGTCCAAGGCATGGATAACCTTAGTATAATGTCTTTATTTCATTGAAGTTCCAGTTGTTGTTTTACCTATTTAAAATCCTAACTTAATAAAAATTAAATATAATTTTGTCATGTATTTTTTTTGAATCCGTTTATAATTTTTATGGTTAAAAGGTATTTATTTTGAGAGGTACACAACGTGCTCATGTACTAGATACAAAAACATAATAAAGTATAGTTAAACTCTACCGGGTACAAACGTAATTGCCTAATTTATGTGTTTGTTCAGGGTTATCAAAAGCCCATTTTTTCATATGTAATGGTATATGGAATTATTTTTCTTCTTTTCTTGAGGAGGAGCTAAGGATTCAACATTATCTTAAGTAATGGTATCCTTTACTAATTATTCATTCACTCGCGATTTTTATACCTTTTAGCATATAGTGGTGACTCTTTTCATTTGTATTTTGTTTCTAAACTTATTTTTCATTATATATATTTTTGTTTTTATTTTAGTTCCAATAAGTAACATTGTAGTTTCAAGAATTTTCTATTAATGTTGATATATATGTTTTTTTATTTTACTTTTAGTTTCCATAAATATCCGGTCTTTGTTTTTATATGTCTCATATATTGATTTTTCTTTAAACATTTTTTTATTTTGTATTCTTTAAAATTTTAGCTATTTTTATTTCCCCTCTCATTTTTTTCATGTTTTAATCTAATCATCTCTATTATCTAATCATCTTTTGTTTCTCCCTATTTAAGTTGATAGTTATTGATGTTTGATTAAATTTAATTTATTTACTTATCTTTCAATGTGAATTTGATTAAGATATTAGTAACTAATAAAGTTTTATATATCCATTTTTGGTAAAGAATAATTATATTTAGTATTCAAATTTGAGTTTTTTTTTTCTCTTTTTCATAAATGCGAAGTTGTTAAATATTATTTTTAGTATCCTTTAATTCTTATATTGAAATTATCACAATAAATTATTAGTCTCAATATATAAATTCTTTATAAATTAAAATTTACTTACGTGCGACGCACGTGTTTATTACTAGTATATATGTATCTATATTTAGAGGGCCAGAGAGAAAGAAAGAGGGTAACAAATCAAGTTTGAACTTTCTTTTGATCAAGTTCTGGGCTTGGAACAAAGTAGAAATTATAAGCCTATGTCTGGTACGCAGGAATGAAATGGAATGAAGGTAGGAATGGAATTGGAATGAGAATGGAATTGAAAAATGAACCATATTAGGAATGGAATGAACTTAATTTTTTTCTTTCCAAAATTACCCTTTTTAGTAACAAATATATTATTCTAATTATTTGATATTATTTTTTAATTATTTTTATTAAAAAATAATAAAAGATAATGAGAATAGTAGTGACGGATAATGGATGCTGTGGTAGTAAAAAGTGATGATGTGGTGGTGGAAGGTGATGATGGTGGAGGAGGGGGTGGTGGTGGTGATAGTGGAAGACAATGGTGATATGTTGGTAGAAGACATTGGAAGTGAAAATGATGGTGAATGTAAATGGAGATAGTGGTGGTAGAAAGCAATGAAGGTGATGGTGGTAAAAGGTAAAGAATGTGGTGGTGGAGGAAGGTGGCGGTGGTGATGGAAGAGGAAGGTGGCGGTGGTGGTGGAGGATATGGTGGTTTGTTTATTTAAAATGTGCAAGAGTTATTTAGTAATTTGATATTTTAAATTCATTTTTTAAAGAATGGAATGTTCATTCCATAGGTTTAAGGCTTGTTTGAAAATTCTTTGTTTTTGTATTTATTTTTTGGATGAAAGAACAAAAATGATTTTTGTATTTGTTTTTGTATTTTTTCCTAAAAAAACAAAAACAAATTTGTTTGGGTGTGTGTATATATACAATGGTGATGGTGATGGTGATGTGTGTATATATATGTGTGTGTTTGGTTGAATTGAGAAAAGGGTTAGAACAAAGAACAAAAAAAAAATACCAAATTGATGTTCTTTGATTTTGGCCCAAATTTAATTTTGTTCTTAGCACTGTTCACAAAAACGTTTTTTCTAAAATTGCACACAAACAAGGTTTTGTTCTTATGAACAGTGGAAAAAATAAGAACAAAAACAAAAATATGGGTTTCCAAACGGGCCCTTAGTAATCTACCCTTGAAAAGTATTAAAAATAAATAAATAAAACTTGAATTTAAAAGTTTTTAAACATAAATTGGAGCATCTACAATCGATAAAAATAATAAAACAATAAAAGTATGATTTTATTTCTTACAAAATAATTTAGAAACTCATAATAACATTAATCCTTCCATGTAGGGCTGGCAAAATTGGACACGACACGAACATGACACGAGAATAACCTAAAAAGGGTCGACCCGAACACGACACGAGAATATATGGGTCGACCCGAACACGACACGAGAATATATGGGTCAACTCGAACACGACACGGATAACCCGAACACGACACGTTTGACACGATTATATTTATATTTATCTTTATTTTTATCTTTTTCTCTTCTCTAATTGGTCATAAATTGAAATATATCAATAAAATAGTACTGGATCGTGTCAAAATCAATTTAATTTTGTTGATAATAAGTTAAATAGTTATATTTCGTGTTGGATTATGTCAAATTTAATTTAAAATATTATAATAAATAGGCTAAATGAATTACATAGGTCGACACGTATAGTAATCAAGTCTTTATCTCGACTCGACACGAACACGACCCGTAACCCGAAATTGCCAGCTCTACTTCCATGCATCACAAGAGTGGATGGTGGTACATGAATAGTAAATTGGAAATAACAATTACTATATCTAAAGATTATTTGCATCCATCACAATTTGATGCACTTATATTTTAACACAAATTCAATTCTAATAGATTTATAAACAATCCTAAGTTATATATAATACTACAACAATAATGTTTCACAAAATTGATGCACTTATGTTTTATTTTAGGTGATAAGTTCACAAATCACTATTTTAAATGTCAAAAATAAATCTTTAATTCACCATTTTATTGCATAAATGTTCTTATATATATCTTTTTATTTCTTATAGGTTTGAATTAGAAAAGATGAAGAAAATATATTAAAGTGAATAAAGGAATGCACATGGATGGAAGATGAAGAATATAATGCACATGAAGAAAAGATGAAGAATATAATGCACATGAAGAAAATAAGAAAATGACTTGGAAAACATCAATATTCAAAGAAAAAGAAAATAAAAGTAGATCCAATTTCACTTTACAAGATGTCATTATATTCCAAATTTCCCTATAAATAGGAGAGTAGTTAGATCTTGTAAGGAGTTAGATGGTAGAGAGTGAGAAATTTTAGAGAGAATTTAGTCTTGTATCAAGTTTTTTATTTTGTTGTAATATTTTTCTTAGTTAATGAAAATTTATTCTATCATCATGTTTTATGTTGTTAGCTTAAACATCTTCTCAAGGGAGTGATGAAGCCACCTTGGGTAAGATATACATAATTTTATTTTATTTCTTATTGTTTAATTATCTTCCCGAATTAATTCTTTCAAGTGGCAAAACCTACAATAGAGGTTGAAAATAGAGGAAGGATTCTCCGTGATTATCAATCAATGGAAATACGGGGAATGCCTACCACTATTTATATTTATTTATTTTTAAACCAAAACATTAGAGGGAAGATTTTCCGTGATTACCAATTAATGGAAATACGGGGAATGCCTACCAATATCTATGTTTATGTTTAATAGGTTGGAGGAGAATTTCGCAATAGAAATATATAATATTATTTATATAGATCCGGGTAGTGGATTCTCTTCCCTTGATATTTCTTCCACCATTTGATAATTTTATCTAGTTATTTTAGTTTATTATTCAAAAATTCAAGAATTGTTTTAAGTGATTTCTTTTTATCTCAAAAATTATAGTTTTGGATCCTAGTCTCAAACCGATTTCTAAGTTGAGAGTGGTTCGACCCTACTTATTGCTATACTATTTTAAGTAAAATATTTGTAGGTATTATAAATTTTGTTGATCGGAGTTTGGTGAAGCAACGACAAATATTATCAATTCATCAACCGTCATTAGGTTAACTTCATTTATATCTCCTGAGGTTTATTTTTACTTCAATCGCACCCCCTCAGGTTTGCAAATCTTCAATTACACCCCTCATAGTGTGAAATGTCTAAAATATCCTTATACCAAACACCCATTAAATCAATTTAATCCCTAAATCAATTTAACCCCTAAACCAAACACCCCCTTAGAATCAATCAAACCCTCAAACCAAACACCCCAACCCCAACCCCAACTACAACCACCACCACCACCACCATCCGCCGCCACTACCACCACCACCACCACCATCATCCACCCCACCGCCGCCACCACCACCACCACCACCACCAAATATATAAAATATAAAATATATCTATATATCTATATCTACATATACATATAAAATTAGAATAAAAAAATTAAGTAAATTATCCAAAAACCGTCCCTCCATCAATAATGGGGACTCTCTCTTTATAAGAAAACCAGCAGCCCAGAGGAATCCAAACTAACCAAAAGTTTGTTTCTATTTCCAAAACTTCAATCTTCCATTTCCTATATCTATATCTACATATACATATATATATGTGTAATCAGACCACATTGTCTTGTATTTCTTGACCCCAAGAGCAATCAATCAAAACCTCTCTTCCCAGAACACGGAGCACCGAAATGGGTTTGTTGATTATCGAAGAGAAAGGTGGAGAAGAAGGAGACGACGCCGTTCTGGTTCCGCCCACCAATTTCTCCATGGTCAAAGATGGCGTCTACAGATCTGGCTTCCCTCAACCCTCCAATTTCCCGTATCTACAAACCCTCAATTTGAAATCAGTCATGTATGTCTTGTACACATATATATATGTACGTATATATATATATATATATATATATATATATATATATATATGTGTGTGTGTGTTTGGTGATTGAAGATTTTCTTGTATTGAGTTTCGAATTTTTGGGAAGATGTTTGTGCACCGAACCTTGCCCTCAATAAAATTTTATATGTTTATGTAGAAATGTAGATATAGATTTCAAAAAAATTTATTCTAATTTACTTAATTTTTTTATTCTAATTTTATATGTATATGTCTTTTTTAATTTTATATATTTGTTTCAAATTTTTTTATATTTGTTTTCGAATTTTATATTTATTTTCGAAATTTAATATATATTATTTGAATTTTATATGATTTTTTTAAATTTTATATATTTGTCTTGAATTTAATATGTTTTTTTGAAAAAAAAAATAATTTCAAAATTTATATACTCCTTATGTCCCAATTTAAGTGTTCACATTCACTATTCAACCCATTCCAAAATAAGAAAAGTCAATACCACTTTATTTGGTCAATTTACTAATTTACCCTTTAATCATTCAAATTATAAAATATCTAAACTACAACCATCACATCATTTGGTGAGACCAATGGTAAAATTGGTTTTTCATTCACTATCACACCAATAAAAGTCATCATCTCAAAAAGTTAGATTACCCAAAATGGACCTATAATATGGGACGGAGGGAGTATTTTTTAATTTTATATTTATTTTCGAATTTATAATATTTTTCAAATTTTAATATATATATATTTGAATTTTATAAATATTTTGAAAATTTAATACAAATTAAATTATTAAATGATAGAGGGGGTCTAATTGATAAAAACACTATATTTATTTCCAAACAGAATAAGGATAACACATTGAGGGTAGTTTAGGGATTTTTAAAAAAATTCAGGATGATGTCATCGTTCAGGGGGTCTAAGTGATGAGAATATTGAACAGTAGGAGGTGTAATTGAAGATATTCAAACCTGAGGGGGTACGATTGAAGTAAAAGTAAATCTCAGGGGATGTAAATAAAATTAACCCTTTATTTTATTATAATTAAATTCCTTAATTGAGTTTGTGTAGGATTCACTCTTCTAAATAAAATTAAATTGTGGTACATATACGTGTATATACATGACACACTAACCGACTGTATAAATGATTTCTATACTATTACATACATATCCAAATGAATTAAAACACTTTAATCTAACAAACTCAAGACATGTAACTAGACTTTAATTAATAGAATTATGAAATTTAGGCTCGTTTGGTATATTTTATTTTCTTATCATGCAGAAAAATCAATCAAACTATATACAGATATATTAGCCATTATATATCAAACTGAGGGAAGATTGTACATATACATAGGCAGTTTTAACAACAACAAAAAACGTAATACAATGATGTCTATAATTTTGCATAAATGAAAATAAGATTTGAATTATCAATGGAAAGTGTATTTTTAACATTATCGTATGAGTACAAAATGATATATATAAGTTCCCTACTAAAAATAATATAAAAGGATGGGTCTCTTATTAGATAAGAAAAACTCCAGGTATGTTATTTTTAAGCAAAAACCAACCGAAGTGTTTAATTTATTCCGAATTCTATTATTATCTTATTATATTCGTCGTTGCAAAGATAATACTGCAAAACATAATTTAACAGTCTAATTAAAAGTAAAAGTGTACAACAAGAAAAAACATGATTTCATATCCTAATTAAAAGGAAAAGCGTACTTGTAATTTTGCAAAATTAATTGGCAACTTACTGTACAAATGAGAAGGGACGCTGCCTTTGCTCATGTAGACATAAAACAAAATATATTAACAATGTTTGTGTGATGTAGCCTTTCCGGTATCAAAACCTGAAAAGGTAAATAACGACAATAATAATAAAAATAAAATGGATAGAATTTAGATTATAAATACTCTTTGTATCCGTGAGGTTTTGAGGAATGCGTAATGTCTTAGAAATTTTAAACCAGCCTTCCTCTAAATAGAAAAGAATGGAAATTGATGAGGATGAAGAAGATGGTAAGAAAAATGAATATTGATGAGGATAAAGTAGAAGATGATGAGAAACAATTTTCAATAAGGGGATGAAGAAAAAGATGAGAAGAAAATTTTGATCCACCTTCACGATTTTTATAATCTTCATGAAGGAAACTGTTGACAACGACTGAAGTGAAACGACAAAGTAAAAGTTGTGTCGGTGAGGTAATAAAAAAAAAATTAAACGTGTATAAAAAGGGATAAGCCAAAGAATGAAAAGACACAACTATTGAAATAACACAAAAAGATACATATGTCATTTTCTGCTATTTTATATTTAAATTTTTTTAAAAAAATGTATGGAAAAAATAAAAAGTCTTCTTAGTATAGATATATCCATATATATAAAGAGAGAGATACATGTGCCTATTTTGAAGCAACCACCTTTTCTTATATTTGAAATTGCAAAATTAAAAAATAAATCCCCACATATCAACTCCATTTCTTAAACCAATTATCAGAAGAAACATTTTATTCAAAACATTTTTTAATATATACACTTATATATAGATATATATGTGTATATAGAAGGATATATATCTATAGTGGGGTTTTGACTGGAGGTCAAGGAAATCGATTCGGCCATGGTGGCCGGCGGTGGCGAGGAAAAGGTGCTAGGTGCGAGGCGGTGGTTGGGTAGGGAGGCGTGTGGTGCGAGGCGCGAGGAGGTGGGAAGTGCGAGGTCAAGGTTGCAGATATGGTGTTGGTGTGGCGACGGTGGATATGGTGCAGGTGGTGGGGTGGCTTGGAAGAGGATGGTGGTTGGGTGGTGATGGTAGGCGCGGCGGTGGTGGTTGGGATTGGGATTAGGGTTAGGGTTGGGGTGGAAGAGAAGTTGAGAAAGTGGATGTTTGGGTATGGTTTAAGTTATACCAGTTATCCCTATCCCTATTGATAATAGTTTTATAATAGTAAATATGAGTGTTTGACAAAAGGTAATAGGGTAAATACCACTGACACCCCCTCAAAGATATTTTAATTTCACACATATTTCCTCGATATTCACTATTCCCACTCGAACCCCCTGCCGTCAAATTTATTAACGTTTTTGTAGGAAATTATCAAAATATCCTTATTCCCCTTCCTCTTCCTCTCTCATTCTTCCTCATTTCCTTCTTCATATTCCTCTCTCCTTCTTCCTTTTCTTCCTCTACCCCTCTCATCTCTCTCAATATAGCAGCGTATATACATATATATACGTATATATAGCAGCTATATATATACGGGTATATAACAGCTATATATATATACGGGTATATAACAGCTATATATATATACGGGTATATATATGTATATATGGGTATGTAATATGGGTATATATAACATCATATATATATATGGGTATATAGCTGTTATATATAACTGCTATATATATATACACGGGTATATATACGGGTATATGGGTATATATAGCAGTATATATATATGTATATATGAGTATGCAATATATACAATCCCCATCTTCAATCTCTCTCCCAATTTCCCACTTCCAATCTCTCTCTATATATAAATTAGGGTTAGGGTTTTGGAATGCCCAAATTAAAGAAGAAGAAGGATATGCAGGTCATTTTATATCATTTTGAGGGCAAAATAGACAATTTACAGGGTGGTTAACGACACAGTTTAACGGCGTGGAGACGGAGGGGTCTTTGTGGGACAAAATTCAATTTTGAGGGGTCTGAGTGGAAATAGTGAATATCAAGGGGGTCTGTGTGGGATTAGGGTATCTTTGAGGGGGTGTCAGTGATATTTACCCAAGGTAATAAAACATTTTCTTTCTAAGTCAACGCCCAAAAGTGATAAGGTGATGTAAATGAATTACTTTTCTTTAATTAGAGGATGTAAATGAAATTATGCAAAATTGGGAGGATTAAAATGATATTTTGACATAGTTTATGGTGTAAATGAAATTAAACCTTTTTAAAAAAATTGAAAAAAAAGAGCATATTTTTTAAAAACTTTTCATTTTTATTTATTTATTTATGATTACTCTTTTTTTCAGTTGTATGTATGTGATGAATTTGAATTTATTTTTACAAAATAAATAAATAAAGATATTTCTCCACGTGTATTCGCAAGTGTCCTACACTAGTCTATATAAGTGTATATATACATATGGATATATCTATATATTATTAAATTATATAAATTAAAAATATAATTTATTAGTATTAAATTTAGAAGAATAAAGTATTTTTATATTTTATTTGAAATATATAAATTAATATGTTCGTACAATAATAATAAAATTAAAGTTAAAATTGACAAGTTAAATTTTTTCGTTTACGTAAAAAATAAAAAATATTTTTTTATGATAAAAAATTACTATTTGTGTGTGTAATTTAGTATTTTTTGGGTGAATTCAAATATTTTGTATTTTATTTTGATTTAAAATAAAATATATATTTTATTTTGTGAGGTGTGTCTAATATTATTGGAAATATGTATTAGTAAAGTCAAATATATTTCAAGATCAAAATAAAAAATGAAAACTTGTGTTCGTTTACAAGTTTAATAAATATAAATATTTAAAGAAAAAAAAAATATAAATATAAATAATGAAAACTTGTGTTAGTTTATAAATTTGATAAATATAAATATAAATATAAATAATTCTATTAGTCAAATATGTAAATAATTTTTTTTATTAATCTCATTTACACCTCCTGAAATAATATAACCATTTTTTAAATTGAGGGAGTCAAATTGATATATTAAAGTATGGATAGGGCCAAGGGTAGTTTATGTATTTAACATTGTGTCAAGTCTGAAAATGTGACAAAAAGTACATAAGGGGGTGCAAATAAAATATTTTTCCTTAATTAGGGGTCTGACTGCATTTATGCAAAATTGGAGGGTCAAAATAATGTTTTGACATAGTTTAGGGGTTGTAAATGAAATTAACCCTTTTGAAAAAAAATTGTAATTGATGATTTTGTTAAATATATTTTTTATAAACATATTTTCAGTTTTTTGTTTTTGTTTTTATTTTTGTAATTTTATTTTATTTTTTTTAAAAAAAACTAAATTGGATTAATTTTTTTAAATAAATTAAAATATATATATTTTAAAAAATAGGCTCATTTTTTTTCAAAAATAATTTTAATATTTTTGATTTTTTTTTTGTTGATGATTTTCTTAAATATATATTTTTATAAACATATTTTATGTTTTTGTAGTTTTTAAAAAAAAAAAACTTATTCTAAGGGTATTTCAGACAATTCATGTCATAATATGGGCAAAACAAACATATTTTTGAATAATAGGATCTCGAAGAGTCACATGGCTGTTATACACACTATATGCATGCTACAAGGGTTAAACGCTCCGGACCTTTTTTTTTAAAAAATAGAGTATATATATATTTTTTTATTGAGGTTTTATTTTTAATTCATCATAATTTAAGTTGAGATTTGTCAAAACCTCAGAAAAGTCAGTGTAATTTATTCTAGGGTTAACTTCATTTACATTCTTCGATGTTTACTTTTATTTTAATTAGACCCTTTCAGATTTGACAATCTTCATTTATACCTCTTATTTTTTCAAACTCATATCATTTACATCTCCTGTCACTTAATACCTAAACTACCCTCAATATTGAGATAGGTGGTGTTTAAAAACAAGGTTTCCTACCCTCAATTTTTGTTATTCAAACAAGTCATTAATTTTTTATTTTGGCATAAATAAAAAACAAATTCGTTTATAATAAAATATATAAAAAAATATTTAAAAAACAAAAAAATCTAGTTGGTAGTTCAAAATATTTTTTTATATTGCAAACTTAATATTTTTATATTTTACAATAATTAGGAGTTCGGAAAAAATATTTTGGCATAAATAAAAAAAATTAATGCCAATATATATATATATATTTCAACGACCAATTAGGCTAAAATATAAAAATATTTAAACCCGAAATATAAAAACAAAATTTCAAACTACGAATTAGATTTTGTTTTTCATTTTTTAAATATATTTTTATATATTTTACTATAAACAAATTTTTTTATTATTTATGCTAAAATAAATATTAATGCCGAAATATTTTTCAGATCTACCAATTATTGTAATATATATATAAAAAATTAAGTTCGAAATATAAAAAAAACATTTCCAACTACCAATTAGATTTTTATTTTTATTATTTTTAATTTTTTTAAAATATTTTATTATAAACGAATTTGTTTTTTGATTTATGCCAAAATAAAAAATTAATGCCTTGTTTGGATAATAAAATACGAGGGTAGTAAACTTTGTTTCCAAACACCATCTATCTCAACAAATCTTGTTTCCAAACATCAACTATCTGAACATTGAGGGTAGTTTCGGTATAGGGGTGTAAATGATGTGGATTTGAAAGAATAAGGGATGTAAATGAAGATTCTCAAACCTTGGGGGACCGGATTTAAATAAAAATAAACATTAGGGGGTGTAAATGAAGTTAGCACTTTATTCTAATAAATATCATTTTACATAATTTTCATTTTTCGTGTGATACTAGTTCCATAGTTGTTGTAGAAGGGTAGATGGAAGAAAGACGAGTGTTTGCTTTGATAGTATGAGAGTGAGAGATAAAGTCAGATACATGTATATATGTAAGAATATAGGTAGAGATCGTTGTCTTTATGAGGAGAGAAGTTAGAGGGCAGGTTGTGGAGACGGATTTGTGTGAAAAATGGAATGAAAGTAGGGTTTGTGAGTTTCCTCGATTGTATCGTTAGCGTTTGGTTTGATCAATCTCAATCTCAATCTCAATAATTCAATATCAATGGAGGTGGTGAAAATATTATTGAGAATAATTTTGAGTGTTGTGTTAGTGGAATCCAAATACATCGCATACAACACTTCTCAGGGGATCGTCACTAACAAAATCAACGTGCATCTGGTACCTCACTCTCACGATGATGTTGGATGGCTCAAGACTGTTGATCAGTACTATGTTGGGGCAAATAATTCTATTCGGGTACCTCCTTTACTTCATTAATTTCTATCTTATTTATCATCTATTCTTCCATAAACCTCCCAAATTCATAACCTATCTTTCTGTAGGAATGTATATGTATATATATATATATATATATTTAGATTTAGGCTAACCACTAGACTCATTTCTTGTTTTCTTTCAATAGGGAGCGTGTGTTCAGAATGTCCTGGATTCTGTAATTTCGGCCTTGCTGGATGATAAAAATCGCAAGTTCATATATGCTGAAGTGGCAAGATTTTCCTATCGTTATTCTTCTTCTTCTTATAATTATAATTATTATTATCATTCTGTGTGTATATTTATTTGTGTGTGTATATATCGTTATGTTTATATTTTTAGTATTATCCTCTCCAAGTGTGTCTGAAAAGAAGCTCTCTCTGTGATTTTTTCAGGCATTCTTCCAGCGATGGTGGAGACAGCAAAGCGATTCACTTCAAATTAATGTCAAAGAACTCGTCAATTCTGGTCAACTAGAATTCATGTAGAATTATTGCATCCACTATATATGTACTTTACAATTTTTATACTTTTGATGGGGTGAATTATGTTTCGAATATTTTATCTGGTAAAAAGAGGGAATTAGTAAATTTTGATTGCTTAGTCGTATTGATAAGTGCTGTTGCCCTATGAATTTCGTCATTTGACATGTTTCTATCTATAAAAATTTGTATTCTATGTCTGAACCCCACCTCCTCTTTTTCTTCGTAGAAATGGTGGTATGTGCATGCATGATGAGGCAACTCCACATTACATTGACCTGATTGACCAGACAACTCTCGGACATCAATTTATCAAAGAGGAATTCAATCAGAAACCTAGAGTTGGTTGGCAGATTGAT
Organism: Cornus suecica; assembly: GCA_963922005.1. Lineage (NCBI taxonomy): Eukaryota > Viridiplantae > Streptophyta > Magnoliopsida > Cornales > Cornaceae > Cornus > Cornus suecica. The sequence goes on from OY998238.1 coordinate 25,595, forward strand.
CCTTTTGGACATTCTGCTGTTCAAGCTTACTTGCTTGGTGCAGAGGTATGCCATCCTACTGGTCATTCTTATTTTTTATTTTTATTTTTTTCTATTGGTTTACTGCAGTCCTGTCCTACCACTTTCTTTACCTTGGCATCACAAGTTTTTTCCATTGCCCGGAATATTGCATCTGTGAATTCATTACCTTTCAATTAATGGCTTCCGTTATAATTAGAAGATTGAGAGTTTTGATAGTCTTCCTATATATCCACGTGTTGCATTAGCATTTTACCCTTTCATTCAGATAACATTTAAAATTTTCCTTTCTTTCAGCTGGGATTTGACTCTCTCTTTTTTGCCCGGATCGATTACCAAGACAGAGCTAAGAGAAAGGATAAGAAAAATCTTGAGGTTGTATGGCAGGGTTCTAAATCACTTCGTTCATCTTCACAGGTTTGGGAGTGCAAAGTTTGTTTGCATCTTATTTGACAGAATTAGTTGTTGCTTTTGTTTCCTCATAACAATAATCTCCTCTTATGACCATGAAATTAATGACCAAGCCAACACGGGCTCAGTGAGCCACCCCCCGAAGTTTAGTTAGTCTAGTTTAGAGTTTTCTTATTTTTTTTCACTTTCAAGTGTGAAATTTCTTGAAATTTTACAAATCTCCGGGAATGTTCTCCCTTGCTAAAACTCTCTATCAATATGTATTTGTTTCCAGTTTTATTCATGTTCTTCTTCTTCATTTCCTTCCAATTTTGTTGATTCCCATTAAAAACTTATGCGAATCCCTTCTTCTATCAGACCTAATTTCCCCCCTTTTCTTCTTTGTTTGTCCTCTTCCTAATATCTATTCTTCTGTATGATGTATGGGAAAATTTTGTTTTTTTCTCTCTTCTATATACTTTTTTCCTCTTCTTTTTTCCATTATGAAGCAATTTTGTGAACACAATGTCCAATATATTCTGTACTCCAATTCTCTGTAAATTGTGACACGTTTGAATGTTGATTACATTCCATGTTACTTGAAATTTGTATATGTATGTTTGTATATATTTTGATAATGTTCAATGTTGCCCCACGGAAATGAAGTCTGGGCTCGGCCGCTGAATAAAATGTCACTAGCTGTTTCATGTTCTGGCTACAATATATGGAGTACTTTTAACTGCGCAGATATTTGCCGGTATCTTCCCCAGGCATTATGATCCTCCCGACAGTTTCACATTTGAAATAAATGATGTATCACCTCCTATTCAGGTAAATTCCTTAAAGATAAGTGCATTTGTTGGATGCTGGAACCTTTATTCAGATTTTGCTTTGTTTATTTATTTATTTTGTTTGTGAAGGATAATCCTCTCCTATTTGACTATAATGTTCAAGAGCGAGTCAATGACTTTGTAGCTGCCGCTGTAGCACAGGTAATTTATAGTAATGAGTGTGTCCCAACTTTTCATGTTTCATTTACTCTCTATGCACTTATACGACACCCAATTTTACTCTCTTTTCGGTCGTTGTTTCCCATCTCTCGGAAGAAAGCTTTGACTAGATAGTATTATGATGCTTATGAAAAATTAGATGTCCTGTTGATGCATAACCAATAGAGACAAAATAAAAGAGAGAGAGAGAAGAAACAGAAGAAGAGAGAGATAGAGAAGAAATAGAAGACAAAGAGAGAAACGAAAGATAGAGTTTGGGGTGAGAAGAGCAAGAATAAGAAGAAGAGAGAAGAAGAAATCACAAAGAGACGATATAATCAACATTCCAAAAACTGTCTTACAATGTAGCAACCTACCCTTATATAGGGAGGACAAAAACTTATAATAGGAATACTAAATCCTACAAATATAGAAAATAAATAAAATAAAGTCTTTGAATCCAATTTGAAGTTAAATTCAAATCAAAATAAAATCCTAATGAAAATAGAAAGTTGACTAATGAAAATTCTGAAATAAAATAAAAATACAAATAAGTATCCTAATATCATCTTTCTTTCCCACGTCTCCAATAATAAGCATGGGTCATGCGGGCTTCAAGGTCACGGGCCTTGCCCGATTATTCATTATTCTCTCCTGGTTGAGAGAAACTCTCCTCCGGAGAGTAAAAACATAGGTATAGCTGGAAAAAGCAAAAGTCAACACCACAATTTCTATTGTTTGAACTCCATATGATATCTGTGACTTGGTGACTTTTCCAATGAACAAGAATGTCTTCATGAGGAAAAACATAACTCTGACAACCAAGAAACTCCTCAGTGCAATCCATATAAAGCGATTGGAGAGATGAAGGAATTGTTGCTTGAGCCAAGGAAAATACGACTCCATCTTTAGGATCAAATGCCAATAAAATAGTAGGCTTAAAGGTGTCTTGGTTAGATAACAGATACTGCACATCAAAAATTGAATTAGTATTGATATCTGATGACCAGTCAAAGAAATATGCATTAGGTCCCAATTTATTGATGATGTGGAAAACTTCAAAGTTTTTGATATGCTTTATTTTGAAAGAGTTTTTAAGATAAGGCTGAGATAATGCACAAATTATAACATAATCTCCTTCAATTAATTTATGAATCCTAGAATGAGGAAGTGAAACAAGTTTATAATTTTTCTTACTTAAAACAATTTCTTATCGTATAACAACATGAAACTCATGGACAAGCTCAACAAAGGAATCTAGAAACTCAATCAAATACTTATATGGAGGTGCAAGAATATGGTCAATGAACTGACATGGAAACGGATGATAAATAACCTTAATAGGATAATTATCCGTACATTGATTGGTGACTCTATCATAAACATACTCCATGATAGGCAATAACAAGTCCCGCACATTAAGCCGATATACCATAAGACACTTGAGTAAACTTTTTATACTTCGATTGATGGCATTGATTTGTCTATTAATGTGATGAGGAAATGGTGGGAAAATGTTCAAATTGCTTTCTAAAGATGCCCAAAGTATCTTCCAAAAATTACCATGGTATTTGGCATCTCTATTAGAGACAATGGAGTGTAATGACTCATGTTCTTGAATAATTTCTTTTTGTGCAAGCTCATCATTAGTTTGACCATGTTCCTTAGGATGTGGAAGACTATGTGTGACATTAGACAAATGTAATCCTACGACTAAGTCAACGGCGTTTCGCACATGAGTTATGTGCGAAAGTGTAGTTTGACTTTCTTTAATAGTTATATTTTCATTTTCAGTTATTTCTTTTAACTTGCTATCATTGGCTTGTAGTGTTGGCGAAGTCCTTCCTGTTCCTGGTTGCTCAATAGGGTTTAGTATGATATTTTTACCACCATATTGGAAAGCATAAGTGTTATCTTGGCTATTATGGGTAGCACCTATGTCGCAAATCCAAAGGCGGCCAAGTATCACGTGTGCTATAGTCAATGATAAAATATTACACCAAATGTTATCAGAATAATCTCCCATTTGGATAGGAACTAAACACATTTCAGTGATAGACACGAAAGTTTCATCAATCCAGGCTATCTTATATGGTTGTGGGTGGGGCTTAGGTTCTAGGTTCAGTCTAGTAACACATGATTTCGACATTGCATTTATCGAATTTTCTCCATTTATAATTATTTTGCACATTCTTTTTCCCAATTTAAGACATGTACGAAATAATTCACAGTTTACCCAATTATCTTTTTCCATAAGGATAGATGGGATGCACATCATGTCCATATTACATATCTCGTCTTCCTTATAAGCTTCGTTACGGTCAGAAAATGATCCATATCATATTGGTCATACTCATGTGGATATCGACATTTGAAAACTTGATATGTTTTGACAACTGAGGGTTTTCTAATATGATATTGAATTTGCCCTTCTCTAGATTTAGGATCCCTTTGCAAAAAGGTTTGGGAATACGCTGGTCCACGGAGAAGACCACGACAATGGTCAATTGGAAAATCATGGTGAGCACTAAAACGTGTCCTAGGAATACGCTGACATAGAACTCAAATTGAATTAAGTAAATAAAACATAAACTTGAACAATGCACAATTAGGAAATCCAAATTAATGAAATTATAATGCAATTGGTAGAAGCAATTTTTTTTTTCTCTGAAATTCTATTTTTTTTAAAAAAAATCTGTATTTTTATTATAAAAAACAATTTTTTTTTCCTGATATATATATAATCTAGAGTTTGTTTGTTTTTTTTTTTTTTTTTTTTTTTTTGTGTTTGTTTCCAAATCTGTTTTTCTTTCTTTATTTTTGTGAAAAGTTAAAGAAAAAAATCAAAACAATGTAAAGAGGTTCAATTAGGACCTTTTGCAATTTCTAAGCTAATGAAATAGATAAAGTAGTAATACAATCTCTTAAGAGAAGAATGTATACCTTAACCAAAGTCCAAAAGAGCGCTCCAAGTGTTGAAAAAGCTTAGAAAACAGAAAAAAGGAATCTGTTATTTTTTTATTTTTCAAGATATCTTCTGGGGTGGACTGCATTGGGCTTCTACAAATCTGATTCAGTTCGGCCAAATTAGCCTTGAATCAATGCGGGCAGATCTGCAGCGACAACGACGGCGACTAACAGATTGATTATGGTGAAGTTCGCTGAAGATTCTGACATAAATCTCTACTTGGCTTGGGGCTGGTCTTTGTGAACTGCGAACACCCGTAATATGTAATCTGAAGTTGAATTAACCTCTTGTGAATTGAACAAAGTTTGGCTCTGAAGTTTCCGTCTGGTGCTTGCTTAAATCAGCGTTGGATTTGCTGCAATGACTGCAACAACTTTAGCAAGGACTGTGTGTGATGCGAAGAGGTTTTATGGTGCAGCACGACCTCTGGTTTTCTATGGTTGTTGGATTGGTCAATATGAGGTGAAAGATCACTGTTTGCTTGAGGGCTGTTAGGGTTAGGTTTTCCCTTGTGGATGAACAGTGAAAGTTGTGAGCTGAAGGAGGATCAAAAGGAGGGTTTCGGATAGTGTCAACAGTAAGGATAGATTCGGATTGGCTAGGTGAGGTGACGGATCAACAGTAGGGCTGCTACCAATTGTGATAATGTTTAAAGGGGCTGATTTTAGGTTTGGGTTTGGTATTTGGGTTGCAGATTTTATGTATGCTAGTGTTCAGGGGCTGCACTCAATTTCACGACAAAGGATTTGTGGCTGGTTTGGATTTTTGTGTGGCGGCTAGGTTTAGGGTTTATGAGAGGTGTCTAGGGTTAGGGTTTGTGGGTGGCGGCTATATTAGGGTTTATGAGTGGTGTAGGGTTGGGGTTTAAGGATGAGAGTTGTTTGATTTCAACTTGGATCTTTCGCTCTGATACCAAATTGATGCAAACCAATAGAGAGAAATAGAAGAGAGATAGAGAAGAAACAGAAGAAGAGAGAGATAGAAAAGAAATAGAAGACAAAGAGAGAAACGAAAGATAGAGTTTTGGGTGAGAAGAGCAAGAACAAGAAGAAGAGAGAAGAAGAAGTCACAAAGAGACGATATAATCAATATTCCAAAAACTGTCTTACAATGTAGCAACCTACCCTTTATATTGGGAGGACAAAAACTTATAATAGGAATACTAAATCCTACAAATATAGAAAACAAATAAAATAAAGTCCTAGAATCCAATTTGAAGTTAAATTCAAATTATAATAAAATCCTAATGAAAATAGAAAGTTGAATAATGAAAATTCTGAAATAAAATAAAAATTCAAATAAATATCCTAATATCATCTCTCTTTCCCACGTCTCCAATAATAAGCGTGGGTCATGTGGGCTTCAAGGTCACGGGCCTTGCCTGATTCTTCATCACCCGTTCTGTGAGCTATTTGAAATTAAGGCAGTTTTAAAGGGTAATATGAACTGGCGTGAATAATTATATTGGGATATACTTCTACTTTTCTATTATAGTTACATGATTGTTGGTATAATTTCAGGTTCAGGGCAGGAATCATCCTGACTTACAATGATACTTTATAAAGATTCTTATGTCGATGACTTGATATTGGTTTCTCTTTCAAATTTCCCAAAACCCTTTCTCACTTAAATGTGTAATAGATGAAATGCTCAGAAATTTGAAATGATCCAGTAAGGGAACAGAAAATCCTATTTTATTGTTCTTGTCCAGGATTATGTTCTGGATCATTAGATGGGAATCTAATTTTTCTGCCTTAAGATTCCCAAATCTTACGCAGTTTAACACACATCTTGTGTCCTTTTTTAGGCTAACGTAACCAGGACGAACCATATAATGTGGGCCATGGGGACAGACTTCCGATATCAATATGCAAATTCATGGTTCAGGCAAATGGACAAGTTTATTCATTATGTCAACATGGTATTATTCTCTATAAGCCTTTCAGAAACATGAGTGAATTAAGAAGACATATATATTTGTTCCATTTTAGTGCTAAATGTTTCATTGACCTTTTTGCCTGTTTACTGTGTTTCTGGATACTAGTTTTGTATCAAGTATATTATCTTCTTTTTGAGTATTCTCAGGATGGACGAGTCAATGCTCTATATTCAACCCCATCTATTTACACTGATGCAAAATATGCAGCAAACGAAATGTGGCCTGTCAAAACTGGTGATTTCTTCCCGTGAGTGTTATGCAAATACCTTTTTTCCCCAGTGAACTGATTCCCTAATTATGTTCACTTCTTAATTTTCTAAGGAATCTAAAATGTTTGTCAGGTATGCAGATCGTGAAAATGCATACTGGACGGGCTACTTTACTAGTAGGCCTGCCTTTAAAGGGTATGTCAGAATGATGAGCGCTTACTATCTGGTAAGATTTTGTGGCATCTTTTATTTTGGCAGCATATCATATCTGAAAGTATTTTCTTAGGTGATGTGTCCTGCTGGACTGTCAGAATTCAATAGAATAATGTTACTTTGTTTCTTTGCAATCAGGCAGCAAGGCAATTGGAATTCTTTAAAGGTAGGAGTAGTTCGGGGCCGAACACCGATATTTTGGCCGATGCACTGGCAATTGTTCAACATCACGATGCAGTTAGTGGTACGCAGCGACAGCACGTCGCTGCTGATTATGCAAAGCGACTTTCAATGGGATATTCACAGGTGCAGATCAGTTTGATGTTTAGAGTACATTTATATTACGGAGGCTGACTTTCTAATTTTCTGGCATTTTAGTGTTTTAAGACTATCTGTCTAACATGGTTAAAGCAATATCTTCAGGCTGAGAAGGTGGTAGCGTCATCACTGACTTTTTTAGCAGAGTCAGGATTAAGTACCAGACGTGGGAACTCAGTCGCCAAGTTTCAGCAGGCAATACATAGTAACTAGCATTTATACTCAATTCTGTTATATTAGAGTGTTGAGTATTGCACATTCTCATTGTGTCTTGATGTGTATGAATATTTTCTGGGATACATTTTTTTTATTTTTTATTTTCTATGATACGTGTTTGTGTTTTGTCACTTGAGCGGTTAGAGCAGGCACTCAAAACATTTAAACTTTAGGAGTTATTGGTCCATTCTGCCCACTCCTTAATGGATCAAGCTTGTAGAGTAGCTGCTTGTCTAAATGCATGATTAACACCACAATTTAAAAGCTGAACTAGGAAGGGAAAATAGTTGATGGAACTCTTTTCTAATTAATTCCCTGAGAATATTTAGTGTGAGGAAATCAAATGTGTTCAGGTGATTCTTAAGATTGGCATTGTTATATGCTCTACAATTTTTAATTTAGTTTTTGCAATCAAGTAGTTTATATGTTAATGTATGTTCTATTTCAAATTCGAGTAATTGCTGAATCCTGATTTGTCAATCTTATTTTTTGTCAGTGTCCTCTTCTTAATATAAGCTACTGTCCACCATCAGAAGCTAATTTGTCTAATGGGAAAAGTTTGGTAAGAATTCTAAAGTGTCTCTATGATTATGATTTATATATCGGTTGCCTTGAAGATTATAGCTGACATTTTTGGAACCCAAATCATGTCTCCTGTGTTGAAGGTGGTGGTTGTTTACAATCCCTTAGGATGGAAAAGGGAGGAAGTAATTCGCTTTCCTGTGAGCACTCATTCTTTGTACTATTTCGTCAACTTAGTGAACCACATATCTAATGTTCATAGAAGTTGTCATGTGATTTGTACTGTTATTATGGATGAAATTTTAAACACCATAAGTTTATAACTGTTTTTTTTCCCCTTCCAAATATTCTAAAAAGTTAAGCACCTGATTATATGCTTGTTTCCAAGTGACAACATGGAATTACCACTGCTGTGCTGATTTCAAAGTTGAGACTTGGAAGTTTGATAGTGCACCAATTTGATGTGAACCTTGTAAAAATCATATACGATAAGGAACGATGAGATAGTTAGAGGTCTCATTTCTTCTTTTGTGCAAAACACGTGCCCAGAGAAGAGTTTATAGTATTCCTTAGATTACCATCTTTAGCAGGATAACAATTGAGGTGAATAGCAGGTAAAATCATCCCTCTTCTCTTTTGATGGACGAAGGACAAGTTTCTGTATTGCTTGATCCAAGACACATGAACATAAACTCTAGGTCTTATTTTTTAAAAAGAACAATAACTATAATTAGTTTGTATTTTATTAATTCCTTTTTGGATGGGCAACGATCAAAAGTTAGAAAGAGAATGACATCTGTGCGTGCAGGTTCTTGTTGGCTCCAATATCCTGCTTCGATAATTTGCTTCCAAAAAGAAATGAAGGAAAATATATTGAACACAATGAAGACATGGTAGGTACAGAGGCTAAAACAAAAGGCAAAAAGAGAGTCATAAATTGTGTATCAAATGTACTTAAATTGAATTCCTAAACAGTTCTCACTGTAATAGTTTTTAATGTAATTGAACAAAAAATAAAAATAAAACCTATAGAAGTAAATTTTTACATTAGTTTCTTTTCGAGGTACCATCCTTTTGGCCGGTTCATCAGGCCGCACTCACCTCCTTACTTGAGTTAGGGGCTTAATAGACCAAATAAGGGCTCATTCTGTCGAACAAAGCTTAGTCCACTTCAACTTGTGTCCCCCAAGTCTACAAGCGTGTTAAACTGATTTCAGACAGAAAGTTTCATGATTCCACGCAACAGCATCAAACTCATCGCCTGTACGTTATAGAGTTACAAGCAATGGACTTGTAAGAACTCTAGCAACAGCAGAAGAATCTTTTTATTTATTTATTTTTGTTTCCTTTTTCCTTCCTCTTACGCATGCTGACTCCCTTCATTCTTGTAATTTATTCTACGTCCCGTGGTCTTTCAAATTTGTCAAGACTCTCTAGTTGTTGCCTCATTGATTTTGCGAATTAGTGATATATGTGCCAGTCTTGCAGTGGTCCTATTAACCCTCACAATCCCAACTGGTACTTATAAGTATGAGTGAATTGTTATGAGTTTGTATTTGGATAAAAAAAAGTAGCGTACAAAGTTCAAATGTAATACTGTTTTGCCACCTTTCAAAAGCTTGAATATTTGATGAATATTGGTATCAAGCCTATCATATTGTGGACCAACTATGTAGTTCAACGCTTTCTTTAGTTGAGGAGTTGATTTGCATACTAATTTGTCAATTAAACTTACTACAGGTTTCCAGTGACGGGATAATTGTTCTGGATTCAGTTGGTAGAGTAGTTGAATCACAGCTTCTTCCTCTTTCAGATGTTTCTTTCAGCATCAGAAACTTCCATGTGAAAGCATATCTGGGTAGATCCCCTGGTGACAAGCTCAAATATTGGCTTGCATTCTCGGCTTCTGTACCACCTCTTGGATTCAGTACTTACATCGTCTCAACTGCAAACCGGACAGGTTAACCATGAGCTCAAACATTTGTAATGCTTTGTTCACATATACAAACAGTAAATTATATGCCCAGGTTACTAATACCAGCATAATGTAATCATTTTTACTTTTCCTTTTTTTTGTTTATTTTTATTTATCGGCTATAATAGGTGCTAGTTCAACTATATCAGCAGTATACAGTTCAGAAGCAAATAAGAAAAATACTGTGGAAGTTGGCCAAGGAAATCTAAAACTACTTTACAGCAAGGATGAGGGAAGGCTTATTCATTACATAAATAGCAGAAATTTGGTATGTTGTGTTAGTGATGACTTTTACTTTCGATAACTGTTTATGATGATATATATTCCACAGTGTACTATCAAATTTGGTTCTTGTCTTACCTTCTATGTGGAATATATATTTTTCCCGAGAGTTAGAACAGGATTAAGCTTATCATTTGAGTGTCTTTTGTTAATGGAATACTTTTATTTGCTTCTGTATTAAATGTTTCCTTAAAATGTATATTTCTTTTAATCTAGTTTTGGAATGCATAAGTACTTTGTCACTATAATATGATAGCTAGTGACTGAAACAAAATAGATTTATAAAAGTATCCAATGCTATAACTCTAATCGACTTTCCAAATATTATATGATAGCTTGGATGGAAACAATATTGGCATTAAAAAGATACACGACTTCATCAAATAAACCGGGTTATATTGCCATGTCATTGTTGCGGTGCGTATCTATTTTTTGTCACTGTAGGTTACAGCTTCTGCAGAGCAATCATACAGTTATTATTCTGGATTCAATGCAACTGATGAAGATCCTCAGGTATTTCATCTTTCTTGCTGAAAGTTATTGCATAGTTTGTGCTCTTATGATGTTTCATTATAAGCATAAATTATTACTTTACTATCGCTTATAAGTTCTGTTTGCTATTGGTAATCATTGTGCTGTTTTTTCATTTGTTCTAGGCATCTGGGGCATACGTCTTCCGTCCAAATGGCACATTTCCCATAAAAGCTGAAGGACGGGTAAATTTTTCTCTGCCATGTGCTTGGCCTACATTTTGTGACCATAATTGGAGCTCTCAGTTTTAACGTTCTATATCTGACACAAAAATTGGAGTTGCTTCTTTGTTCCAGGTTTCCTTAACTGTCATGCAGGGTCCAGTAATGGATGAGGTGCATCAGCAGATTAATTCATGGATATATCAGGTTGTTTAGTTTTCAATTGATGTAATCTCTTTTGTGGAATGCTAATTGTTACTCCTATCCAGATATGCATGGTACATTGTACTTCTATATAGGAAGGTGTTTCTGGATGAAAGCATTGATTCTGAATGGTTCACATCAATCTTGTGGAATTATATCAAGTTCAATCTTACTAAAATGTGTAGATGGTAACCATCTGCTGTACCGGGAATTGTTTTTTTGTGCCTCATACTCTCCGTAATACAACATGCAGATCACTAGGGTATACAAGGGAAAGGAACATGCTGAATTTGAGTTTTATGTAAATTTCTCCCTTCACATTGATTCTCTTAACAGAAGTAATGTTAGTCAGAGGTAGGAGTTTGATTTGCTGCCTTCGTGTATTTAATCATAGATTGGACCTATACCTGTGGACGACGGAGTTGGGAAGGAAATCACCACTCAGATTACAACAATCATGAAGACAAACAAAACATTCTATACGGATTCTAATGGACGGGACTTCATTAAAAGGGTATCTGCATTCTTGATGCATTACATTTTTAGAATGAACTTATCTATGAGCAGATAACATTGAATAGTTATCTTATTTGCCGTCATAGCCAATATGTCTTAATTTTTTCTCTTTGAAGATATTTCATTTTTGTTGAAATTAGGGTAATATTGACTCACTAACTTTCTGGTTAGCAGTCCTATATATATATATAAATATTAGGGCAACACATAGATGTGTATACAAAATCATATGGGCCTTACCCATATTGGGTCAAGCCCAAAGACACCCACACTATAACTAACACTCCCCCTCAAGCTGGAGCATAGATATTAATCATGCCCAACTTGTTACATATATAAGAAACCCGATTGCCCATAAGAGATTTAGTAAACACATCTGTTAGCTGATCATTGGTCTTCACATGCTTCAAAGAGATCTGTCCACCTTGTAGCTTATCCCGCACAAAATGACAATCCACTTCAATATGCTTTGTTCTTTCATGAAAAACAGGATTAGAGGCAATATGTATAGTTGCTTAATTATCACACCACAACTGAGACGGTTTTGAGGACTTATAACCAAGTTCATCGAGAAGTTGTTGCAAATATATCACCTCACTAGTTAAGTGAGCCAATGCACGATACTCTGATTCAACACTGGAGCGAGCCACTACATTCTGTTTCTTGCTCTTCCAGGAAATCAAATTACCACCAACGAACACAGTAACCTGTAGTAGATTTCCTGTCACACGGGGATCCTGCCCAATCAGCATCCGAAAACCCTTCAATCCACATATGGCCATAGTTATTATACAATAATCCTTGACCTGGAGTACCTTTAATATATTGTAGAATATGAATCACTGTATCCCAATGCGGAACACGAAACGCTGCCATAAACTGACTGACCACACTTACAGGAAAGGCAATATCAGGACGGGTTACTGCAAGATAATTAAGCTTCCCAACCAAACGTCTATAACGCTCAGGATCAGAGAACACATCTCCATCTTCTCCAGATAATTTAACTCCAGGAGCCATAGGAGTATCACATGGTTTAGCACTCATCATCCCCGTGTCACGTAACAGATCTAGAACATATTTTCTTCGAGAGAGAAATATTCCCCGTTTGCTACGGGCCACCTCAACTCCCAAGAAATAATGAAGACAACCAAGATCCTTTGTCTGAAACCGAGTCTGCAGAAATACCTGCACCATCGCTGCCAGTGATCACAATGTCATCAACATAAACAACAAGTAAAATGCTACCTGCATCCGACTGGCGATAAAAGACTGAGTGATCTTTGGATGCGCGGGGATCACTAAAGCGCCCAAACCATGTGCGCGGGGATTGTTTCAAACCATATAGAGACTTCTTCAGGCGACAAACAAGACCAGACTCCCCCTGAGCAACAAAACCAGGTGGTTGCTCCAAATAAACTTCCTCTTGGAGATCACCATGCAGGAACGCATTCTTAACATCTAACCGATGAAGCGGCCAACCAGACGTAGCTGCAAGAGAAATAATAAGGCGTACAGATGCAAATTTAGCCACAGGAGAAAAATTATCAGTATAATCCACCCCATAAGTCTGAGCATAGCCTTTTGCCACTAGGCGAGCCTTGAGTCTAGCTACAGAACCATCTAGATTCGTTTTAACAACATATACCCATTTACAACCAATAAGTCTTTTGCCTGGTGGGAGGGGCACCAAGCCCCAAGTATGATTGGCCTCTAGGGCGAACATTTCATCCTGCATCGCTGCTCGCCAATTTGCAGAAGAGAGAGCCTCAGATAGATTTCGAGGCACAGAAATATAGTCCAGAGCTAATACGAAAGCCTGTAATGATGAAGAAACACCTGCATAGGAGAGGGTCGCAGAGACAAGATAACTAACACAACTGCGCTTACCCTTCCGAAGAGCAATGGGCAAATCATCGTCAGATGTCTGAACTGACACTAGAGGATTAGAGGACGAAGAGTTTGATGCAGTAGGGGGCGGCTCAGGATCAGATACGGGAGTATAACCAAATACCTGACGTGGTCCACGGACATATGTCTGGAGGGGAGGACACATAGGCTGAACTGAGCGAACTGATGTGACACGAATCAAGTCATAGACCAAAAACTCATCAACTTTTGGTGTGGGAGGTGTATCTGCGGACGAAAGATGTGACGAGAAGGAAGAAGACTCATGAAAAACTACATCTGATGAAACTAGGTACCGCCCCAACTCAGGAGAGAAACACCGATAGCCCTTCTGAGTACGTGAGTATCCCAGAAATATGCACCGTAAGGACTTGGGATCAAGTTTAGTCATCTGAGGTCGAATATCCCGAATATAGTAGGTGCATCCAAAAATTCGTAATGGGAGAGAATGAATAGATTGGTTAGGAAACAATACTTTATGTGGAATCTCCCCCTTAAGAACAGACGATGGCATCCGATTGATCAAATATGTTGCAGTCAATATTGCGTCGCTCCAGAATATTTTTGGGACTCTCATATGAAACATAAGTGCCCGAGCAACTTCCATAATATGTCGATTTTTACGCTCAACAACTCCATTTTGTTGGGGGGTATCTGGACATGAAGACTGGTGAATGATACCCTCTTGGGTCATGAATGATGTAAAGGGAGAAGAGAAATATTCACGTGCGTTGTCACTACGCAACGTGCGAATAGACACAGAAAACTGATTACGAATTTCATTGTAAAAAACATAAAAGATAGAAAAAATCTCAGAACGTTGTTTTATTAGATATAACCAAGTAACACGGGAATAATCATCCACAAATGTGACAAAATAACGGAACCCAGACTTGGACTGAACTGGACATGGACCCCAAACATCAGAATGAACTAGATCAAATGGATCACATGCTCGTTTATTTATCCTAGACACATATTACACGCGATGATGTTTCGCGAACTGACACGACTCACAAAACAACTCTGGTAAAGACTGAAAAGCTGGATATAGACGCTTGAAACTGGGAGAGCAGGATGACCAAGGTGACAGTGAAGCTCGAAAGGAGTGGATGACACACCAGAACACGCCATGGATATTGGTTCCTCATCTAGCACGTAGAATCCTCCTGAAGTGCGACGACCCCTACCAATCGTCCTCTTCGTCAAACGATCCTGAAATTCACAATATTCACCATAGAAAATTACACAACAATTAAGTCCTCTGGTTAGTGCACTGACATAAATCAAATTAAAAGGAAGATCGGGCAAATATAAAACGGAGGACAATTGTAAACTAGGTGTAGGAAATGCTTTCCCAATCCTTCGAACAACAATATATGATTCGTCAGCACCCGAACATCGGGAAGAGATGATGTAGGAGAATATGCACTCAATATACCTGTGGTGCCAGTCATATGGTCTGAAGTTCCAGAATCAATAATCCATGCCCGAGGAGAAGCTGAAAGACAAGCAGTAGATGGACCCGTCTGAGCAACAGTGGTAGATATAGAGGCCTGATTAGATAACAAGCGAGAGTATCCTGGGTAAACTGATCAGTCCCGGATATCATATTTGCGGACCGAACATTAGGTGGTTTACCATATAACTTCCAACATCTGTCACGCATATGACCAATGCCACCACAGTGAAAACAAGCAACTCGACCATCTGGTCCGCGTCCTCCTCGACCCCCACGGCCTCCTCGTTTACCCCCAGCACTGCCTCTGGATTGACCTGCTAGGGCAGTTTTATCACCATTATCACTGAATCCTGAAGATTGTCGAGTAGAGCGTTGAGCCCTAGAATATGCCTCTGTAAGTGAAGTTTCGCGACTTGCTAAAATCTGAGACCGAGCCGATTCATATTCAGGTTTTAAACCACTCAGGAACGCAAGAATAACCAACTGCTCTCTCTGTTTCTGTATATGATGAATATCTGACGTGAGAGGCATCAACATATTAAATTCTTCATATGTTTTCTTGAACGAAGCGAAATAATCACTGATACTTTCCATCACTGATACTTTCCATTTGCTCAGGGTGGAATAGGGACTGACATACATCATATAATCTGTTCATATCATCTCGGCCAGAATATAGAATTTGTAGATACTCCCACAACTCTTTAACTGAATCACAGTGGGTAACCAACATGATTACCTTTGGCTCCATTGAATTGATAAGTTGGTTATATAACCGTGCATCATCACGTAACCAAATCTTATAATCCGCATGGTCAGATTGCTTGTTCAGGAATTCAACAGTAAGATGATCTTCCTTATCCATACCACGAATAGCAAAAAGAATAATCTTTCTCCAATGCTGAAAATTAGATCCATCCAAACGTTGATCTGTAAGCTTGGTAGAGGCAGAAACAATCTCATAAATAATGGGTTTGTTGTTCTCAACAGCCCTACCGTCGGAAGACGACAAACCCACCATAATAAAATCTTAAATAAAAAAAATCCAGAGATGACCCTGCGAATCAAAACAAGGGGGAACCGTACCCCTATATATATCAAAACAAATCTTCAGTCAATGACCCATTACGAAATTAGGGTTTCATGATCGGAATTACGAAAACAGACCAAGTAGCACAAAAAAAATTCTCGGGGCGCTGCCCCTAGATAGCTCGATCCCCGATCGGGGCGCTGCGTAGCGGAATTTGCCTTCACAAAAAAAAACAAGGGTTAGGGTTTTGTGTGGATTAGGGTTAGGGAAGAAAGATGGTGATTAGGGTTAGGGTTTTGTGAGAAGAGAGTTTCTCAAACTTCGGTATCTGGCTCTGATACCATGTTGAAATTAGTGTAATATTGACTCACTAACTTTCTGGTTAGCAGTCCTATATATATATATATATCAATATTAGGGCAACACATAGATGAGTATACAAAATCATATGGGCCTGTCCCATATTGGGTCAGCCCAAAGACACCCACACATTATAACTAACAATTTTCCATTCCTGAAAGTTAATATATGTATATATATGTGTGTACATATATATATATATATCATATACTTATATTATGCATTATAACCAAAGAATAAATTGACAGGATCATCATAATCAATGTCACAGTTCATTGAAATGATTAAACCAAAAGGTTAAATTTACCAAATTCATAATGAAGGAACTGAATAGCTATGTATTAATGCAGATTCATGATTGACAAACACTTTACTTGTGAACTTCACCACACAGGAACTGAATAGCTATGTACTAATGTTCCTGTGTGGTTGAATTGCAGATTCAGGATTACAGAGCAGATTGGGATCTGCAAGTGAATCAACCTGTTGCTGGAAATTATTACCCTGTACGTCCTTGTAGATGAATTACCACAAATCTTTCTCCTACTTGCTTTTTCCACCTTCATCCGTCAGAATAGCCATGATATGTTTCTGGATTATATTTGGTCTCCATATTATTAAGGCTTGTTTGGAATAACTTTAACTTCTGCCTCTTACTGTAGAAGATGAGAAGCGGAAGCATTTACTTTCGTTTGGCTCATAGTAGTGTTTGGAAACCGTGTTTCTAAACAGCTTTAAATACTTAAAGAGCTATTTTGTATGTTTGGAAAAAAACATATTTTGCACTAGTTGTAGACATTAAATGATTAAAATCAAAAGGGTTAAATTTACCAAATAAAGTGAAGTGAGTGAATAATTCAAAAGAAGCAGAGGTTTTTTTTTTTTTTTTAAATGCATTCGGGTTAGAGACAATGTTTTGGGAGAGGAAAATGTTATTGTTAAACTGACTAAAAGAAAATAATGCATCATAGAGATTTATAAGTTTCAGGGGAGATTCAACCAAAAGTTCATAGAAGTTGCAGAAAATTAAAAATAATCAACATACTAGAAAGAGATTGAATAGACTCTATTATTTATTTATTTATTTTGTAGGTGGAGAAGGGTACTCTGTGTGCCTCTTTCCCATTGATCCAATTTTCCAATGTTTAGATAAGATTTTTTTGAAACATTGCACTTTTACATATATATTCATGTGCAGATGGGGATAAAGTCGGTGTTTATCATTGAAGAAGATAAAAAAAGATACAACGACGATGAAAGTAGAACAAAATTTGAGCTAGAATGTGTGCGTGCAAGTCAAGGATAATTTTGCAGTGAGGGCTAGGAAGAGAGAAGAATGACTATCCTTGTATTAGGACACAACTTTTATTTTTTAATTTTACTTTAAAAAATGAGAGGCACGCTTGGTAATGGGAGAAGTTCATAAAATTCCGATAATAACTTCTGGCATCTGTTCCTAGGGAAGTTGATTCATGCGAGCTTCATCTAAATGCTCTTCTAAGGTCTGAAGCTCTTCTGCCAAAAGGATCCAAATGCTCGAGAAATCATCTTTTGTCTTTAAAAGCATAGAGCAGCCTTTTAAAAATTATCCCAAGCAGGGCCAATGTTGGCAAGCAGATATCTTTGCGCCTGATCAAATTTTAGCAGGACTTGTCTGAATAGCGAGTGATTATGTTCTTGAAAGGGATGCTTAGGCCCATTGCAGAAAGTAATTTCTTGTTATTTTATTTTATATGCCCTAATCCACTCTTAGCAACCATTCAAATAGAAAACATATTTTTAACCAAAGAAAGAATCAATATTTTGGTTCAGATCTTCTATTAGTTGCATACCTTGCTACTTAGAGATAACTTCTGGATAGAACATCCTTCTTCCAGCTTATGTGCTCCAAACCCATTTGGTTTGTATTCATTTATGGAGAAATAATTTGTAGGGTTACTGTGCAATTTGACAGTT
The DNA here is from genome assembly GCA_963922005.1 of Cornus suecica. Taxonomy (NCBI): domain Eukaryota; kingdom Viridiplantae; phylum Streptophyta; class Magnoliopsida; order Cornales; family Cornaceae; genus Cornus; species Cornus suecica. The sequence continues at coordinate 43,762 of OY998238.1, forward strand.
CTGTTAGTTAAATTTCATTTTTGTGTTATGCTTTCTCCTTTCAGATCAATCTTGGAATCTATGTGGAGGATGAAAGCATGGAACTCTCAGTTTTGGTGGATCGTTCAGTTGGTGGATCTAGTTTGGCTGATGGTCAAGTAGAGCTGATGCTCCATAGGTTTTTTTTTTTTCAGTTATCATTGCTTAGTAATTTTGTTACTTGATATATTCAATTCTATTATGATCATTGTCACAATACTAAATAGGTTGCATTACACTGTCAGTGTCACTAATATGTTTCTGTTTTATTGTATAGGAGGCTGCTTCATGATGACTCTAGGGGTGTTGGCGAGGTACTAAATGAAAAAGTTTGTGTTCTTGGTGATTGCAAAGGTTCAACGGTAAGCATACATCACCAAATTAGATCGACAGTTTATATATGATAGAAATTGTCAAATTATTTTGAGGTCTAGAAGGCCCAAACCTTTCTAGTGCTGGTGGTTGTCCGATGCATTTACTTTCTGGCTGCTACTTTTAAACTGAATATTTAATACTCTTATTTATTAAACCAGTGGACTCTGTTCTGAATGAAGGACCCATCTCTTTTTCTTTTCTGGTGGAGCTCATTTGGTTGTTTGGACACCGCATAGTGATTACCGTAAACTTTCCTTGTAATAATCATGTTGGGCTTGCATGAAACTACAGATTTTCTCTAGGATACTTGCCACCTAAGTCAAGTTTGCTTTAGTAAATGGTCTAATGTTTTAGTTCCAAAGAATCAAATTCCCCAGCACCCACCATCTCATGTTTCCTTACATAATCTTTAATCTCGTAAATCAACTGTCTCTTATTGGAAAAATATTAACCTTCCTCAAATAAAATGGAATTCCATTCGCAGTCCCCATTGGGGTGCTTTTTTATATTATTACTTATATAAAAAAAAGATACTTATCAGAAATTAAATTGCATCTTGCACCAGATGTGCCTTTTTGGATTGAACGGCTTTACCTATATTTTTCATGAATATCATGTGAAGTCCTTTGATCCATATTTACAGATTGCATGTTCGACATGAAATGCAGCGCAATAGGAAAAAGGTCCTTATGAAATGTTTGTCCAAGTAAGTGGAGAGACAGAGGGAAGTTGAAACTTGAAACATAATTTTAGCAAGATAAAATAATTTGGTTTGATGTATATTACAAGTTGCAGTGCAGTTTCATGAAAACGAATGCAAAAAAGAAACAGAAAGAAAGAAAGAGCAAGTAAAACTTACAGTGAATGAGTGAACTAATAAAAAAGGTTTAGGTTTTTTTTTTAAAAAAAGAAGTTTAATCTGTCTGATAAATTAGGGTGGTGCAGCAGATGCAATTACATGCATATACTATCTTCAAGTGGGATTATCTTCAAGGGGGATTTGAATTGGCATCATTGCTGGCTTTTCAATGACATGTGTTGCTTAAATTGAGACTTTATTGTTACTCCAATTTTCTTTCACTTTCATTGCTTGTTTTTTTTTTGATGCTTTACTTACTTATCAAAAAAAAAAAAGAATATCTGCTTGTATGTTATATCGAACTGGGAAAACAGTTCTTTTACTTGCTCACATGCTGTTGATAATAAACGTATTTCTATTGGTATTGATATATTGCTTCATATGGTATGCTTTCCTGGAAGAGTGAAAAAAGGGCAGAGTCTGTTTTACATGGGAAACTTCCATATGATATTAATTCTTTTATGAAGCAGTGCAGTATTTCCTCTGTTTTCATTTATATGTTTATCAAATGGTATTTTCAGGTCCAAGGAAAATATTATCTAAGAATCGATCCTCTAGGTGAAGGTGCCAAGTGGCGTCGCACACTTGGCCAAGAGATATATTCTCCTCTTCTTTTAGCATTCATGGAACAGGTAAAAATACCTTAAAATTCTCCCATGATCCTGTGACACTTGAGTGATTAGTTTGTCTTCTCTTTTGCAGGATGGAAGTAATTGGACAAATACCCATGTGCCAATATTTTCGGGGATTGATCCTTCCTATAGTTTACCTGATAACATTGCAATTTTAACCCTTCAGGTAAGTTAATAGCATAAATTTTATTTTATTCTTCTTCCAAATAATTTAAAAGAAACAATAAATGTAAACAGGATGACATATTTTTCTTTCAACTAAAGTCCTACCATATATGATTGGCATATAAGAAGATCTAAGATGAGATTATTTGTAATCCAAAGTATTTCATTACCCAGGAAGTTCATGCAAAATCTAGCCAATTCTGCCATATATATGAAGAGAATGAAGAAGAGTATTGATTTTACCTTATGTGAAGTCAAATATAATGTAATGGTTGTAGAGAAAAAAATAATGTGAATAAGTATCTCCTACCAAATTTGTCTTGTTAGAGAATAAGAGTAGTATATCAAAATAAATTCCTTGAAAATTTGTCTTTCAATTAGTTTAGTCACAACTAACATAAAACATAATAGGCATATAATAGAGAACATCCAAGTCATCTAAAAAGCTATCATGCTCATAGCATTGAGGTTTATATTGAGAAACCTGTGGATACATATGCAATGTTAGCCAAGTCATTCATCAACTTATCTTGATCATTGATGAAATGAACATGTTTTATACAATTCCCTAAAGATTGAGATTAAGCAAATGAATGCTCCTTATTGACAGATATGAGTGTTCACATGGTTACATCTCTGTTGGATTATATTAAATTAATCATCGTTATTAGCTTCCTTGCCTTACTTCTATACAAATTGGATAGTCCGCGTTAATTAGTTTTAGGGTCGCGAGCGATTAACCCCCTGTGGTATCGATATAGTGTGTATAAATCCCTGTAGTTTTCCAAGACCCTAATATTTATATTTGTGTGCGTATTTCACCTATTTGCCATTTACCGGTCACCGGATGTGTAAAATGTCCAAAATACCCTTAGAATTATTTTGTTTTTTCAAAAAAGAAAATAAAAATAGTAAAATGACTATAAAGACCCTCCTTCATCCCTTCCCAACCCTAATTTCCTCTAAACACAAAGACATGCACTAAAAATACATATATATAATGCAATAATGGTGGGCAAAATAATATATATACACACACACACACACACACACACACAATAAATGAAATAGGAAAACGAAAGATTCGTGCAACAAACCAAAAAACACTAAAAAACTGAGTGTACCTGCCAAGTATATGATCTTCTTAGGGTTGGTACCATTACATTTTTAGAGAGAGAACCATGATCATCAAAGTCCAAACTCTCTTTAATTAATCAAATCAAATTCTCATTTTTTCCTCCCAGTTAATTTTTTTTTTTTTTGGTTCATTTTTTTGAAATCTCTGAGTTCTTCATTTCAGTTACAAAAATAGTTCATTCTTGGTGGTTGCATCATTAAAGTATATTATATATGTGTGTGTGTGTGTGTTTCAAGCTTTTTTGCCATGATGCAATTTCATCATCAATACATATATATATATGTGTGTGTGTGTGTGTGTTTAAAGGTTGATTTGTGAAATGGGTTTGGAAATTTTAGGGAGAGAAAGTGTGTGTTTGGGGGTTTTAGAGAGAGAAATTAGGGTTTGAAGTTAGAGAAAGATGGGAGGAATGAAAGAGATGAGGGCAGTTTCATCATTTAAAAGGGTAATATAGGCAATCCAGAACTTTTATTTTCTGGCGAAAGGAGGCCGGAATATGACCGGCGAGGGGCAAGTTGCAACACTTTTAAATCTTCATGGATTTATATACACAAAAGAAAACCGATGGGTGTATTTCGCACTTAACATCAAACTAAGGGTTTTTTTTTGCTGATATCCCATTAGTTTTATCATTCTTTCTTTACAGTTTACAGGTCATCTCACCTATCATATTTATTTTCTAAAATCATTTCTACAGAAGGAACAAGAAGGAAAACATTAAAGATAAAACACTTTCGTTTGGTGTTTAAAAAGTATTTTATTTGGAGGACCATATTCAATTTTTTGAAGATCAAGTACCTCTAAGTACACCTACAAAATAAGGTTTTGAAAAAGTATGAGCTCAATGTTCCGCCCTCGCCCTGACCCTGACCCCATGTTTAAACTCAGATATGGTATCTTTTTTGGGGCATCATGTTGTATTTATGTTAAAACTATTTACCTATAAGCAGACCTACGAAATAGGATTAATTTTTTTTTTTGAGGGAGCTATGCCCACCCATCCCTTAACAGTTCTGCCCCTGGAGAAGGCTACAGGAATTTTCAAATTACATGCAGATGCCTTGTAGATTTGTTCTTGCTGAATTTATTAGTCGCCGAATAATATTCCTTCCATTGATATTTTGCAGGAACTTGAAAGTGGAAAAGTACTCCTTAGGTTGGCTCACCTATACGAGGTACCAACTTTTCTTTCTTTGTTTGTGTAGTCTTCTTTTAAAATTGTGATGTTGTAGCCCTTATATGGTTTCGGCCTAGCTGAGCTTTGTGTGGACCCTACTACACTCTCATGTAGCAATTTGTAAGGGTATCTAGGGTTTGGGTGGGACAAAGTGAGAAACTAAAAATCGGAGGAAAGAGAGGGACAACGAGAGAGAGGTTTTTGGGGCAGACATTTTTAATGTCATGATTTTAACATAGTGAAAGTTGTTGCATGAATTTCGACGTAGGTACAAGTTCTACCAAAAAAAATTGCAGTAATTTAAACGTAGGCACAAGTTGTACCAAATGACTTTATTTTTGTGTATGACATGTTGAATTTTTTTGTAGTGTTTTGTGATTTGTTGTTGGTTCCTACATTTGTCATAAAAAAAATACAAAAAAATTTAAAAACAGACAAAGTGGCTTGCTTGAGTGCATATTAAACTGAATTGTTCTTGGGATTCTGTAGTACAATAATCTAAAGTACCATTTCCCTAGAAAAACAGTAATCCAAAAGAAACGTGTATTGTGATTAAGTAATTGGCATCAACTTGTCTTCTAGACCTTAATTTTTAGGAATTCTCGGCTGTTCTTGAATAATCCAAGGTTTTGCAGAGAATAATCTGTTTTTTGCTTTCTTATTTATTTTTCTATCCATTTTTTTTAGTGTGTTTGGTATTTATATTCTGTGGCTTAATTTTTTGTCTCTTCTCAACCCAAACGAAATTTGTGATTTTTCTAATATAAAGTTTTCATAAATTTTTTAAAATTACAATGGAGAGATTAAAATTTGAAATAATTGTGTAGTGGAGCCTGCAAATGGTGGAGGTCCATTGCTAATCAATGCTGTAAATAGCACATGACTTTACAAGCTTTGATGAACTGTCTAACTAATGCATCAAAACCTTTGAGTGGACTTGTATCTGTTTGAAGTTATTTTATGCAGCGAATTGGATGGCATCAGATGATGGTGTTCCTTATCCATTTGCTAATGATTTTCTAGTTTCATGTAACTACTTTATCGGATTTGATTCTCTTTTACATCCACAATCTTTCGCAATGATACCATTAATCTAAAAGGGGTGTTTCATATGTTGAAAAGATTGGAGAGGACAAAGACTATTCTGTAATGACGAGTGTGGAACTGAAAAAGCTGTTTCCAGGCAAAGAGGTAAAAACTATATATAAAAAAAAGTCCTAGATGCTCTTTTTCACTGACAGACATGGATGTGAATTGTTTTATTGCCGAATCCTGTACAGATCCGGAAGGTGACAGAGATGAATTTATCAGCAAACCAAGAGAGGACCGAAATGGAGAAGAAGAGACTGATTTGGAAAGTAGAAGGCTCTTCTTCAGAAGAATCCAAGGTATTGAGGGGAGGACCTATTGATTCTGCAGAACTGATAGTTGAACTTGCTCCCATGGAAATCCGCACCTTCTTTATTGACTTGGATTATATCAAAATATTTGGTTCCTGAAACAGCAAAGTGTAACATGCATATGAAGTAATTTCTCTGCATCTTCATGCTGTTTGAGCAATCTGTCTGGTTTATAAAATCCTGTGGTGTATTCTGAAAGGAAATGTTGCAAGTTCTTCAACCCGTCAAAGAGAGGAAATTAATAATACTCTGGTCATATCGGAGTATTATGAAAGACTTGTGTTTCTTTGTGCTCAGGCCCTCTTATCTTAACCGGGCTTGTTTGCGAACCGATTCCGTGTTTTCTACTTTTACATCCTAAAATGTGAAAGTAAAGATAAAATCGTAAAAGTACGTTTATTAGTTTTTTAGAGAAAACATTTCCTCCACGAACACAAAAAAAAGAGAATGTTTTTTAATAAGAATGGAAGAAGTATGTGACTTCTATTCCTTGTTAGAGAAAACATTGACCTTAATTGGAGTATCCTATTATTTTTCAAATTGGAAATTTATTGAATTGAAAAAAATTGAAAAAAATTTAACCATTGAACAAAAAAAGGAAATTTTCAAATTCCTTGTTAGAATTTTTTAATTGAAAAAAATTCTCTCGATAAAGGTTGACATGTACGATTTTTTTATTTAGCTACACTTAATACAAGAAATTTTGCCTTATAAATTATTTTTTTTGCTTGGATTTTTTTTAATGTAATTTTACTTATTTAAAAAATATGGAATATGGTTTGTGATATTGAAATTTTTATTTAAGAATTAAATTTTTTTTTTTATCCAGCTAGGATTGATAGCTTGAGATTTTTTATTTAATTGCACTTGATGATATTTGATCTTATCTAATATTTTGAAATTGTTTTCTTATTTTATTTTATTGCAATTAGGGTTAAAATATATCACAGTGTTGACAAATTAGGAATTTTTGTTTAATTGAAGTAATAAATAAAATTTGATCCTATGTATTTATTTTATATTAGAATTTTGAATTTTATTACACATAAATTTATTGTCTTAATGAAATTTGACCCGATTAGATTTGATAGTTTGAAATTTTTGTTTAATTATAATAAATTGTTGAATTTTAACACAAATATATATTATTAGATTGATGACTTTTGTTTAGTTGCATGTAACTGATGTAATTTAACATTGTGTGTAATTTTTCTTAGTTGCATAATGAAATTGACACTAATGTATTGGACCCAATAAAAGTTGAAATGTTAAGAATTTGTATTTAATTACTTAATTATAAAATTAATATTATTGTTCACGTGCATAGACAAATATAACTTGAGGTTCAATTGATTAATTTTATAGAATGGTTATTTTAATTCATCAAAGTAAGGACTGAAGGTAAAAAAAATATCACAATGGTATGGTTGAGACAAAAGTCAAAGGATAAAAATGACTTTTCATTGTATATCAAATGGGGGATTGGATCGTTAGAGGGGTGTTTGTCAACTTTTTCAAATCAATGAGGCCGATTGAAACACGTTCTTCAAACGTTGATTCTAACTATAATTTTTTTAAACTTTAGGGGATGTCAGTGTAAATAATCCCAAATAAAATGAAAAAGGGAGGACTAAGTAGCTGTTATACCATGCGTTCTTCAAACGTTGATTCTAACTATAATTTTTTTAAACTTTAGGGGATGTCAGTGTAAATAATCCCAAATAAAATGAAAAAGGGAGGACTAAGTAGCTGTTATACCATGCCTACTGGACACATCCTTGGTTCTATTTGGTTAGTGAGTAGGAACAACGTCAACGTAGCTGGCTGGTGGGGACAACCAACCCCACAGTCCACAGCTTTGAATCTGGATAGTTTTTCTCTGCAATTGTTTATGGTATATATGTATATATTTCTGAGAGTATAATTAATATGAGTTGTTTTACTGTACTAGTAGTATTAGTATAAGTTTTCTTCTTCAGGGGGCATTTTGTTTTGGTTGTATTAGTACAATTTTATATATGTATGTATCTGTGTTGTTATTGTTGGATGTTGGGGTTCTCTTTGTATATAAAGTATATAGTACAAAACTCTGCTTTTATTTATTTATTTATTATTATTTTGTTTATTTCTGTTTTAATTTAATCTTTTCAAATTATAATGATCAAAATGTCCTTTATAATTTTTTATACATTATTAAATTATTGGGCAAGAATTCTACCCCTTTCATTGAACCAACCTCTTTTTAGATATAAAAAGTATAAAGTTAGGATAACAAATATTATTACTAAATAAAATTTTGTGTAATGGCTTAATAAAATTGCTGAATTTTCAAAATAAGTAAAACTAGATTTTAAAACTAAATTAATTATTTTAAATTAAAGTGATCAAAACTTAAAACTAAATTAATTATTTTAAACTGATTGCACCAAATTAATAATTTAGGAGGTTAATGTGTGCATGTGTGTGTGAATCTGTTACAAGGAAGATGCTTCGGACAGCACACATCGAGCATAATAAAACCCTCCACGTTACAGAAGCAGACAACCCATTATACTGCTTTATAACGCGCGCGCGCACAACAAATAACGAAATTAAATAAGTAAATAAATTACATTTCTCTCTCTCTCTTCAAGTCCACCACGTTAATCCCTTCATCCTTCTTCTTCCATCTTCTCCTGCTTCCTTTTGAACTCTTTGTGGTGGGTTTTCTCTCTTAGACATCAAAAGAGAATGCAAGTGGGTGTATTATTACTATTTTCATTTCTAGATTTAGAATTGTAAATTGGTTTTTGTACATACATATATATATATATATATACTAGTTTGGTGGGGGTAATAATCCCCTGATTGTGCGTCGGTGCAAGGTCACTTTCCGTTGGCATTGTCTGTATTCTAAATTGGATCTCAATTTAATTTAAGCTATATTCCCATAAGTACATAAAGAGCAACAACTATTGGCTGTAATGACTGATGATTGATTACCACAAGTGAAGGCTTGTTTGATTTGCACCTAAATTTGCTACTGTTATGATCGGATGATGATTGATTACCACAAGTGAAAAGCATTGATTTCTTCATTTGCAGCAACATATGTAGGCTCTAATGGTCATTTTCTATCCAACACTTGTTACTGGCAAATGAAGCTGGCTTTTTCTAGGAATTTGTATATCTGTGCCATTACAGGTTTGCTTTTTCTAAGATTATGTATGATGATGTTGCCCCTTTGTCTATTCATATCATTATTGTTTTAGCTATGTTGGTAATAAAATTATCCGAAATTCCTATTATTTGATAACTCTATTCAATTCGGGCCATCGATCCCAATAATTGTTACACAATCACAGTTTCTTAGCCTGGTAGATTACATTTAAGAACCTTCGTTGCTTGTTGTTGGTATTTGCTTATACATCATCTTTGTAGCTTTCCTTGTATCCACATTGATGTTTGTTTGGTTTATTTAATCTCACTGCACAGATTAATGGGGTTATATCTCTCTACACGGGATAAAGGGACCCCGCATTCAAGATTCTAATGTATTTATGCCACATTAGGGTTTCAATTAGCAGCAAGTTTATTTTTCTGTTGTGTCTATTTATGTCTATGATATAGACTTGAAACATGCCAGGAATATTGTTTTTGCCATATTAATAGTCACATTAACAAACACACATATTTAACAAATATCGTTTGGCATTTGCTGGGATTGAACTTTCCTCTTGCTATTCTTCTACTTGTGGTCTTCTTTTATATCACAGATTCAATGCTTGGTAATTCAAAATTTAAACTATTACTGCGTAGCTGAAGTGGCTCCCATACCAAATGTCAAGGACTCTTGCAGCGATATTGGGAGGTGCTGCAGGAGCCGTGGCATTGGTGGGGATTATAATTATAATTATATGGTTCTGCCTCTCTCATAATTGGAGTGTTTCACGAACTTCTGAGACAGGGTCCTCCGATCCATCCGTTCAAGGTGAGTTTACGTTATGTATAGTTACATGGTTTTGAAGCATTGGCTCCCGTATATTACACCGATATACTTGCATATGTGAACAACAAATTAATGGCTAATGCTTTTCTGATGACCTGCAGTTGGAAGACCTGTTGGTTTTGAATTGACCTTCAGAGAAGCAAGACGTTTTCAGATGGAAGAACTGTCATTGGCTACAAAAAATTTCAGTGATAAAAGTTTGATTGGGGAGGGAAAATTTGGAGAGGTATATAAGGGTTTGCTTCATGATGGAGTGATTGTAGCTATAAAAAGGCGAGCTGGTGCTCCTAGTCAAGAATTTATCGAAGAGGTGATGGTTCACTCTCTTCTGTAACTAATATCTGTTTGGAGTGGGTTAGCAAGAATTTATTATAATTCATTTCATTGTTTGCCTGTAGCAAGTAGCTTAAACCCTCATTGTGCCCTATGGGAACTTAATCCCTCAATTCCCACTATGGCGAATGAGGAAATATCACTAGACTAACCCTTTGTTAATTTTCTGTTATTGCCTTGACATATTTCTTCGGTGTAAATTGTAAGTTGTATTTCAACTTGAAGAGTGCTCTGATACTTTTATACCCTTCTTGTATTTCTTTTATTTATACACTACATATATATATATATATATGTATGTATGTATGTTTTCAAGTATTTCAGTTGGGTTTGTAGCTTTAGGGATGAGTTATGCAGTCATGTTAGTTACCAATCTTTTGGCTTTGCCATGTGAAATTTGCCTTTCTCCTCAACCAAAAAGGCTATATCTTCTGTAAATCTTGGGACTTTATGTTAGTGTATTTTTGTGGCATTAAAAAGAATAGCTCAAATCCTTAAAACTTAAACCCATCTACTTTCGGGTATGTAACAAAGCTTTTGGAATAAGTTTTGATAATAAATTCTCAGGAAGTGAAATTTTGTAATCCATTGTCTTCTTCAGTCTGTTTCCCTTGTATCAACAAAATACATAATCTAGTTTTTGTTTTTTTTCTTTTTGATTTGGCCAACTTGCTGAGTTAGAATTGGTAGGGACAAGCTTCTACTCAAGTATATGCATCTTTTCCTTCTTCTTTTTTTCCCTCTCATTATCCTGTTGCACTTTAGTTTCATATGTATTTGGACTAACTATTTTACTATCAGGTACGATATCTCTCTTCTATTCAGCATCGGAATCTCGTGACACTTTTAGGTTACTGCCAAGAAAATAATCAGCAAATTCTAGTCTATGATTATATACCTAACGGAAGTGTTTCTATTCACATATATGGTAATGCTCTATCCAGATATCATGTTTGCTTTCACAAAATTCACTAGTGTGCTTATTTTCTTTATTGCTCTGTCCATTGTAAATGTTATCCAATGTTATCCTGCTGAGATGTCAACTTAGTTTCATGTGATGTGTATCAGAATCATGATGTACACAACAGTGTTTCTGTGTCAAAGTATCTGCTGCGTTCTTTCTCCTTGCATAGTTTCTCGACTAACCTTTCATCCATTATATTTATTCTGATTATTTGGGGTTGTGAAGTTTGGAGATTTAATTTCTGTAGGTGCTGATCAGGTTTCACGTGAGAAGCTAGAATTCAAGCATAGACTTTCAATAGCTCTAGGGGCAGCTAAAGGTGATCCTCTGCAAAATCAGTGAGCATTTGTCGCTTTCCTGGTTTAGTATTTCTTCTCTATAAAATAGATTTCTCGATTATCAGTAGCGATCCACAAAATTATTTCGTAAGCTTCTTGATGACTTGAAACTATTAGGGCGTCTCTTCCTTTGCATTTAAAAGTTTTAAAAGCAATGCTCGTTATTTGTGCAGCCTCATTCATTAGTTTCAACATGCAGGCTTGGCTCATCTCCACTCCCTCAGTCCCCGTTTGGTACATAAGGATTTCAAAACAGCAAATGTTCTTGTAGATGAAAATTTCATAGCCAAGGTTGCTGATGCTGGACTCAGGAATCTTCTTGGAAGAGTTGATGTTGCAGGCCCATCTTCTCTAACGGCTGCCGATGAACTATTTCTTGCCCCCGAGTACCACTCTCTACATTTTAGTGTGATTCTTCTATTGATCTGCGTATCTTATTTATCCTTATTAAAGTCACTTATGTAGGGTGAGAGAGTTCAGACGGTTTTCGGAAAAAAGTGATGTATACAGTTTCGGGGTATTCCTTCTGGAGTTGGTAAGCGGGAGGGAAGCAATGGATTTGCTATCTTTGGATGCCAATCAAAACCTGGTTGAATGGGTATTTTTTAGTTCTTACAAAATGGTGACCTTTATAACAAACAATAAGACTTGTAATTGATTTGTTCAGCTTAAAGTGAATGTTCGAAGAATTGCTTATTTACAACTGATGTACCGAGCAAATGACCTTAAAACAGACATCTTTTGAACTGGTTTAGCCGTATAGACTTTTTGGTAGATTTGTTATTCATTTTGGTATATTTTCATTTTTCAAGGTGCAAAATTATCAAGATTCTGGCAATTTATCTACTGTCATAGATAAAAGGCTGGGGAATAGCTTCACAGCAGAAGGCATGGAAGAGTTTATACAGTTGATTGTCCGATGTGTGGACCTTTCCAGTGAAAGGCGACCGGCCATGATCTATGTGGTGATGGAACTAGATCGGATACTTGAGAAGGAGATGAGTTTGACCACAATTATGGGGGAAGGAACACCGGTTGTGACCCTTGGGAGCCATCTGTTTAGGGCATCAAAATAAAAATGAGCCTTCAAATCATTGAGTGTGTTTGCTTGGGAAGTGCCTTTTTTTGGAAATACCGGAGAAGAATAGATCCAGCTGTTTGACAAGTGTATAAAGAACAGCTATAGTATTTTTTGATTTATTTCTCCTTCATATATGCAAGATAAATATTGTTGTAAATCTTTATTTGTGGCAATATAACAGTGTGCATTGATGGTTGAGGTTTGTGTGATTTTGGTCTCTTCATAAAATGAGTGCTTTGATAGTTTGACTTGAATAAACTTTCCCCCAGTAATGGGTATAGATCTAAATTTCCTATTGCATCTAACCAATACAGGGGGTACTGTTTAATGGTTGGAAGGAAATGAAAGAAGGAGAAGGCTATTTGGATCCATGATGGCAAGGCAGATCTATACTTGGAGCTTTTGGCCAGAATGTGATTCGGCAATTTGATTGGCCCAGAAATTGTTGTTTAAAACAGAATATTAGGAATGGTGGATGGTTGAGACCTCGTTTTCTAGTGCCTGCATCTTACAATATCTGGAACGTCATTGGTATGCTCCTCTTCATCAAGGACCTGATATGGAACTAAAGAAAGGAGTCCCCAGCTTCAAAGCATTTTGGAACCTTTGTATTTCCAGCTAAAGAATGGACCTATCTCATTTGGTGTGGAGGAAGACCTGCTGTAAGTTCTAATTATGCAAAATAAAGTCCCTTCCATGGTATCTTCGAAGAAGAGGCATTTATCCTAATTGCTTGCAAGTATGCGGCTCAGTGGAGCATTTGTTCTTCTCTTATCAGTTGCTCAGAAAATGTGGTCTTCCATTGGAAATGGAGCTCAACCGATTGTTTTGATCAATTACTCCCCAGGATCATCTCTAAAGGCAATTCAAAGCATTTTGAATTCTCCAAGGTAGTTCTAGTGACTGTATTTGGAGAATTTGGTGGCTTAGGAACCAAGTGTTTCATGAGGATGCTAACCCAATTGCTAAAATGTTTGTGTTTTGCGCACTAGGAGCCTCTGTAGACATGCTTCGCTTGACCCGTCCCAAGCTTTTTGATGCCAATTCAGAGGATACCCCAAATCCTGCTACTGAGGGGACCTCTTCTCGAGTCATAACTGCAGCCCCAGCGTCTGTGACTATTGTAGTGTCTGGGTCTGTTGCAGCGGCTGGGTCTGTTGTTGTCCAGTCCCCTGCCCCTTCCATGCCTCAACCTACTCCCTCCCATACTCGTCCTTCTACTGAGGAGAGGTCCTCTAAAAGGCAAAAATTAAAAGGAAAAGCTGGAGAGGATGGGGGGGATGCCTCTCTCCCCACTACTATGGCTGTCATGACTGAGAAGGTCAAGTCCCTCTGGAGCAGGGAGGACTTGGATGCCTTCAAAGCCCTTGATGGACCTGAGTTGCCAGACAGGGTGATGAGTATGATTATGAGGGTACGTTTTTCTATGTGCTAGTTTTTATCATGATTTGCTTCTTTCCCCCTTTTTTTTATTGAGCATTAATTTTTGTCTTAGTGTTCTGATCATTTTTGTGTGTTTTTTCACAGGCCTTTTATACTGTGAGGGCTTTGTGCTTTAATCGCCAGACCCATGTTGAGGAACTGGCCCACCAGACTGGTGAATCGACACGCCTTAAAGCTACCCTGGCCTTGGCAGATGGGAGGGAGACCCTCTTGGTCAAAGAGGTTGCTTCTTTGAAGGAGGAGAATGTTACTTTAAAGGAGAACAGGGTTAAAACGAATACTGAGATTGAAGACCTTCAGTATCGCCTGTCCTTCACTCACTCTGAGCTGAAGATGTGCCACCAAGGGGGTTTGGCCATGCATTCGCGTTACGAGGTCTTCAACAATTGTGTTGCTAGCCAATTCTGGCGAAATGGCTTTGAGACTGCCCTAAAGGAGCCTGCGCAGAGAAAACCTACAGACCTTGAGACCATGGATGTGCACCTTGGAGTAAAGGCTCTCTATGATGCTCCAGACCCAAGCCCAGCTGAGGAGCTCTTCTCCAAGTTCCTTACTGTTGTTCCTCAGGGCTCAGAGGCTCTATCCCCTCCTCCTTCTTAAAGTGTAAAGGATGTTGATAGGGCCATAATACATATCTTGTTCTCATCTTGAGTTGTAATGTATCTCATTTGTGGCACTATCATCTCCCTTATTAGGAGCAATCTCCCATTTTAGTTTTGTTCATCAGATCTGTCTTCTGGACTTTTGTTGCCAATTGGGCAAATTTACATATTTCTTTTTAATAATTTTTTTTTATTTCTTTAATTTATTCTGAATCTGCCAAAGTTTTTATGTCTTAACTGATTACTTGTTTCATCAGTATGTGTATGCCTCTGGCATACAAGCTTTTGGTAGATTTAACTATAGGAAAAAAGGTTTCCTTTAGTTGGCTTATGTACGTGCCTCTGTTTTGATATAGGTATAAATTTGGGTCAGGTTGCCTCTGTCATTTTTATAACTTAGGAATAAATTCCTCTATTGAATAGGCCAGACATATGCCTTTGCCATTTTTATAACTTAGGAATAAGTTCCTCTTTTGAATGGGTCAGACGTATACTTCTGCCATTTTTATAACTTAGGATGTCATTTTTATAACTTAAGAATAAATTCCTCTTTTGAATGGGTCAGACATATGTCTCTGCCATTTTTATAATTTAGGAATAAATTCCTCTGTTGAATGGGTCAGGCACATGTCTCTGCCATTTTTATAATTTAGGAATAAATTCCTCTGTTGAATGGGTCAGACACATGCCTCTTCCATTTTTATAACTTAGGAATAAATTCCTCTTTTGAATGGGTCAGGCGTATGCCTCTGCCATTTGTATAACTTAGGAATAAATTCCTCTATTGAATGGGTCAGGCATATGCCTCTGCCATTTTTATAACTTAGGAATAAATTTCTCTTTTGAATGGAATACTTTGTTAATTATTTGTTAAAAATAAGTCGAATGCGAATAGTTAGGCTCCGACCTCTTTTTATTTATTGAATCAAAAATAAATAACAAACAATGTGGGCGTGAATTGCCCTTGCTAACTTTAAAGAATTTTGAATCTAACTATGGATAGTACATCTTCAATCTGGAGACATTTTGAGAATTGGGTTCCATGCGTCCATTGGATTTTCTGAGCCGGTAAGCTCCTTTACCAATTACTTCGGTCACGGTGTAGGGTCCTTCTCAATTTTCTCGAAGCTTCCCAATGATGCCAATTTTATTCCTAAAGACCATATCTCCTACCTGGAATTCATGTCTCTTTACTTTTTGGTTATAGCTCTTTCTTATCATCTGATGATACTCAGCCAATCTTGTGGTTACCCTATCACGCTTTTCATCCAGAGTGTCGAGAGCTTGCACCAGGTTCTGATTGTTTTGATTCTCTTGATAATTTTCACTTCTGATGGTTGGGACCATGTTTTCTGTTGGAATCACCGCTTCTGCTCCATATGTCATGGAAAATGGGGTTTCTCCGGTAGGGAATCTTGGTGTAGTTTTGTATGCCCATAAAACATTTAGTAGTTTATCTGGCCAGAGTCCCTTGGCGTCTTCCAATTTCTTTTTGAGATTATTCAAAATAGTTATGTTCGTCCTTTCAGCCTGTACGTTTCCCTACGGGTACCCGACTGAAGACGTCTTGAGTTATATGTCGTGTTTTTCGCAGAAAGCCCTAGTCCATTGGTTGTCTAAGTTTAGACCATTATCAATCATTATGGCTCTGGGGGGCCCAAAACGGCATATGATGTGCGTCCAAATAAATTTGATCACATGCCTATGAGTGATCACGGAATACGACTCTGCCTCTACCCACTTGGTGAAGTAGTCTGGCGTTATGACTTCTAGACCTAAACCAGCACCCGCAACTCCGACTGATCCGTCAACAAACAACTTCCATTATGGTTCCTCTAACTCTGGATGCTCAAGCTTTGGTTCTGCTTTTAAGAGAAAATCAGCCAGAGCCTACCCTTTGATGGTGGTTCTGGGGATATAAGTGATATCGAAAGCCCCCAACTCAATTTCCCATCTGGTGATTCTCCCGGTCATGTCTAGTTTGGACATTATTACCCTGATGGGGAATGTCATTGGGCCAATGATAGGGTGTGTCTCGAAATAATGCCTGAGTCTTATTTTGGCATTGACTAACGATAAAATCACCCGTTCCGTGGTAGTGTACCTTGTCTCTAGGTCAATGAGTGTTTTGTTGATGTAGAAGACTGGGATCTGGCAAGTTTTTTATTCTTTGAGCAGTGTTGCAGTTGTTGAGGAAGCTGAAACTGTCAAGTATAAGTGCAGTTTCTCCCCCGGCTCTAAAGAAATAAGCATTGGAGGACTCATGAGGTACTCCTTTAATTTCTTTAGAGCAATAGTTTGTTCTAGTCCCTATTTATTATATTTTCCTGTTTTTATGGGCGAAAAAAATGGTCTGCATTTATCTGTAAGTCTGAAAATAAACCTACTTAGCGCAGCCACCCTTCTAGTGAGGGTCTGAATTTTTTTTGGGTCTGTGGATCTTATGTGTGCACTAAGGCCTTAACTTGAGTGGGGCTTGCTTCGATCCCTGTTCTGTTCATGATATAGCCTAAGAACTGGCCGGATGAAACTCCGAATGAACACTTTAATAGATTGAGGTGCATTCCGTAGAGTCTGACTGCCTGAAACATGTCTCTCAGGTGCTGGAGGTGATCATCTTTCTTTTTGCTTTTAACCACTGTGTCGTCAATGTACACCTCCACAGTGTGACCCATCAAATGGCCAAAAAATTTCTTCACAAGTTTCTGGTAAATAACACCTGCATTTTTTAGTCCGAAAGGCATTACTTTATAACAAAATGTACCTTATTCTGTGATAAAATACGTTTTCTCCTCATCTGCTAAATTCATAGGTATCTGATTATACCCAGAGTACGCATCCAGGAATGAGAGTCTTTCATATCATGTTGTTGCATCCACCATTTGGTCAATTTTTGGCAGAGGGAAGCAATCTTTCAGGCATGCCTTGTTTAAATTGGTGAAGTCAATGCAGACCCTCCATTTCTCGTTCTTTTTGTTGACAACGACCACATTGGAGAGACAGGTGGGATACTTGACTTCCCTGATGAATCCGGCTTCTAACAACTTTCTGACCTCGTCAGATAAGATTTGGTTTCTTTCCACCCCAAAGCGCCTCTACCTCTGCTTGACGGGTCTGGCCTTAGGGTTAACATTCAGGTTGTGCTGTACGACTGATGGATCTATGCCTAGCATATCCAGGTATGACCATGCGAATATGTTTATGTTGTCCTGCAATAATTTATCAGGTTTACCTTTTAAGGAGTTGTTAGGGTAGACCCAATAAATGTGGTTCGTCCGTCTCCGGTGGGGCTGATATCCACTTCTTGGAGCGGCTCTATCGTATTCTGACTTTCACGACTCTCCTCGAAAGGGTCAATCTGTAATTGTTATTTTTCCCTCTGCTTCGAGCTCTCCTGAACCTCCTCGTTGGACTTGGTCCAAGTGTTGAGGTTCTTCATTGATACTGCATAACACTTTTTTGCTACTACCTGATCCCCTGGGATATCGATCATGTCCACCCCGTTGGGATCCATACACCTTATCATTTGATGAAGGGTCGATGGTACACCCTGCATCCTGTGAATCCAGCCTCTGCCCATAAAGAGGTTGTATGACCATTTTACGTCTACCACGACAAAATTTTCCCTGAGTGTCCTTTTGGCAGCTGACATGGGAAACTGGATGACTCCGATTGGCTCCACCCTCCGCCCATCAAACCCGGCGATGGGGACTCTAGTTGGCTACATGTGGTTGATGTCCACCCCAAGTTTGTTGAAGGCCCATTTGGTCATGATATTTGTGCTACTTCCAGGGTCCACCATGACCCTTTTAACTAAACAGTTGGAGACTAGGAGTGATATGAGCAGAGGATTTTCGTGTAGTATCTTCACATTCCTGAGGTCAGTTTTAGATAAGCTAATTTGTGGTTCCTCCTTTCTATTGGAGGTCTGGAAAATCTCGTCAATCTTCCTGAGTTTGTGGGCCTGACGCATTTGGGATCTCCTGACCCCCTTGGACTCCTCGGGTGTTTCACCTCCATGGACCATATGGATCACCCGTACCAGTTGTCCTATGAGTGTATTTTTCTGAGGGGCTTTCTGCTGATGTTCGGCCCGTGTCTAGTCTTTTGCCATGTACTCAGATAATTCTCCTTTCGCAATCATCGCTTCTACTTGTCTGCGCATATTCCTACAATCATTAGTGTGGTGGCCATACTCACTATGGAAGGCACAATATTTTGTCATATCTCTCTGGTCCATGGGTTGTCTCATGGGTAATGGGGGTCTAAAAATCCCCTTATTCTTCTTTTATAGGAAAAACTTTCCCATGCTTACTTTAAGAAGAGTCACCGTGTCTTCCACTTTCTGTTTCTTGTTGGTGGGCTTACTTGATGAAGGGTTTGGAGCCTGACGGGTTGACTTCTGTTCCTCGATACGATCCTTGGTTTTAGACTTGACAGTAACCATAGTGGCTCTTTTGCGTCTGACCGTCTCTTCTTCCTCAATCCAGAGGTAAACCTAGGCTCTGGAGTTTAATTCCCTTATATTATTCGGGGGCCTTTTCACCAGAGAGGCGTGGAACTTAGTACCTGGGATCAGGGTCATCCTGCATGCTTCTACTGCCGAAAGTTTGTCGCACTGGTCTATGGAGGACATCTCTCCAGTGAATCTGGACAAGAAACTCTAAAGACTTTCGTCCTTCTCCTGGGTCATAGTGAATAGGTTGGAGATGGTTTTCTTCTGCCTATGATTGCTATAGTATTGCACTATAAAGACTTCACACAACTTGTTCCAACTGTTAATGGAACCAGGGGGTTGTTTTCTGAACCATAGAAGAGACGCATTCGTCAGGCTAGTGGGCAATACATTGCACATCAAGGCCTCATCCTTCTTCCATGAAGTCATCTTGGTTTGGTATTGATAGATATGATCTGTTGGGTCTTTGGTCCCATTATAAAGAGTAAAGGTTGGCAACCTAAATTTTTTTGGGTACTCAGCCTGATCTATGTCATCTGTGAATGGCGATCTGATCATGTCTACGGTTGTATGGGCCGCCAGATCTTTTATCATGGGTGCCTGGGCTTTCATGCTCTCCAACAATTGCCTCTGGATTTTGGCGGCCATGTCCTCCAAATCCTTCATTGTGGGTTGAGTCTGGACTGGGGGATCCTTGTGCCTCTGGTCGGTGACCTCTTCTTGTTCATCAGCTATTTTGTTCCCCGTCTTTTCTCTCCCGGTATTGTGGTTCCCATCATTCCGGGGTGGATCTGGGAGGACGCCTTCATTGTTAGTGACGTTGGCTTGATTTTCTGGGTTGTCAGGGTTTGGAGCCTAACCTTGCCTCTGGCAGAGTTCTGCGTTTTGAAGTTCCAGTTCTTCGTTCCTTCTTTCTACCATGGCCAATCTCTTCATAATTGCTTGAATCTGGGCAGCTTGAGCATTGTTTGCCTCGGCTAACGCCGCTGAGGACCTTGTGTCCACCATAACTACATTGAAAGATGTTAGAAAAAGGAGTTTAAAGGAGGAACGGAAAGAAGAAAGAACCGAATCTGAGTGAGAAAAGATTGATAATAACATTCGTTCCCACAGATGGCGCCAAAATGTAGATGCGTATTTTTGCACACACTCAAGAATATCTTTATTGAGGCTCTAAGGCCATATTTATGCAAAATGAATGGGTCTTCAACCCATCATGATTAGGTTAAAATTCCCTTATTCTCGGGATTTTATTTCCTTCTACAAAATGCATTCCTTATCAAACCAAATTCTTGACTTTAGCCCCAAGTTATGATAACTTATGGGCTTGATCTCTTTTGGGCTTAGATTTGAACCATTCACGGGCCCTCCTTGTTGGGCTTGCTTTCTCTTCAACGGGCCTGAACCTGTTTATCTTTTGAGCAATTTGCTCTTGGACCTTCTTTTTGATGGGCCAAAATTTTTGGCCCTTACAGATGAACTCATAAATCTTTTCTTTTAAGGTGGGGGTGGAGTTGAAAATAAAAATTTAAATAAAATAATAATTATAAAAATTTAATTTTCGTGAGTTGACTGACAAGTGTGGATTGTATGGGTGTGACAAATGATTTAACATTTAACCATGTTCATGTTTTTTTAGGTTATCATAGATATGAGATCGGATAGAGCGAAAAAAACAAGATAAATGATTAATTTTTCTTTTTTAATTCAATTATTCGTGTGGGCGGGAATATATGTGAACAATTATAACATATTGAGAGGGACTATGAGAATCGTATTGTTTAAAATTCAAGTTGGGTAGAACAATATAGCTAGGTATGGGGAAAAAACCCGTCCTATTGAGAAACTGCCCCAAATCGTCTAAATTTTAATCATCCCATTTAAATATGGGGTGATTATGGGAGTTAAGAGAAAAAAAAAATTTATACGGTTATGGGGCGGGGGACGGTTTAACCGTTTGAGAGGTACCTCCAATGGGAAACCGTCCCGCCCCAAATCACATAATAATTATTTAAGTTTTATATAGTTTTTTATATCAAAATTACATAATTATATATATATATATATATATATATATATTAACAAATTTATATATTGAAATTACACTAATCTCTTTAAATAGCACAAATATTTACTTACCTACCCTATTTTTATATAACCCTTTTTTTTTATATCAAAGTTTGTTAATCTAGATTTGGATAATTTATTGATTTAAAACTATTAAATTTATTTTTGTGTTACAAATTATTGCGATTAAATCAATTGGATAATTGCTTGTTTCGTATATAGATCATATTGTTATGATAAATTATTGAGCAATATTTGCCTCATGCCATATAAGGAGGAATTTCTTACTTACATGTGTTGTGGTTCAATGAAAAACATATATGTGTCCAAAACTTTAAAACATTACCATAAGTAAATTATTTTTAAAATTTTAAAAATCAATCAAATCAATGATTATGAAAATATTTTGCAATTTATGTAAATCTTTCAAAATTTTAAGACAACTGTAAATTTTTTGTTGGACCACACAATTGTAAGTAAGAAGTTCCTCCTTACATGCCCTGAGACAAGTATTGATAAATTATTATTTTTTTGCTTGCTCTTAGGAAAAAGAAATTCACAATTTAATGGAGTGGTTATGGGGGATATAGGTGACAGTTTGGAGCAGTTATGGAAGAGCGGAATTTTCACAGTTTTGATTATAGGGATTGAGAAAATCACCCTACATATAGTGGTTGTATTATACTCTCTCTGTCCCAATTTATAAGTCCCTTTCGGGGAATTCAATTTTTTAAGATGTTGTATTAGTAATGAATGAAATACCAACTTTACCCTTGGTCTCATCATAGTGATATGATGGTTTATTGTGAAGATGATTTATTATTTCAATGCATGAAGGGTAAATTAGTAAAGTGATATGATAAAATGCTTTGACTTTTCAAATGAGACACTTATTTTGGGACGGAGAAAAGAGTAAAAGTGGACACTTATTTTGGGACGGAGGGAGTATCATCTAAGAACAATGTCTTGAAATGATTCAAATGGCAAAACAGGACAAAAATGCAAAAAAAAAAACTCTAACCTATTATTCTTTTTGTAACAAATCCCCCTAAACTAATAATAACCCTCTTAACTACCAATTTATTGCAATTAGCCTCAATTTCATTCTAAAAGTCTTTTTTACCCTTCATACTCAAATTGTCATATTTTAAATTATATTAATAATCTTCTCCATTATTTATAGTATAAATTAATCATTCAACTTAATTGTATTAGAGTAAATATCTCCTCAAAAGAAAATAAAATAGAATTTTTTTTAATTTTTTTAGACTTGAATAAGTTATTATAATTACTTTGATTTAAACAATAAAATTTGTTATTCTAAGTTCTAACTTTTTGATGTTGAAATTAAAATTTATTTTCATAAGATGTATTGAAAATGAATTTACTAATAATTTAAATAATGAATACTTTTTTATTATGTTATATAAAAATATAGGATTGAGTAATTACTTCATTAATTTTTAAAATTTTACTTATTTTTTTTAAATAACTTAAAAACTTTAATTCATTCATTCATTAAAAAACATTTGTGTAAATTTATGCAAATTTGAATGGAGATTTGACATCAAACTAGTAAAAATTATTTCAAAATCTATATTAAAGAGAAAATGGATTAACTTAAATTGAATAAGAAAGGGTATTTTGATCATTCATGAAAAAAATTGAAGATAATGAAATATTTTTGTAACAAAATAAAAGAGATAGTTTAGGGAGTTAGTTGCACAAATTATAGTTTAGGAGGTTTCGACAGAGAGTAAACTATCATAACTTATACTTTTTCTGTCCCAAAACAAAACAAGTGTCGTATTTGGTGCATGTTTGGCAAATGGAGTGAAGCCAAAATTTTGGATTTGGTTTGAAAATTTTGCTCCACTTCATGTTTGGCAAATGGTGTGGAAATTTGGAGTAGACACTTTAGCAATTCCATGGTGCAACTTTTGTGAAGGAATGGGCCAAAATTTGGAACCATCATTTTTGATGGTTCATGGTTTTGGTTTTGGTACCAACACTATAGCAACTTCATTTTTGATATTAATAAATTTCGAAAAATTAAATATTCTGAAAAATTAAATATTTATGAAAAATTAAATATTTCGAAAAATTAAATATAATAATATATTATAATATTAATATATTAAAAAATATTAATATTAATATATTTTAATATTAATATATTTTAATATATTAATATTAATATTTATTAATAAATAAAATGTGAAACCCATATATTAATATATTAATATTAATATATATTAATATTTATTAATAAATAAAATTAATATATTAATATTATAATATTAATATATATTAACATATTTTAATATATTAATATTAATATTTATTAATATATTAATATTCAGAATTTTAACCCATACCAACTCTACCAAACATGGTTTGGTTTTTCAGCATCACTTTTTCTCACACCAAAACCATTTGCACCAAACATGGTTTGGAACCAAAATAAAACCACACCAACTCCAACCAACCCAACTTCAACCAAACCAAAACCAAAAACTAACTCCACACCGTCTACCAAATAAGCAGTTGATTTTTTTAAAAACAATCGAAGGATTTTGTGTTTTTAGTGTGGTACATTGAAATAAATGAATAGGAATAAGTTGGGTAAAATTATATTGTTTTGGGATTGAACTTATTTGTTAGCCACTACAACAAGAGAAGAGTAGCGCGACAATGGGCTCAGATCAAAACACGCGTAGGTATGGCATACGATCAGGCCTCCACACGCGTAGCAGACGTGTTAAACAGTGACGTAAGCCCACATCTTTCTTCATTGACCTGGGGCAATAACATTTACAATCGTCACATGATGAAGAAGACGACTAACAGAAAAAATAGTGACTGAGAGAGAGGGATGGGCAACATATATATATATATATATATATATATATATATATATATATATATATTTACAGATAAAGACATGAGATAGATTTAGAGAGATATAGATGAAGAAGTAAAGAGAAGAGCAGTAGCATTAACAGAGTGTTTTTTTTTATATATATTATTATTGAAGGGTTTAGGGTCATCTGGTGATAGCAATGGAGCCCGAGTCTGGAATTCCTCCTCGCCCTTCTCAGGTTTCTCTACCTTGTATTATTAATTGTTTAGTACATACTTCCAATCTCTTTGATTTATTGCTTTAAACCTTCTACTCCCTTATTCTTGTCGTTTGATTTTTCTTTCGTCTTCATCGCCTTTAACTTTTCCCTTGCTTTTAATCATGATGGCAAATATTAAAGTTACACCTACGAGGCACTCCGTATCCGTTCATGTATACATTTCGCATATCAATACTACTTGTTTCATACTTTTTTTTTCTTTTCATGTGGACTTTTTATATTATAAACTCGTATTTGTTAATTTGTAACCGGTATCCTAAACTTTGCAAATATTAAAGTGGTACCGGTTTAGGAAAATTTAACTTGTACATAAGAATGGAAACCTAGATACCTAACGTTTGACTAAATAAAAAATGTCATTGAATAATAATGTTAATCTATTTCCTTCTCTTTAAACGGAGAGAAAAACAATACCTACTATCTGATAGAGAATACTTGATCAACTCTAGATCCCTTAACCTGTTATGATTGTCGATTAATCATCAACAATCATTTTTAAAACAAGTATTATTATGATTGATGTTGTCATCATTGTTGTTGTTGGGTCCTAGGAAGATATTGCAGATCATTGGATGAGCTTGTAGAGTTTTTTGGTGGCCTTGTGAAATTTTGTGGGATGTGCCATTCTTATAGAATTAGTTATCACGCATCATGAATTAAAGAAAAGTGTTGGATAAAAACAGACACATTAAGGGCTCGTTTGGTAACCGTATTTGTTTATTATTTATCGTTTGAGTTAAACATAAACACTCATTATGTTTACTTTTTAGTTGTCGTTGGTTAAACATGTACATTGTTTGATAACGTAAAAATGTTTAGCTATTTTTGAAAACAATAAATAGAAAAATATGTTTGTTTATATTTATCTATGAATAAAATTAAAATTATATATTTGATCATTATAATTACATAAATAATAATGATAAAACTACATAAATCTAGATTATAAAATATATGATATATAATACCGCATAAGGAATTGCAGTTAATCAAACTCTGAAAAGTAAGCCCTTATGCTTATATATTGAATTCACCTATTTCCAGCAACTGATACAATAGGTTTAAGTTGGAGCAGAATGCATGCTGACAAAACTATGGATTTCTCAAATCTCAGATGACAGAAAACATAGGGTAAATCTTAAAAACTAGTCAAACTATTACACGAAAAAATTACCAAAAATTACATCGGACTGTTGTTCTAAGTACAGAACTCTCAAACAGTAGTTAAGAACAAGGACCCAGAGCAGATTACAGATTATGATCAATCCATATTTGATCCACTACTAAAGATGTAAGACTGTTTGTCATAGTGCTTGCATGACTTCTTCTTGTTTCTTTTGCAATTCTTAATAACGCACAAAGTTATAAATATTTAGATTTAGCACTGATTCCAGCAATTATATGTACGTATATCTTCATCTAAAATGACTAGTAAATGATACTAACCTTTGATGACCTTTTCCATCTCTCATCACTTAGGCCCTGTTTGGTTCGCGGTCCAGTCCCATGTGGTCTGGTCTCATAATGATTTTTTTGGGACCGGACACTGTTTGGCAACACGGTTCCAAAAAAACAAGGACCTCTTTGCCGATTGGCTCGAGGTTTTGCTTTCTTGGAGGAGCGTGTCGATTGGCTCGCATGCACGTATTTTTTGGAGAGTGGCTCCTCTTTGCCTTTGGTGGATTATATGGATGGAACGCAATAGGCGTTGCTTTGAGGGTGTTGAGTCCCCTGCGAGGGTGTTAAAACATGTTTTTATTTTCTGTCTATTTAGCTGGGTGGAAGGGTGCAATTGTAGTTCTATAGACGAGAAAATTGAGTTTATCAGTTCTCTTGGCCCATAAGGGTTGTTGTATATGGGATGCATTCCCTTCTTGAATGCGTTTATTTTTTATAAAATACTTACTTATCAAAAAAAAAAAAAAAACAAGGACCACTTGGGACCAAAAGGGGTAATTTGAGACAACAAAAAATGATTGTCTCAAGTGGTCTTATATACAATTGTCTTAACACATGGGACCATAAAATTTGAAAAATATATATAAAATTAAAAAATATATATAATTTGAAAATAATATATAAAATTAAAAAAATAATATAATTTTTTGAAATAATGTATAAAATTTGAAATATATATATAAAATTCAAAATTAATATATAAAATGCAAAAAAAATATTTAAAATTTGGGAAAATAAAAAAATTCCAAAATAATAGAAAAAATAAAAAATAATGTATAAAATTTGAAAATAATATATAAAATTTGAAAAATAATATAATTTTTTAAAATAATGTATTAAATTCGAAAAATATATATAAAAATCAAAATTAATATATAAAATTTTAAATATATATATATAATTTAAAAAATAATATATAAGTTTTGAAAAATAATATAAAAATTTTGACATAATGTATAAAATTTGAAGAAAATATAAAATTCAAAAATAATATACAAAATTAGATATATATATATATATATATATATTTGAGAAAATATAAAAAATTTGAAAATAATATAAAAAGTCAAAAATAATATATAAAATTCAAAAAATAATAGAAAAATTCGAAATAATTTATAAAATTTGAAAAATATATTATTTTTGAATTTCTTATATTATTTTCAAATTTTTTTATATTTTTTCAAATTTTATATATTTTTCATACTTAATATATATTTGGAATTTTATATATTATTTTTTTATTTTTTGTATTATTTTCCAAACATAAGACCGAACAGCTTGAATAAGACCATAAGATCAGACAGCTTTACCAAACAGACTTTCATAACACCACCCAAATAAGACCAGACCGGACCGCCTACCAAACGGGCCCTTAAAATGAAGGAGAAGGCCGGATCTGATTCACAAGAACTTGTCCACGCCGCTGAATCTGAGTTCAGTCTGCTGGGGCAAGTTATATTTTCTATATAAATCTAGCAATAGCGTCTTTTAACTCCCACACACGGCTACAGTAAAATGATAAATGAATTTGTATAAACAACGTTTCCTTGTTTATTTTTTGTTGGCTTAGCTACAATATCTCTTTATACTTGTTTCTATAATTGATAAACATAAAAAAAATTAACAAACATATTTTTGGGCAAAAACTGTTTATATAAACAATAAATGATAAACAAAAACAGTTAACAAACGGGCCCTAATTTGTAGGTTCATTGGGCTAAATATGGGTACAATTCAACCAAGATCCGGGTAACCCTTCTTGGATATCTCCACCACTCTCTTTAAAGAATACATTGTTTCTCTCTCTCTCTCTCGGGAAGATTCTAAAGTATTATATGTATGTACAAATATAGGTCTGTCTCTGCACATAATTGTCCATTAGTATTACATTAGTGGTTAGGCACTTTTCACTCTATTGTTGAAATATTTTTGTGCCTTTCTTTGCCAATTCAGATCATATGAATAATCTGTACCTATATTTTCAAAAAGTAGGTGTTTAGAGTAAATTAGTTTAAGGGTTGACGGTTGGGGCTATGTTAGTGGGTTGGGTCCCATAAACTGTTCCCCATGCTAACTTGGATTCAAGGGATTGAAGGTCGAAATTTATTTTTTGCTATATATTTTATCATGAGTGGTGAATGATTAGGTCTTTGGAAAGGGTTGAACGGTTTTGAAGTAGACCTATTTGAAAGGTTTAGCAGGTTAGGTCTTATAAACGGGTGTCTTAATGCAAGTTTGGATTCATGTGATATAGTTTAATAAATATAAAAATATATATATATATTGATTGATTGATTAGTTGGTATAAAATCATCTCTTAAATTGAATGATCCAGACCGTAGCAACTGCAAGACTTTTCCCTTGCGCTATTCCTACTTGATCTCAGCTAGAGATTGCTTTACTACCAACAATACATTTAAATTTGAATAGAAAAAGGAAAATTGTTGAAAATAGATAGAATGATCGCCTTAGGCCATATTAGTTCACAGTTTCTTCTTATGTAGAGGTAGTCCAAGAGCCTGAACGGGTTGCCTAGTTGGAAAATACTTGGGACTTGGTGCCTCAAGAATCATCATGTCTTGTGTTCGAATCCTACTAGATGCAAACAATTTGTTTGGGTTACGATCGCGGATTTGTCGGGGCGAAGAGTTCGGACACCCCGGTTATCGAAAATGTCGAGGCGGTCCAACCAAATAAGAACAGTTGCCCCAAATTTATAAAATATAACGGAAGACTATAGGTGCAAACCAAGATGGATACCTGATGCCAACAACTGCTTTGGATAGGTTTGGGAATCGACAAGTGCCTTGGATGGGATGTTTTAAGAACAACACTAATGCCGAAAACCTGGAGTGCCATCTGCCATCAGGTTAACCAGGTCCGAAGTTAGAACCCAATTTGTCCATCTTGATCTCTCTTCCTCTTATCTCATATACATCCACTACATACATGATACATTTATACATACGTCTATATATTTGTTTTGGCAAGTAAGTTATTATAAAATAGACGCTCAAAAGGGGAGCGCATCCCGAATACAAAAGAGGGCAAAGAGGCCTATGATCTTAAAGATCCAAAAAAACAATTCTCTCCTCTATAAATGTACGAAACCTCCCTGAATACCAAGCAAAAAGAAAAGATAACAAATGATCTTTCAAAGTGGCCAGTGAAGACTCAAAACATCTACAATTACGTTTTTTCCAAATGTGCCACCGCAAACAAAGAAGTGCAACCCTCCAAAAGTGTGGGCGTGGGCCCCAACATAATATCATCTCCACACCACAAATAATCCCTAACCACAAGGGGCAAAACCCATTGAAAGCCAAATAACCCAAGCAAAAGGCACCAACAATCATAAGCTAAAGGGCAGTGAAGAAGCAAATGATCACCCCGTCCCTTTTTGAACATCCATCAATGGTGGACCATAATCATATGTGTATAGATGTTTGTGTGAGTGAGTACATACAAATGTGTGAATGCATACATCTATATATATCTACCTTATGTTCAATTAGGGAATTGAGATCACCATATCCAGAACGGATACAAATATAAATATGTCCCTAAAACATATGATAATTTAAACCCAAATCTGGTTGAATTCTGTTGTTGTATTTGTATTTCCTTGAACTAGTTTAAACTGATATTTGTACGTGTATTCACAATGGATTTTCCTAACCAAAACACCCAACACCCAACACTTAGATCTCCAATTCTCTTCTAAACAATAGTAGACATTGTACCTTTTACTTGCTCTAGTTTTTCCTCTTCAAATTCTTTCTGTATACTTTATTAGTGTGATCTCTTATTTGAATATCCCGACATTGAAGTACAATCTCCGGGACAAAAAAATTCTGGAATGACCTTGATATGTGTGCAAACATTTCTTGAAATTAAAACCTTAAAGCTTTAATATGTTTTTAGGACCCTATTGACATGTTCAAATGTGTTTTGACTCATATTTTCTTGTAAATATTTTTACGTGTCTCAAACTTATATATGTGTGTGGATGTGTATACAAACTTATATATTTAGTTTTCTGTATGAAGTCTCATTTTCATTCAACTTCGATATGTTGATATGAGCATGACTGCTCTTGAATGCATTGAAGTAGGATGTTTTTCGTATACAAAGCATTATCATATTTTAAT
The DNA here is from genome assembly GCA_963922005.1 of Cornus suecica. Taxonomy (NCBI): domain Eukaryota; kingdom Viridiplantae; phylum Streptophyta; class Magnoliopsida; order Cornales; family Cornaceae; genus Cornus; species Cornus suecica. Next base: position 73,553 of record OY998238.1, read on the forward strand.
TACAATTTTACTACTATAGACCCTCAAGTCCGCTGTCGTCAAAAAATATTTTTCCTCTTCCTTGCAGAATGACCAAAATAGCAATGTGACCATATACATCAAGTGAAATGATTCTCTTTTTCAAGTAATTAAACAAATGTTTTGGTAGTGAAAATGTCATTTAAATTGGGCGACTGAGAATGTTTCATGAACTTTTCAGCTGCAAGTATCTGCTCTGCATTTGTAAGTATGCACTGATTAGAACTATAAAGATTTTCTTTATTTGAAACTTAGATTAAATTATCTGTACCATGCATGAACTGGTGCTGGACTATTTTTGAAGTTGTTTTAAATTTTATACATGGCCTTGCAGCTTTCATGGGTGAATCTATCCAGGAATCTACTACTAGCTTACCAAAGTTTGGGTGTGGTGTATGGAGACTTAAGCACTTCACCTCTCTACGTATATAGAAGCATATTCATAGGGAAGTTGCAGAATCATCAAAACGAGGAAGCAATTTTTGGTGCTTTTTCATTGATTTTTTGGACCCTAACATTAATACCTTTGCTCAAATACGTGTTCATTCTATTGAGTGCCGATGATAATGGTGAAGGTGTGTCGGGACTAACCTCTTTTAGTAACATCCTTGCTGAAATCTAGGATATGATAGACTTTTCCTAATTTTATTCAATTAATGTCAGGTGGGACATTTGCTCTATATTCGCTCCTTTGTAGGCATGCAAAGTTCAGTTTACTTCCCAATCAACAAGCAGCTGATGAGGAGCTGTCTGCCTACAAATATGGTCCCTCAAGACAGGTTGCATCATCTTTACCACTGAAGCGGTTTCTTGAAAAGCATAAAAAGTTACGGACAGCGCTACTTATTGTGGTATTATTAGGTGCTTGCATGGTCATAGGTGATGGTGTTATCACTCCTGCAATTTCAGGTAATATAGTGCTGAAATATCTATGTTGTGTATGTGCAATGCATTCTATATAGTTATTATCTTCTTCGTGGGTCTACTTGCTGAACATAATCCTTCATCTCATTGTCTGTTCATTTTTTGTGCATGTCAGACACTACACACATACATGAGGAGAACTATTCTATATTCGCATAACACATACATCTCATTCTATTTATTAATTCTGCACAATAATACCATTCATTTGTGTGCCAAGGTTTATTTTTTCCACAGATTTCTTTTTTCTTTTTCTTAGTTAGGTAGTTGTTAGTGTCCTCAGTCCCGTGGGTTCAGCTGACGATCTTGTCTCATTATTTAATTCTCTACATTTATGGTTGGAATTACAGCATCAATTTATTTGAAAATTCCAATGCTCAAATTTCTGTGAAATATTAGTTCCCAATCATCATCATCATCATCAACATTCCCTTTACCACGTAAAAGTGCGGGTGGGCCAGTATGTTCGGTGATGGACTTCTCTTTTTCTCGTTTCTTTTCACTCTTTTCTTATCTTTCATTCCCCCTTGTGCTTCTTAATAAAAACTTTGATTCCTTGGTATATCCATTCAGTGGTATGTCCTTCAGTGTTATCTAGAAACAAGATTGTGAAACTATGGAACTTTATTTAATTAATCTTGTTGATTAAAGAGGCTTATACTGGGTATGTGGTTATCATTGCAGTTCTGTCAGCAGTGTCGGGGCTTCATGTTACTGAACATAAGTTGACTAACGGTAGGTAGTTGCATTAAATTTTGGGTTTCCTCTACATATATTATTTTTGTGCCTCTGGATGTCAATATATTCTGGAGGGCTTCTCATTACCGTACTGCCTTTGTATTTTTTTGGTCATACTTTTTTTTTTTTTGGTAGGCGAGGTGCTATTGCTTACTTGTGTCATATTGGTTGGCCTATTCGCTCTGCAGCATTGTGGTACCCACAAGGTAGCATTTATGTTTGCACCAATTGTTATTATCTGGTTGATATCAATATTCGGAACTGGTCTGTACAATATCATTCATTGGAATCCAAAAGTTGTGCAAGCTATTTCTCCACACTATATCATCAAGTTCTTTAGTGAGACTGGTAAAGATGGCTGGATTTCACTTGGAGGGGTCCTTCTCTCTATAACAGGCAAGTGGATCTCTACTCTAGAGCATCTGTTTTAAGTTTTGTTGCTGTCGATATTATGGTGGTTCTGAAAAATTCAGATACTTCTCTTTTTTGGGTTGAAGCAACTTATTCATTTACATGATTCCGACAAGTGGTCGCTATTCTAGAGCCCATACAACTCATTAATTTATCAACATGAGTATGAATATATGCTCTTGAATCGTGCCGCATTAATGGTCATCTCTCGGGGTTTCATCAGGTACTGAAGCTATGTTTGCAGATCTTGGCCATTTCACTGCCTTGTCAATAAGGGTAAGTAACTACACTGCAATTTTAGCAATAGGTTCATTGCATGTTTTAGTACTAAAATGGTTCTGGTTTAGGAACCTGCCCCATAATCCCCTGTTAGATCTCCAGAACCATATTTTGCCTTCTGTGCAGGTTTTAAGTTAATGATTTTGATAATAAATCCGGAAACTTGGAGCATTACCCCTGCCATTGGTTTTTTACCTTGTGGTTTTTATTCCTTGTTTGTCTCAATACCAGAGGCATGACATGCACCTTATGGGTGCTACTTGCTTTGTTTTATTTATTTATCCATTTTTTCATTAATTTATTCCTCTGCCATTAATCCTGGAGAAGTTGATGTGAATAAATTCCATCGGATGAAGAAAATAAATGTGCTGACACAGAAAAAAAAATCATGTTGTTTTTCTTTTTTGTTGAGGGAACTAGTGTGTGTATTATTAGGAGATAAATGAAACAGCCAAAATAGAGTTCTTTTTAGGTTGTCAAAGAAATGAATAGAGCGAAATGATAATTGCAGTAATAATTGTTCCCTTTTGCTATATGCAGTGGTTAATCTAAATATGATTTTTGGTCTGTGCAGCTTGCATTTGCATTTGTTGTATATCCTTGTTTGGTAGTGCAATACATGGGGCAGGCTGCTTTCTTGTCTAAAAATATATCATCGATTCCTAACAGCTTCTATCATTCAATTCCTGGTTAGTTCATTTTCACCTAAAATTGAATGCTCCTGATATTCTTGCTAAAGAAACTGAATTTGATCTCAATCTGCTTCTGACCATTGCTTGTCTTGTAGATATTGTATTTTGGCCTGTCTTTGTGATTGCCACTCTAGCAGCTATTGTTGGGAGTCAGGCTATCATTACTGCTACATTTTCCATTGTCAAGCAATGCCATGCCCTCGGTTGCTTTCCGCGAGTTAAGGTTGTCCACACCTCCAAACATATTTATGGACAGATCTATATACCAGAAATAAATTGGATCCTCATGATTCTCACTCTTGCTATAGCTATTGGGTTCCAGGACACAACTATAATTGGAAATGCTTATGGTAAGTTCATAGTTTTTGAAAGAGAATACCTGTTTGTGTGTTTGTGTCTCTATAATGGGTGTTAGATGTGAAAGGGCTAGTGGAAGTTGTTTTAGGCATTTCCTTTACATAATAATTCCTTTTTTTTTTTTTTTTTGACGGGTGTGATTTAATTTGCTTATCGATTGTGCCTTATAGTATCCGCTCGTAGACCACACCCCCCTCCCCCTGCCCGGTCACTCTCTCCTCTCTTGCTCTCTGCTATTCATATGGTCAGACTAATACATTTTAATACGTGATTCTATTATGCATGTCTGATATTTAGACTCGTACTTGAACCTTCTAACCTTGCCTGATGTATAATGACCGACTCATCCGATGTAAAATGCCAGGCTGGTTCTGATTCTTGAATTTATGTGTGGAAACTAATATGCCCTAGTCATTTTCCTTGAAAGTGTAGAAGGATCAGTAATGCAGTCATCTTTGTGCTCCCATCCATGTAAATCTTGGTTAGTTCATTTGAAATATTAAACATGTGTCAGTGCTTTTAAATTGCATGCCCAATATGTCTGTCTTAATTTTATCTCAAAATTATTTCGCTATAGATTATGGAAGTATGTTTGGTCTACCAACAATCATTTCATGTGACTTTCATGTTGTGCATAATCACACAAGACGGCATATCTCAAGTATATTGCCATTATTATGTGGCTTTTGCTGTGGCCTTGTACTGTGCTGTCCAGAATCATGGATTATAATAGTTTCTTGACCCGATCCCTGACTAGAATGAATTTACATGGGGGGGGGGGGGGGGGGGGGGGGGGGGGGGGAGGGGGTCCTAAGCCCATCATAACTGCTATTCTTAAACTGTAATGGGTAATTAAATTTTTATACTTCTTGCTTTGTTTTTCTCCTTGTTTCTTATAGGAGTTTTTTCGTGAGTTTAATTTATCATAGCAGGTATCTCGCATTTATGGAAATTTGTTAATTTTCTGGTTTTTGGCGTCAGGTCTTGCTTGCATGACAGTTATGTTTATAACAACATTTCTCATGGCACTAGTCATAAACATCGTCTGGCAAAGAAGCATTCTATTGGCTGCAGCATTCCTTCTATTCTTTTGGTTCATCGAGGGTCTATACCTCTCATCTGCTTTCATAAAAGTTCCTCAGGGGGGATGGGTCTCTCTCGTGCTTTCCTTCATCTTTATGGTTATCATGTTTGTCTGGCAGTATGGAACTCGCAAGAAGTACAATTTTGATCTGCATAATAAAGCCCATCATAACTGCTATTCTTAAACTGTAATGGGTAATTAAATTTTTATACTTCTTGCTTTGTTTTTCTCCTTGTTTCTTATAGGAGTTTTTTCGTGAGTTTAATTTATCATAGCAGGTATCTCGCATTTATGGAAATTTGTTAATTTTCTGGTTTTTGGCGTCAGGTCTTGCTTGCATGACAGTTATGTTTATAACAACATTTCTCATGGCACTAGTCATAAACATCGTCTGGCAAAGAAGCATTCTATTGGCTGCAGCATTCCTTCTATTCTTTTGGTTCATCGAGGGTCTATACCTCTCATCTGCTTTCATAAAAGTTCCTCAGGGGGGATGGGTCTCTCTCGTGCTTTCCTTCATCTTTATGGTTATCATGTTTGTCTGGCAGTATGGAACTCGCAAGAAGTACAATTTTGATCTGCATAATAAAGTTCCATTGAAATGGATTTTTGACCTGGGCCCTGGGCTTGGGATTGTCCGTGTGCCTGGGATTGGCCTCATATATTCTGAGCTGGCAACAGGAGTACCTGCAATCTTCTCCCACTTCGTGACAAATCTCCCTGCATTTCACAATGTGCTGGTTTTCATTTGTGTAAAATCTGTTCCGGTACCGTATGTCTCTCCTGAGGAACGGTTCCTCATTGGACGAATTTGCCCAAGACCCTACCGCATGTACCGTTGCATTGTGCGTTATGGGTATAAGGACATCCAGAGAGATGACGGAGATTTTGAAAACCAACTTATACGGAGTATAGCTGAGTTCATCCAGATGGAAGCAGTTGAACCACACGTTTCGAGCTCAGAGAGTGCATCTTTTGATGGGAGGATGGCAGTGATAAGCACGAGAAGTATTCAGTCAAACTCAAGCTTGATCGTATCTGAGGAAGAGGATTTTGTTGAGAGCAACTCCGTCCAAAGCAGTAAATCTTTAACCCTCCAGAGTTTGAGATCAGCTTTTGATGATGAGAACCCGCCAATCAGGAGGCGCCAAGTGCGGTTTCAAATTCAATTGCCACAAAGCCCTGGGATGGATCCTTTGGTTAAAGAAGAGCTTTTGGATTTGATCCGGGCAAAGGAAGCAGGGGTTGCATATATAATGGGGCACTCTTATGTGAAGGCAAGGAGATCATCTTCATATTTGAAAAAGCTTGTCATTGATATTGGTTATTCATTTCTTCGCAAGAATTGCAGGGGCCCTGCTGTGGCGCTGAACATACCTCACATTAGCCTCATTGAAGTTGGCATGACGTATTATGTCTAATGCTGTAGTAGTGAACACTAATATTCTCCACCAATCTCTCTTTTTTTTTTTTTTTTTGTGTGTATTTCTCAAGTAGTGGACTAGTAGGGCTTGTTATTCACCTACCTATGGCTATGGTGGTGGCGGATAGCAGGCCAGTCTTTGTAGCTGAAGGTGGGGTAGTGTGGTGTGGGGTGGATCGGTACAATGCAAATAGTCATGGAAGTGCTCAAACTTAATTTTATCTAATTTATGGGATACGGTTCTATGTGATGTGCATTAACCTGAATTTTCACCTTAAAGTAACCTTGTGCTTCCAGTTGGGTATGATATTCTCTCTCATCTAGTGAAAGGGTATTTGGTTGGGTTCTTTGTTCTTGAAAAAAAATCAGCAGTTCCGTGCCTGTACACAGGCTAGACCTTGGCTATTATCCGAGTATACATAACATGTTACCATTTTGGGTTCAAAGAGAAAAAGAAGAGAAAGATTACTTATCTGATCTTAAAAATCACGCGCACGAACTATGACCCCACAACACAAACACAATTTAAATGGTCCATTAATAACTGATTCATTATTCTTAATTAAATCATAAGAATATTATTTAAATTGAATATCAAATTCCAATTTTATTAAATAATATCTGCTCTGCAGTCCAGAAAGCAATAACTATCACACAAATACAATGCCTCCCAAGTGATAAAACTTTGCTTTGGGTTAGTTGTTGTAGTGCAGAGGCAGTTTTAAAATGGGCACTGCTAAAGCAACTATAATCCCAATCCTTTGCAAACAATTGCAACCCCGCTCCTCGTCTCCTACTAGGGTTAGGGTGTCGACCCCCTTCTTCACTTCCGAGTGCTGTAGTCGGCTCAAAAGTATAATCACCAAGAATGCCGCCACCGTCTACACAACCACCACCACCACCACCGCCCCCAACCCTCAAGGAGGAGGACTTGGCATTTCAATCTCCACCAGATTGCCGCCCCGAAGGGAAAACGTCGACAGCGATCGGGACTCCATATCGATATTGAACGAGAGGATACGCCGCGATCACGGCAAGCGAGAGGTTTCGAGGCCCGCCATGGATTCTGAGGAGGCCGACAAATATATTCAATTGGTGAAGCAGCAGCAACAGATAGGGTTGCAGAAACTAAAAGGCGACAGGGTAGCAGCGAAGGAAGAAGGAGGAGGAGGTGGTGGTGGTGGTGGTTTCAGCTACAAGGTCGATCCTTACAGTCTTCGTTCTGGTGATTACGTCGTCCACAAGAAGGTTGGTATTGGACGATTTGTTGGGATTAAATTCGACGTGCCTAGAGATTCTACGGAGCCAATTGAGTATGTGTTTATCGAGTATGCCGATGGAATGGCAAAGCTCCCTCTTAAGCAGGCGGCCCGTATTCTCTACCGATTTAATCTGTAACGCACTTCTTCTCTTTTCTCTTTTTTTTTTTTTTGTTTATTTATTATTTATTGTGGAATTCATTTTCTATTTTCAATGTTCTTAAATATTCATAATCCTTTAACAAAATTGTAATACTAGATTAAATTTGATACGAAACCAATATGCATTGATCCAATGGTCGATTGATTAAGATGTTGAAAGAAAATTGATTTTGAACCCTACACTTCTACAGATCAAACTGTTCAATTGAATCCGTTAGACCTGATTGATCAAAATTTGGTCAAAACATATGCAAGCTTGATAGGTCGAACATGTTGACCTGAATTTTTAGAAACTCTCTTAAAACTCGTTTTACAAGGTTTCAACTACCTATAATGTAAGAAACTCCTATTTTGGTTACAAATATGGGGTTATGATCAGTCTACGCTAGAGAGACAAGAGAAGGATTCTATATAGGATATGCAAAGAATATGTCACTCGATGTTCATCAGGGACCTGATTACTTAGGCAAGTTTTATTCACTCCGACAATCAAGGGTAGACGTGGACACGTAATTGCTAGTGAACCAGGTCCATGAGGAGGGGATGCTGTAACGAGCTGGTGAACTGCCCGGAGTCGTTATGTATACTCGGATATGACTAGTAATTTCATGTAAAACAATTCTTTATGGAAATCATTATATTAAGGTCAGTCAAACTTAAGCTCAGTTAAACTTAGAAGACCGTTAATGGAAATCCCCGTTTGCGCGCTTTGTCTATATATTTTTCTTACCTTTAAAAAAAAAAGAAAAAATCAAATTTATAAGATCTTTCCAAAAATATATCAACGATAGAAAATAATTTTGACATCATAAACTATAGCAGGGAGTCGGAAAATGTTGTGTAATTCAAAATTTTAAACAGAAAATGTCAAAGTTAATTATATTTTACAGTAGTGCAGTTTCATATTTCATCTAAATTTTCCGATGTTGGCTTTCCCCAAAACAATTTTGCAATTTAACACCAATCCGGCAGACTTTATTAAACTAAGCATATTCTTTTACTATCCTATAAGTGCTCCCTGAATAAAATTAGTAGTAGTCGCCAAAAAAATCGTTATCTATCTGAAGTCCAAAATCATCTTTAGCAATAGCTATCAGCAATCAAACTTCCAAATGCCTAGCGATAAAAACTAAGAACCCATGACAGTGTTTATCAAGAGCCTGTAAATAGGATTCCATGCTCCAATGTGATTATTTCTTTGCTTTCCTCCACGAGCATCCAAAAGATATAAAAGAATCGAGCTATTCAAGTTTACACTAGAGTATATTGGAAAACAGTATAGTATTCAGTGTATAGTATCTATTAAAAGGATGTTAAAAGGAAAGTTCTTCAAACAATATGAGAACAAGGAACCCGTATAATCCTTTCAATAATGAGATGATAGGCTATTACAAAGAATCACTTCCAACAAACATATAAATAATTAGGCAAAATCCTCCTAGGTATCGCCATCCAACGTAACCACTTAATATTTCGAAGATGTTTCTCACTTGAAAGGTATTCGACCTTTCAAGCATTTTTGCTACAAAGAAATGACATGTTCCATGCAAAGTCTATGATTCCATATCCAAATATTTTTGGGCTATGTTGTTGTATTTGACACCGAAAACAAGAAGGTAATGAAGCAATTATACACGTAATTCAAACAATGCCTTTTAAAGTTGCAAAGAAAAGGACGATAGATTCTATCTATAAGTTTTTATAAGCATAAAAGAAAACTATCAATTAGATGAGATTAGTTCACAGTAGCAACTACTAGAATTACATACATGTTGATATACTTATAGATATACATATATAGATATTTGTAACGAAACCTTGACCTCCAATCTTTGATTATTTGAGAAGACTGCGATAAGAGGTGAGTTGAAGACTTCTATCTTTCTCTTTTTTTTTTTTCCTTCGTTGGTATGTTCACTCTCTCTGTTGTTTTCCTCCAAAAAGAGGCGCAAAGCAAGAACCCTTATTTTGTTAGGACCATGATTGGTAACATCCCGATCTAGATCGTAAATCATACCATCCTAAATAGCTAAATCGATCCCGAACACATGAAGAATTGCTTCTTCTTTTTTGATAAGTAAGAATAATATAAAAAGCACCCAAACGGGGGATGTGTCCCAAATACAATCGTGAGGATCGTATGATTCTACTAAATTATGTTGTTTTGTTCTTTTTCTGAATTTACCGGGTATACAACCCCTTCTTGGTAAGGAAATTTAAGTTTTTTAAGTATGACCTTTATCTTAATAAAATAAAATCTGAAAAAATGCAAAGACCCAACTTCAAAGGTAGATGAGATCAAACTCTAAACTTCCATGGTATGACTCAAATTCTAATATGCTTTCTGCTATTTTGCTCTATTTTCTTGAATTTGCTTTCATTCTACACAAAAACAAAAAAGCAGTCAATTCCCCCCGATTATTTGCCCTTCATAAACAACAAAGTGAGAGAATATATTCCCCCAGCTGTTGTTTCTCCGTTCTTGTTCGTTTTCTTAGCCAAAATGTAATATTTTCAATAAAATTGCTCGAATAAATAGGCAACTAAATATCTTTTTGCTTCTTTCAAAAAATTTTCACCTGACCTGCTCTCTAAATATCTTTCAATATTAGTTGATTTTGCTAATTGTCAAAGATGTGTTTATTTACATTTGTTTTTAGGTAGTTTTATTTAGAATGTTTGTTTTTATTTTGTATTTGTTTTATTGAATTTATGATCCTTAATCCGATCCTGTAGATCTTCCATTGATCTTCGTAGACTCCCGATCCTGACAATATTGGTAAGAGGTGTGGCCACTTATCCATCTTCTGCCTAGACAACATGCATTTTCTCAAGTGTTTCGCTCCATACCATCGCCATGTGCTAGGAAGTACAGACAAGCCTAATATGTCAAAGAATCCGCGTTGGACCTGCCAAAAGACGTTTTCGCATTTATTCTTTATTTTTAATTTTTAGACATGCTTGGACGTAGCAGACATTTTTCAGACAGACATCTCACATCATTAGGGAATTTTAGGTTATGGAAGAAAGATGGGTTAAACTGTAAATATGGTTTTGTTGGAGATTTATGTTACCGATGTCATAACATGAAGTGTGATGAATTTATTGTTTAGAAAACAATAATTCTTCTTCTTGTGAAATGTATAGTTCATAAATGATAAACTAATTGTTTTTATAGCTCAATAATTGTTTTGATTTTTGAGCTTTTTCACTGTTAGCTTGATACTTAAAAATTATGATAATACATAAACAGATGTAGTTATTGGTCACTATATCTCCCCATGTCCGGGGCTTAATCTTTTAGTGTTTGTGGCGCCATGTCCGTGTCATGTTGTATTTGTCTCCCGTATCCATATTGTTGTTGATTAGATATTGGCGTCATGTGTCTTTATCCATCAGAGCCATCTTTGTGTCCCTCTCCCTGTCTCTCTTTATCTCTTCTTTTTATCTAACCCAGTGTATCTTAAGTTAAATCAAGGTTGTAAGAATTGAGATCTTATGTTCATTTGGGTAGGAATTTGTTGGATTAGCTCATAAGATTGGATGGAGGATCAGAATATCTGACAAAACTGGTATAAAAATAACAAAGTAACTTTCTGAGTAAAAATATGTTTAAAAGCAATAGAGATCGATCCTAAAGCACAGATAATCCTATAGAGATACTACCCCAAACATCAAACAGTCACAAGTGGATGTTAAAATTTCCTTGGGTTGGTGATTTGCTTGTTGTCCCATAAAATGTGAACTTATTTTACTTGTCTATGTATGTGTATCTTAAGAAAGCCGAAACTTTATGAAACTACAGTATTACAGTTTCCTATAGCCAAAGAGTTCTCTGATTGGAGCGGTGTTGGTTATGGCTCTATACTGTTGAGATTACTAATCAAATGTTGACAACTTCCTTATGTTTAATATTAAAGTAAGACTTCTTCTTACATAGACGGGCTTGCAGAATGTTAACGATGTTAGTCAGATTTGACTGGTATTGTCCAATAGCATTCCTCGGTAACAGCTTTAGTCGCTCTTGGGTGATGGAATCAGTACTGCAAGAAAAGGGGTCTGGAGAAAAGTTAAGATTAGTGGTAGGATGTAGCTACTGCGAGCATTACAAAGAATTTGCTCAAGCCTTATGATTTGATGACTATAAGAAGAATGATAATCCAATATCTGGTTGGCTTCTTTTACTAGACAGGTAATTGAAAACTTGAGGTTGTTATTGATTTTAGCAATTCGTGCATCTCTGATTTTTTAAATGGTTGAATAACATAAGAGAGTGAAAAGTAAAGAGTACTAAAATGTAAGGGCACAATTTGATATGACTGATCGAATTTTTTTACATAATGAGGGATAAAGAACAGATCGAGCTCCAGCTTAATTACCGCTAAAAAGCAATGGATGAAGCTTGTGACAGGTACTGGAGAATTTCCTTACAATCAAATGGAGAATTGAGAAATTAAGAGTATTGGCTTCTTGTTCTAATCCCCATATTGCGTGGACTCTGTACACAGAAATACAGTTATAGGACGTTTGTGTTCCTGAATAAAATATTGCATGATATAATTTTCTTTTTCCTTTCCAAGCAATGTTTGTATTCCTAGGTTAAATTATTTCTTGATATAAGTTTCTCTTTCTTACCTAGCCCAAACGACACTCGAAGACCGCGAACCTTGAGCAAATTAAGTGATACTAGTGCTTGGGAGAGGAGAAGGATTAAGGGGAAGGTTGCTGTTCAGAAAATGGTTGTTGACTTGATGGAGCTGTATCTGCATAGGCTAAAGCAGAGAAGGCTGCCCTACCCTAAGAGTCCTGCCATGGCTGAATTTGCAGCTCAATTTCCTTATGAACCCACACCAGATCAGAAACAGGTATTATCTACATCCTTTTGTTCCTTTGCAAGCCTTTTCAAGGACAGCAAAAGTCTATTTGGGGTCTGTTAGGTGTCCTTTTCAGAGCTAGTAAATATAAATAAAATAATGTTTTATTTTCTTATGTTAATGTTACACATGAATTAGATTTTATATGTTCTATAATAAAATGCCTTACATTGGTGAATGCTTCATTTCCCTGAGTTTGGATACTTTTGACAGGCTTTCATCGATGTTGAGAAGGATTTGACAGAGAGAGAAACTCCAATGGATAGATTAATTTGTGGAGATGTTGGGTTTGGTAAAACTGAAGTTGCACTACGTGCCATTTTTTGTGTGGTCTCAGAAGGGAAGCAAGCTATGGTTCTAGCACCAACAATTGTTTTAGCCAAACAACATTTTGATGTTATCTCAGAGCGATTTGCGGAGTATTATAATATCAAGGTTGGGCTACTAAGCAGGTTTCAGGTAAGATAAGTGTTCTTCACTTGGTCTGTCATCGAGATGAATCAAATGATTATTTAGGTGCTGTGGTTTCAATAATAGAAAGTAGACATTGCTTATCAATGCTCGGTTCACTAAGAGGGAAGGCTGTTTACGGAAGAAGCTATCTTTTAAATAATGGACTGTTTTGATGTAAAGATACACTGATGTAGGTTATTTTTGTTTTTCATAACAAAAAGTACAATAATATGTTTCTTTTCAAGATTCTAATGCATTTTCGCAAGTTCATTTTATTGTTCAATGTTATTTTTCTAACAAGATTCTAATGCATTTTCGCAAGTTCATTTTAATGTTAAGTTGCCTTTTCAGTAACTTACGTATTTTCTGCTATTTTTCTCTCTTCCCAAGGTTCATGCATTTCAATGTAAAATACATATTCATTTTCCTTTTCATTTTCTCGAATCCATGTTTTGTACTATATTAGTTATTATTGATCCTAGAAGCTTGGTTTTGACAGTAATGCATGTAGTAGAATAAGTTGCCTCTAGGAATTGTATTGATTTTCCTGAATCTCAAAATAGAGGTTGCAGCAGAGGTATAATCCTTGCCCTCATTAGGGACCATTACTCAAGTGTAAAACTAAATAGTTTACTATGAAGTATGAAGCATAATATGTGTTCTTTGAATACGAGGGCAAGCATGTTTTGCTAATTCTGGTGAAGCTCAGGGTGTAATTAATTTAACTCTCTCAGCATTTTCATTGGCAGGCTGGGTAATGATCTTCTTTTGTGAAATTCGGCATCATTTTGTTGCTCTACTCTAGGACAAGATCTCTTAAGTACTATATGTTGGAACTGACAAGATCCCCTACAATATGCAGACGAAAGCAGAGAAAGAGGAGTACCTGCATATGATTAAGCATGGGCATCTGGACATAATTGTTGGGACTCATTCACTTCTTGGTAGTCGTGTTGTGTATAATAATTTAGGCCTCCTTGTGGTTGATGAGGAACAGGTTTGCTTCCTTGTCTTTTACTCTAATGTTTGACCTAATCCTCTGCTTGTTTGTCTGTGTTATTCCTAGCATAACCTTTGTGATAAGAACCCATTGTTAATGATAAAAGAAACGCCTAGATTGGCTTAGGTGATTCCAAACAAGTAATGACAAACATTGCGAGTAGTATTGTTATATAATAATCTTGGTCTCCTTGTTAGTGGGATCCATATCTACCTTTTGTTGGCTAGAATAAACAAGCTATATTTTCCTTTAAGTAGTGCTTTTAGTCATGATGATCAAAATGCATGGTTAGAGAATTCTTTTCTTGATAAGTAAAATGTATATATTAAATAACCTTCAAAAGGGGGAGTGCCTCCCGAACAATAGGACAAACAAAGCTCCCTAAGGGTGAAGAGAGCCCAAAAAATTAACTTCTTCATCTATAGATTTTACAATATCTACCCATAGCCCACCAAAAGAGAGAGGAGATAAAAAAAATCTTTAACGCCCCTCATGGAAGATTCAATCCCATCAAAGCATCTTCGATTACGCTCCTTTCACAGACACCGCCAAAGACAAAGAGGTGCCACCCTCCAAAATATACAAGCATGAGTACCAAACATCCATCACACCTCTCGTTGAGGAAGGCCCCCTAACTGACTGAGAAGTAGACGTCGACAATCGAAACTGAATGGGCGATGAAGGAGGTGATCTACTGATTCACCACTGGCCCACTTGCACAAAAAGCAGCTATTGACCAAGACCATATTTCTTCTTAAATTATTGGAATTGAGAATCTTGCCCCAAACTGCTGTCCAAACAAAAGAAGCCACCTTCAGAGGAACCTTGGAATGCCAAACCACCTTCCAAGGAAATGATTGTCCAGCAGGGTCCGAAAGACAACGGCACAGGGACGAAACCTCAAATCTCCCATGCGGAGTGGTAGTTCACAGGCAAGAATTTGAACCAACACCATCCAAAATCTGACCATAGAACAACGCCAAGAGGCTGGAAACATCCTCTAGCTCTCAATCCTAAAACACTCTCACAAACCGCACATCCCAAACAAGCCTACTGGTATTAAGCTGATAACACTCAACAACAATAGCATGATGGTCAATGTTGAATGAAGTAGCCAACGGACGCCCTCCGCACCAAGAGTCCTAAAAACGCACAGGCCTCCCACTCCTCCCTCTAAAACTCGATGAAATTTTTTCCGTGGGATCCGTTTCCACCAGGACAATATCCGTCGAAATTGACCCATCAAGACTACCACAGCCAATGGCACTGCATTCTCCAATACTGACATCCCCCCGACGCGCCCCCTGGTGTGTACAAGTGACCGGATCACCACTGTCCACATACCCCTCCTCCCGAGGCATTAACATGAACACTGCCTCATCCTCCACATAACTAACATCAATAATGCGCCTCCTGGTGCGTATAAGTGGCCAGATCACCACTGTCCACATCCCCCTCCTCCCCTGGCATTAACATGAACACTGCCTCATCCTCCACAGAACTAACATAAATAACCTCACCGGAGTAATCATCAAGCCCATGAACTAGCTGGGCCAATGGAGACCCACCTAACTCACCACTAGCCTCACACCCTGCAGCCATAGGCCTCTGAATAGACCTCAACAACTGAACATCACCAGAAACCCCTGCCTTCTTCTCATCTGGAATCATACCTAGACTCCCCCCCCCCCCCCCCCCCCCCAACCGACACCCACACATCTCCAATATCGTGTTGGTTTGATTAGATTTGCAGGATTTCTAATCCCTCACTCTTGTTTTTCTCTCAGCAGTCTGTCATTTACAGATTATTATCAACTTTATAAATCATTATGGATCATCATGTGTTCTTTTATATGCTTCATAAGAAATTCCGATTCTGTTCTTATGAAATTCCTCACCAGTAGCTTCATAAGAAAGTGACTTGGAGCAGTATTAAAACTTTGAACACTACAGTTCTCCGATTCTGTTCTTTCCTGAAATGGCTTTAGATTGTCTTGCCTGACCATCAGAGAGATCCTTGACTTGCATTTGCAATGTTTGTTTGCCTTAACAGAGGTTTGGTGTCAAGCAGAAGGAGAAGATTGCTTCATTCAAAACTTCAGTTGATGTTCTCACCCTTTCCGCAACACCGATACCAAGAACCCTCTACTTATCATTGACTGGGTTTCGTGATGCTAGGTAATTGGTGGAAGTTCCATTTAATTAGTAGTTGAGTTGTTTTAATCTTAGAATCTTTGGTTGGTTAGATCCCATGCAGTAAGGACCGCCCATTTTATGATGTTCACCCTTACACGGGAGTGAAACAGAAATGTGTATAATACAAGCGCAAGAGGCCAGTTTGGGCTGTAGAATTAGGATGTTAGGACATTGGGGCATGTTTAATAATGTGTACAATACATCTGGGACTATATTTTCCTATTCACTGAGAATACTTGCAGGAATAAAAAATTTCTATGCACCATATTGCTAGTTATTATCCACCACAAGTACAGAAACTAATTCTTGTAGAAAAAAGGAGTCCTGAGAAATGTCTAAGATGGATTCTTTACTTATTTCCTGTTAGAAAACTATTATGACTGGGAACTTTTTCAATCTTAAGATTGAATGTGCTGTGATACCTTTTCTTTTATGCATTTTCCCCCTCAGTTTAATTTCAACAGCACCTCCTGAAAGAGTTCCTATAAGAACCCATCTTTCAGCAAACAGCAAGGAAAAGGTACTTGCAGCAATCAAGTATGAGCTGGACCGTGGTGGCCAAGTTTTCTATGTTTTGCCTCGTATCAAAGGTAGCCCCATTACCATTTTGAACAAAATGTATAAAGTAATGTCATTTCCATTTTACAGTAGTATTGTTCAAATCACAGTGCTTTTTTTTTTTTTTGGTGTGCGAGTGTGTGTGTTTCTAAAGTTTAAAGATAGAAAGAGGGAAAAAAATTGAAATTTCACAGTTATCGCCCTGTAAGTAGCCCAATTTACCTCTTGCTGTTACCTTTACATTTTGGTTTCTTTTTGATGATTTCACAGTTGTTACCACCATTACAGGACTTGAAGACGTGATGGAATTTCTCGAACAGTCATTTCCAGATGTGGACATTGCAATTGCTCATGGAAAGGTGATTTTTCTTCAATTTTATATGAAAGTTCTTTAACTTGGCCTGCACAGATTCAATGTAAGCCACAGAATGGAACTTCGCTATTATATAAGGTCCCTGATATCAAATTATAGCCTTGTAATATTCGCGCCAGTATGTTTGGTTTAAGATTGGAATTTTATGTCTGAATTAGATTGAGAAGACAAAATAAATGTTATTTGTACTAATTTTCTTAATATGGTTTTCCAATTAATATAAACAAGTTGGTTGGTTCAATGGCTGCAATATGTCCTTACAATGGGGTCCAGTAGCTGAGTACCACTTTATGGTCCTGTGAAAATATATATCTTCTACTTGTTCTCTTAAATCTTGTTAGACTTCAAGAAACTTTACTTGTCCTCTGCCTCAGATAACTATAATTTTAGTCATTCTGTATGTTGATATGATTCAGGTGGTCTGTCTTTGTGTCATGTTGATATGGTCCATATGGATGTAGGAAAATATAAGTAAGATAGGATTGATAATCATTGGAATATGGAAAAATTAGGTGGTGCGCTTGTTAATGGGATAATAATGGATGAGAGAGAGTAGACTTGGGTGGTATGGGCATATCCGATACCGGCCTCTAGATGTACCTGTGAAGAGAGGAAGATTGATTTTTATAAAAGGCAAGAGACAAAGGGATCGACTAAACTAAGTTGGGCATATCCAATGCCGGCCTCTAGATGTACTTGTGAGGAGAGGAAGATTGATTTTTAGAGGAGGCAAGAGACAAAGTGATTGTCTAAACTAAGGCCCCGTTTGACAAAGCTTTTGCTTCTGGCTTTTTTCAGACGAAAAAGAGAAACAAAAACCCTTTTGAGAAGCTGGTACCCCCTAGCTTCTTCTAAACGCTCTCCAAGACCCAAAAGTTCTTCTAAGTTTTTTCTCGAACACCATTTAAAACAACTTTTTCCTCTAGGAAGCCAAAAGCAGCTTCTGAAAAGCTGATCCAAACTGGGCCTAAGTTGGATTGAAGTAATAAGGAATGATTTAAAAATTAAATCTAGCAGGACATATGGGAAAAGGCTTGAGAAAGAGAATCCGTGTAGCCTACCCGTATGTATTGGATCAAGGCAAGGATGATGATGATATTATCATTGAAGAACAATAAATGGTGCTGTACTCTGTTAGAGCCAACTCCAGTGTCTTAAGTATAAGGAGAAAGAAAGGTTTGACAATATAACACAAATTTGTACCTGGTAGTTTGGTACACATGCTCAACTCTAGATGAAATGTCTCCCTTGGTCATTTTCTTTTTCTTTTTAGTTCTTATTCACTACGACATCTTTGTCTCATCACAAAGTCGGTGAGTACTTTTCAGATGATAAACTACATGACTTTGAAAACTTGTGTTTAACGTATAAAATTGCTGGTGCTTTAGAAACAAACTTTAGCGGCAATTAACAATCGCAAGGTGTAATGCTTCTAACCTCTTATAAACAATGTATGCATTACTCATTAATTCTTCGAGGGGAAACAAACAGTGTGATGCTTGATGGCCCAGTCTAAACAGTTCTTGTTCTTTGATATCTAGATTTAGGGATGATAGCATTTTAGGCATTTTAGTTAGTTCATTATTGGCTTCAGGAGACTGTATCAAGTTCTATAATTCTATATGGAGAAGTTTTGGCAGTTATCTTCCATATTGATGTGCCATTTCAGTCAGTGACTAATAGTTTCCAAAACTTCCTGTGGTGTCATACTTCTGCAATCGTTATTGTCTTGATAATTGTCATCTAACTTATATGCATGTATCTCTTCCAGGGTTTTTACATGTCCAGTTTTCAAATCGACCTATTATAGAAACCATATTGTGATATTGTTGTAGAATTTGATTTGATTTGATTTTTTTTTCTTCTCTAATGAGTGAAGCAGATACAAGAGGTGAAATATGTTTGTTGACATCTGGTAGTGTGTACTTGCCTAGTTATCACACCTGTAATTTTCTGAAGTTCCGTAACACTTGTTGAAATTCTTTTCAGTTTTAGGGTATATTGCTCCGACAATCCCTCAGCTTTGGGTTTATTCTCGCAGCTACAACAGTGAAAAAATAGCTAAATACCCCTCAGTTTTGGTTGACTTTGCACCAATACCTCCTTCTGTCAAAAGGTAGTTCAGTTCAAAAATAAAAATGTGAAAACTACCCTTCCCTTCTAGAAAAGGACCAAATAAGCCCACTTATTCAATGTACAATTTTTCTCAGCATGTTGGACCTTTAAACCCTCGCATGTCAAACACTTCAGATCTAAGTATTAGGGTCAAATCAATCATATAACCGCAAATTGATTATTAACTCGCGAAATTTTATTTGTCTGAATTCTAAACACAAAATTCCAATATTCTGTGTGTGTGTGTGTGTCTAAGAGGGAGTCTGTCATCATTCCTTGCTTCACTGACGGTGTTGCCACTAAGAAAATCAAACACTTGCCCAATTCAGATTTTTAGAGTCCTAATCGTAATATAAATCTAGGGTTAGGCTATACCGAAGATGCCCAAATTAGTTGTGTGATGTGAATAGGAATTCTGCAACATCTGAGATTGGTTTGAAGATATTGTATTGGTTAACAAAGCAAGCCAATTTGGGTGAATATAGAAAATCAAGGTTGTATCTAATTTGCTTGACGAGTTTGATTTATGAATCCTTAAGCGGATATTTAAATCCTTCAGCATCCCCCTCACGTGTGGCCTTCTTTTGGTCCAACACGTGAACAATTTTTTATGTGGGTGAAGTTACCATGTTAACTACCCAACTACTCTAAAATTTTAAGCCATTAGAGAGGTTTGAAACTTGAATATTTATTTCCTTCAACAACGTCAAATATGTACATATCAACAATTATGTCAATAAGAAGCTTGAACAAAGCCATGGGGTAATGGTGAATTCACTGTGTTTGTTAAAGAAACCTTTTGTTAACTCTGACAGAGGGTGTTGAAGCATTTTCGAGACTACTTTAATCCACCAGAGGGGCATCATTTTCACCTTTTTCTAACAAACCTTTCTTACAAGAAGTTCCTACTCTGGTCATGCACTGGCTCTTCTAAGCATTATTATATAATCTATATGCTATATGTTGAGGAAAAAGGGAAGGATAGAGATAGCACTGCTGAGGGGTTCATGCTGGATCGAGATAGTCAAAGGGAAAGGTATAAATAAATAGTTTTTACTGCTAAGCAGGTTGAAAAGGAAGAAGGTAAGAGCCACATTCTCTGCGTCTAGCTAGGCTTGCAACTTGGGCAGGCCTAGCCCAGCCCAGCCCGAAATTTTCTGGCTCGGGTTAATAAAAAAGTTAACTCGGGCCCAATTCGGGTCGGGTTCAGTCGAAATTGGGTTGGGTTCGTGTTAACCCGAAACCCGAATTTTTTTTATCTTTTTTAAAAACAAACTTAAACCTGAATCTTTTTGATCCAATGGCTGAAATTGCATCATCCAAATTTTAACCCAAAAACTCTAATTTTCACTCACTTCTCAGCTGCTACACTTCTCTCTCTTCACGGTGCTGCCATTGGTGACTACAACCACTTCCACCCGTCCAAGTTCAACACCATGCTCGAGCAGTACACAGATGGTGATAGTTGTCACAGATCCCACGATAAGGGCGGACCGGATCCCCCATCGTCACCTTCTTCATCGCCGCCACTAGTGGGTCTTCAAGAAATTTCTTGAAGTATGTGTGATTATGTGTTTTATATGCAGAAGTGGGTTTTCAAGAGATGTGTGTGATTGTGTTTGGGATGATGTTTTGGGGCATAAGAGTGAGTGGGGAATAGGAAGACACAGGGGTTTGGGCGTGTTATCGCAGGATTTGTAGAGATAAAGAGTGTGTTAAAAAAAAATGGGGTTGTGATGGTAGGCTTTTTAGAGGGAGAGAGAGTGAAAAAAAACTGGTTTGACCCGACCCGCACAGACCGTTCTTTTGCGGTTCCAGGTTCAAGCCGAACCCGACTATGTTGTAAGGGTGGCCCGGCCCAACCCAATCTGGATTCGGGTTCATCCAGGTTCGGGTTGGGCTGGCCCAAGTTGCAGCCCTACTTTTAGCTTTACATTCACTGGATCTGGAACTGGCTCCCTTCATTATTTGGTGGAGATTGAAAGTTTCCTATGAATTAGCTTCCAAGGAAACAAAGAGAGGGCAAAGAGAGGACTCTTTGCTATTCCACACTTTGAAAGCAAAGTAACACTCGTTCTTTCCTTCATTCTAACAGTAAATGAGTTGCGTTATGGATTTGGAAGGGAATTCAAGCTGCAAAACAAATAATTGAAAAGGGCTGGAAATGGTTATAGCAAATAGCTTGGGGTCCGATATCCTGATCATGATTCCGCGTCCCAGAGGGAAAGGTCCTTCCCTTTTAGTCCCGTTGTGGGCAAGAAGGATTCAAACCCTCGATACTGTGATCTGTGGCCACGTGCTCTAATCCTCTTTGCTACAAGCCCCACCGCTGATACTTGAACAAAACTTGGGTGCTATGGTGAATTCACTGTTTTTGCTAAAAAGACATTTGTTAACTCTGACAGGGGGTGTTAGAGGTTTTTTAGACTACTTTATTACACGAGACGGTGGTCATTCTACCTAAATTCTAACACAGTTTCCTTATGAGAGTTTATACTCTGGTCATGCACTGGCTCTTCTAGACATCATAATAGAATCTCTAAGCTACATGCTGATGTACTTATATATACATCCATGTATATAGACATGACAAATAAAGATGTATATACATACATATAGACATGAAAAACTGTTTGTTGATGCTTTTCACATAAATAACGCATCATTTTTATTTATATTGCAGCAATACTCGAACCAGCTCGAGGAAACCATGGAAAAATTTTCCCAAGGAGAAATCAAGATTCTTATATGCACAAATATAGTAGAAAGTGGGCTTGACATACAAAATGCAAACACCATAATAATTCAGGATGTTCAACAATTTGGCCTTGCACAGTTGTATCAGGTTTTGCTTTTGATGCTACACTCATGCCTTAATTTCTCATTTCTAGAGTTGAATCAGAAAAGAATAGTGAATATCTTTATTTGATAGTGGAGAAGGCATTTTGTCATGACATCTCCTCATTTAACAGCTTGGGGTCTGCCTTTTCATCTTGAGTATGATTTTGAATGCGCACTGTATTTGTTTATATATTTCTTTTGATAAGTCAAATGAATTATGATAAAAGCGATCAAGGGGTGCAAAACAGAGAAACCCATTTCTCTAAAAAAATGAAAATTTTATCAAATTGTTGAACCCATCCAATCTGACGCAAGGCTCTCCAAGCCTTTTAATTCCCATCCAAAATTAGCTAATTTCGATTTTTCGTTAGTTTAGAGAGACGAAGATGAATACTCTATCTCATCTCTAATATATTTCTTATCTGACCTTGAAAAAAAAAAAAAAAAGATAGCAAGTTCTAGGCACAAGTTTTCTCGGTGCTTTCTAATTCACCAGAATAGAAGCCTTTCTTTTTTTGAGGTGCATATTTCGGAAAAGAAAATGGGGTTAGAGCAGTGAAAGAAAGAGTCCGGCATTCATTTCTGCATTCATATTCATAGCTGAGTCTACTAAAAGCCCTTCTTAGACAACACTCACTAAGTTACGGAATCTCAAATCTATCAAGAACAAAAGAAGACCAAGACGGCCTTAAGGACACAAGGATTGGCAAAAATTTATTTCTCCTATATAGATGTTCAATACTGCCTTAACCCTAACCAAAAAAGAGAAGACATAAACAACTATTTAATAGTGCCAATTGAGGACTTAACCCCCTCAAAGCATTGGCTATTACGTTTCTTTCATATGCACCACCAAAGAAAAAGAGACGTTGTTCTCCAAAAAATGCGGGCCATGCCCCCCACGCTAATCCTAAACTAACAGAAGTCCTTTGAGTTTGCATTTTCTTGGGTAAAATATGTTGACCTTCCCTGAGGTCTGGTTCAATTACACATGGAATTCTTTTTTTTTAATGTTAAGGAACTCACACCCCCACACCCCCACATGAGCCCTATAGGGCTCGAACCCCAGACCTCTCCCAATTTGGGAAGGATTGGAAATACCATTAGACCACAAGGCCATTGGTTACACATGGAATTTATGTTTGCATTTATTGCATCGTGTACCCCTAAGGTTTGGCGCATGATCTCAACCATCCCTCTTCCATTTTCTTATAGTCAGATCCGTTACTGAAAATTAATATAATAAAAATTAAACAATCCATTAATTGATCTGCAATTAAATCCTTGTGACATTTAAGAATAATTATTAGGTTTCCTAGAAATCCATACTTCCAGGATCAGTGGATCATGGCAGTAGTTTAAGTTTTTGTACGGAACTTACTGCTCCATGCCTTAACTCATCTTTTTATCGAACTTTTGGTCTTTTATTCTTGGATAAGTTAATGCTTAGTTGTTATGGTGGTTTATTTTATTGTAACAACGGATTTTTATGGTTCCTCTAACTCTCTCTCTCTCTGTATATTTTTGTAACAACAGTTGCGTGGAAGGGTGGGGCGGGCCGATAAAGAAGCCCATGCACACTTGTTTTACCCTGATAAGTCATTGCTTTCTGATCAAGCATTGGTATGTTCCATTGATTATCAGGGTTAATTTCACTAAACCCCCCTGTACTATTAAATTTAATCAACTAACCTCTCCTAGTTTCAAATTGCTCCTTGCAGTTTCCAATTTGATTATATTGCCCCCTCTCCTTTACTTTTTAGTCAGATTGTTTAGATTTTGATGATGAAGAAAGGGCTTAAAGGGTATAATGGTCCAGAAAACTGGTATAAAGGGGTATTTCAGGCATTATTTACAAATATAATACTCACGTGACCGGTATGTGAGCATAAAACTAACCAACTTGATGGAAAAATAATGGAAAAAGGGCAATGTGATTAAATTTGAAACTAAGAGGGGTTAGTTGATTAAATTCAATAGTACATGGGGGTTTAGTGAAATTAACCCTTGTTATTATTTATTTGTCCCATTTACCATTTGTTTAAGAGATCTAGGAAATTTATCATAGATGATTTTTCTCCTACACCAAATTGATGAAATTAATAATGATGAAAGGGTACAAATGTATCTTCTTAACACAAAGAACTTCAAAAGGTGGCAGAAATTTGAAACACGAGAAGTTGGAAAGATGCGGAATTAAATGACTTTAAACAACTCAGATGATGTATATAATAAAGTTATTGCAGAAGAAGGTGAATCAGCAATTGAGTTAATAGATTGTTGAATCGAGCTAAAGATTAACAGCCACAAATGTGGATACATAGGGATGGCAATTTTCTTAAATACCATACCCTTCACAGGTTGTTTTGAAAGAAATGAGTCTTCTATTGGCGCCATCAAGGCTCTTATTATTTCTAATTTATTTTATTGGGTGGAGGGTAGATTTTGTAAATCAATAGAGGAAAAGTTAGAGTTTATCCCCCACCCCCGTGTAATTAGGGACGCATTCCACTTTTGAGTGTTTTTTATGCATACTCTTACTTATTAAAGAACAAAATATTTTACTATACTCGTGCCAACCCCGCCCCACCCCATGAACAAGTGTCAGCGTCATCTTCATCATCGACACAATAGTGTGGTGCACAAAAAATTAGAAGTAATAATGAAATCCTAAATACACAAAAAAAAAAATTAACCAAAAAAAAAACTAACCTATTTTTCTTTGTATATTTTCAGCTACTCGATTCCCCTTGGTCTGATATGTCAAGTTTCATGGGAAAGGAATAAGTAACAATTAATAAAATATTTAGGATTTCATAAAAAGTCTTACACACACATTTATACATATGTATATATAAATAAGTACAATAAAATAGAAGTTAATGTAAACGGGGCGGGTATTTACCAAAAGCCGTTCCCGCCCCATAGCTCGTGATAGATTCAATTTCTTTTACCAAATCTGCTCCTTCGAAATAAAGGCGTTCACAAACTCTTAAGTAAAGGGGCGGAGCGGGGCGAAGCTCCGGCGGGGCAGTACAAATTACATGACACGAGCACACGATTTGTACCCGACTAGTTCGGAAGTACTTTAGGACCAAAGCGGTTGAACTGAACCATGAAAGACCAATTGATTCAGTTCCAAAGTTCTTGCCTTGAAACAAAACTAATGTGAATTTTCAGTTGGAAACTAATTTTTCGTTTGGGGTTCGGTATTTTAATATGAGTTTTTAGCAGGGATGAGAAGATTGTGCATAAATAAACCTTAAATTATATTTCACTTTCAAATTTAGTTTTTTAGCTCTATTATATTTATGACATAATCTGTAAATACATGATACATAAGAATATTGTATGAACATTGACAAGTACAAATAGGGAGACATGACATGTACACATAATTCGTACTCGTCTGGTTCGGAAGTATTTTTGGAACCAAAGCAGTCCCACCATTTCCGCAAAAAAGGAAACCAAGCAAAACTATGTAAAACCGGATCGGTTGGTTCCACAATTCTTGCCATGACACAAAATGAAGATGAATTTCCTGTTGGAATTTATTTTGTCATCCGAGGTTCATTATTTTAGTAGGAATTTTCAGAAAAATATAGATTTGTTATTTCTGTTGAATAATAATGCATGATAGATCTATTAAATTGAGGACATATAATATATTTTATAGCTATAGCTATTATATATATAAAAAAACGTGGTTTGGTCCTGGGGGCTTCAAACCAGAACAGTATTGGATAGTTGCTTATGGTAGCCTTCATCTCAGAGGATGCTCGTCTCGTCTTTGTTTTTGTGTTTGTCGAGCCAGTCCAGAGAGGCTTTTCCTTAGAAAGCTATTTGGCGATCCAAGGTTCCTCTCAAGGTGCCCATCTTCGGGTGTACTGTGGCTTGGGGTGCTATCCTCCCTTTGGACAACCTCAGACATCGGAGCTTGATTGTGGTTTGTGATATTATGGCCCGAATTTGGATTTTGTGTAGGCCGGGCTGTTGACTCGAAAAGTGAGCTTTGACCCGTTTTACTCTTATGGGTTGTGGGTCTGTTTAGTCTCTTTTGTAGCCCGTCCCATGTTCGATTCCCGCATGTTACAATTCCGTTTGGGCCACTGAAAAAATAAATAAAAATTAACTTTCAAAAAAAAAGTTAGGAAAGAAAGGGCTCTGACATAGATGTAATAGTATACTAAAAGAAATATATATGTGGAAAAATAGAAATCATGGGGCCGATCAAATTTGAATGGATCATGGCAATAGAGATGATAATGTGGCTGTTTCTTTTTACCCTTGAATTTTACCCTTTTCTAATTTTAGACTACCTGTTGGTGAGTCCCATCTTTCTATATGCAGCAGTTTGTGTGTATTTCTGGTAATAATTGCTTGCTCCTTATGTTGAGTAAAGTAACGTGAATACTCTTGGTTTGGGAACTTTAGGAGAGACTTGCAGCTCTAGAAGAGTGCTGCGATCTTGGTCAAGGTTTCCAGCTTGCAGAACGAGACATGGCTATAAGAGGCTTTGGTAATATATTTGGCGAGCAGCAAACAGGGGATGTTGGAAATGTGGGAATTGACCTCTTCTTTGAAATGCTCTTTGAAAGCTTGTCTAAGGTAAGTGAATGTTAGGGGTCCTCTTTGTCATACATTTTAATTGTCGTGCGAGTAATCCAACCTAATTCGACTTGTCCTGTTAATCATTTATTGGCTCTTTCTGTCAGCTTCACTGCCATTAATTACATTTTCAATTGCTTCTATTTTTCTTTCTTAAAAAAAGTGCTTAATATGACTACTTTCCACTGTTGTTGAAGTGTCTTAACATAAGGGCCATTTTCCTTTCTTGTTTATATATACAGATTTGAGAAAAACACGTTCGTGAACTTATGTTTTGTTTATAAAAAGTCTTAAGAGCGTCTAAAATGACATTGTAGCTAAGGCATGAATTTATTTACAGCAAAATGATGTTTATTATTATCTACTTGTGTTAAAAAAAAACACTTCTCTTTTCTATCCACCACAATCGTTCACCGCAAACGCCAACCACTTCCTCCACCCACCACCACTGAAACACCACCTCCACCGCCCTCTGCCAGTGGCAAACGCTAACCACCACCACACACCAGCCCCGCCAACTGCCTCCGGTGGCTACTGCCTTCACATCCCATTGCTACCGGCCCTAGCCTCAGCCGTCTCTTCCATCACCACCGGCCATTGCCTCCGCAACACACTGCCGCTGACCACCACCTCCACCGGCTTCCACTGCCGAGATAATGGAAACCGCTTACCAAAGATGATTTTTTGTGTATTACTTATAAATTTTCAAACATCTAAACGGTTATCAAACGATATATGTTCTTTTTTTTTTTGTTTTTTTAACAAGAATGAATTATATAAAAAAACAATCCCTCATATGTGGAGCTCATCCTATATACAAGGAAAGCAAGAAAGGCCTATGGCCCAAGAGAGTCCAAAAAAATCTAAATTTCCCTCTATGGATGTACAAAATATACCCATGACCCCAAAAAACAAAGAGATTAAAGTGTCCTTGATAGTGCTAATGGGGGACTTGATCCCGTCAAAGTCCAGCCGAAGGCACCACCAAAGGCAAAGGGGTGCATAAACAAATGCAACACAAAAGTAATTATGTTTTTCATATACAATAAATGAAAAACATAAATGGTTACTAAACCGATCCTAAGGAAATAGCTGGTAGCTATTTTGTCTTATTATTAGTATGTTCTTATTCTAAGCTTCTTACTGTTTTCCTTTTTTATATTGACTTGCTTTTTACTTGCAGTTTTTCATTCTCGTGTTTCATGTTAAAATGGTTTTTCCTTTAAAATCCAGGTTGAAGAGCATTGTGTCATTTCAGTTCCATACCAATCAGTACAGGTATTTTCTTTGAGATTTTAGAAGGAAAAACAAGATATCTTTAAAATTAAATGTTAACATGTACACGATATCTCAGTTAGTAACATGCAAAACAAGGTTATGGAGCTGTCTTGGAAGCCGATAGACCAGCTAACTGCATAGATTGGGTCCAGGTTTTGAAAAGTCATAGGTTCAACAACTACAACAACCAAGTCTATTTCCCAACTACGTGGGGTCGGCTACATGAATCCTATGTTTTCATTCCGCTCTATTTTAAAGCATAGCCACAGCCAAATCACATGTTATTATATCTTCCTTTACTAACTATACTCATATTAACTTTGGTTTTCCTCTTCCCCAAATCTTGAGTTTCTCTCTCTCCAAATACCCCAGAAAATGGCAGCAAAAATGCATCGGAAACAGCTTACAATTCCTGAACTTGGTCACAAACCAATAACTCGTTGAAGTAACTTGCTTCTGTTAAGATTAAAGACAGTTTTAATGCCCAATTCTAAACACCGGCAGCAAAATTGCATTCCACAAAAAGATGATCTCTATCATCAGTGTCTCTAAAACAGTTGTTGGAGATGGAGGTGAAATTCAATCCTTGTTTCTGAAGATTAACAAAAGAAGGATGCTTATCTAGAAGATAATGGAGCATGCAACAGAGTTTTAGGCGGAGGCCTTGTTTTATTCCAACATAGAGTTCAATGAGTATTACGATAGTTTACTCTGCAAGCCTCCCAAGCCTTCTTAAAGGAGAATTGAATTCTGTTCCCAAAAATTTGATCTTTAATCAGAATCTCAAAGCTGGAAATTACACTTGCCATTAGATGAAAGAGAACTCACAGAAACATCCTTAGTGAAAAGTCCAAAAAGAGAGATTATTGCTTAATAGTGCACCACCAAAACCTTGGATCTTCAAATAAATTTATTTTGTCACTATTGCCAATTTAAGAATGACAATCTGTATATAATCTCCAACACTCGGTGCTTTTCCAAAAAAACTGAATGCAGCGGGACTGGAACTGCTAACCAATAATAGAGTTTAGCATATGCTTATTTTTCAAATGCATCTATATGTGATGCGGAGTCATTCCAATATGGTGGTAAGAGGGTTTAGATTATGGTGATATAATCACCTACAAATTTTGGATCCTTTTTTGTTGTTGGAAACAAATTAGGCGACAGTCAATTAGAAAGTGGAACTGATAAACATAGGACCCAAAGCTCTGACATGTCAGAGTTCACATGGAAAATTAAATTTTACCTAGAGGGCGGTGAATAGTTATTATGAATATTTTTTAGCTTGTAAACTAAGTTGGACTGTACTCATTGTAATGAAGCAATCATTTCTGGCGTTTGTTATCCTCTTTTTAGGTATAATTATGTTGAATGTATGGCTTGTGGTACAGACTGCACTTCCTGTTATTAACAATTAGTTTTAGAACTTAGAGCACAACAAAACAGCAATGCAGTAAATAAGGCAAAGAAAAATAAGAGTAAAAGGACATGATTTTTAGGATAAAGTACATTGACTTCTCCTAAGGTTTGGTTCAATTACTCCTAACGGCTGTATTTGCCATTTATTATGCTATATATCCTTTGAGGTTTAACGCATGATCTCAACAACCCCCTCTCGTTATCTTAGAGTCAGGTGTGTTAGTGAAGTTTTGCGTAAAAACTCGAATATCTTCAATTATATGATGAAAAAGAGAAAACGTTGACAAAAATACCATATTGCCAAGGTACTTACGGCGGATTTGATGTTGTCGCGAAGTATTAGGGTTACTCAGTTTAATAAACACGATAGCCGCTGTGGGTAATTGAACTAAACCTCAGGGGAGGTCAGTGTAGTTACATGGAAAATCTTCCTAAGGGAGAAACCACAAGATACGTTTGGCAATTCCCAATCCACTTTCAAGAAAGAATTTACAACCATTGGTCCGCTCTACAGTGTTATATTCACTCATGACGAATCTTCTTCTCTAATGATTGTTTGCCCATCTCCTCTTTTTCCGGGTTGAACATTTAGCTCTAAATGAACAGCTCTTTGAGAAGTTTCGTGAATGTTCCCTGCAAATCCTAGTTTTGATAGGGATGGACTCTCGCTAGAACGAATCAAATCTAAAGATCTCTCTCTCTCTCTCTTGATAAGTAAGGAGTGCATGAGAAAGCGCTCAAAAGTCTCTATATTCTCTTTAAACTCCCTGACTGGCCGTTTCTCTATATTTATAGCCATGTAACGTTCTCGAACAGTTTTAAAGTAGTCATAACCTACTAAACCTCTAATTTAAAAGAGATTTTCTGAAATCTGCATTCGACAAGTTTGATCGATTAACAATTCTATTGACAGATTTTAGAAAATCCCCTCAAATGGCAATTATTGGATTTTATATTTGTATATCTTAGCAAAACCTTGATATATCAACACTTTGATCGACGGGTACTCGGGTACTCTCTTCCTCCATAATCCAGTTTTTGAAAAGAATCGGAAATTATGTAATTCTGAAAAGCCAACTTCCAAAATTATCTTTTTCCAAATCGTTTTATGCCCCAACCAAGATAAAAATAGGTCAATGTAAGATCATGTATGGTCAAATTACTTGTAACATAAATAAAAACAGGTTTGGTTGCTGAAGAAGCTTCTTTGTTGACACTTTATCCTCTCTGAGGTTTGTTAGCTGTTTGGAAATATTGGTTTATCCTCCCTTTTTCTATTTGGTTGTTTCTAGGTTTTATTTATTTATTTATTTGTGGCTCTTCCCCTTTTCATTCTTTAAAAGTGTAGCTATACTGTTTTATTGTATTTGTTCCTTATCTTTTATTAATTTCTATTTTTATAGGCTTTCTAGTTACTTCTCATAAAATTGATAAATGAAAGTAGTCCTTAATTTGGTTCAGCTATCCCGAGTGGGAATGTGGAAGGCCAACTTTCCTGGACTCTTCACTTTTCATCATGTAAACACATATACGAATATAATATTAGGGTGTAAATGGACATTGAGATTCTACCCTATTATACCATAGAGCAACAGTCAATTAGTTACTATCATTTTTCTTCATTTTTTCCTACCAGCTCGATATGAATATAAACCCTCATCTCCCTTCTGAGTACATTAACTATCTGGAGAATCCCATGGAAATAATTAATGAAGCTGAAAAAGCTGCTGAAAAAGACATCTGGAGTTTGATGCAATTTACAGAGAATCTACGCCGCCAATATGGAAAGGAGCCTTACTCCATGGAAATTCTATTGAAAAAGCTTTACGTGAAGAGAATGGCAGCAGATCTAGGGATCACCAGAATATATGCTTCAGGAAAGATGGTCGGCATGAAAACCAACATCAGTAAAAAGGTTTTCAAGCTTATCAACGATTCAATGGCTTCTGATGTTCACCGAAATTCTCTAGTATTTGAGGAAGACCAGATTAAGGTACGGATTCCACAAACTTGCTACCAGTTTCTTTGCTTCTTGGTTTGGTGCTCTCTTATCCGTCTTTTTGTCGATCTGCTGTACCCTTGGATTGGAATTTGAAGGTTTTGTTGGGTTTTTTTTATTGTGTGTTAATGTGGGAGTAATTCATTTTCAATAGGCTGTGCTGAGTTTTATACTTGTCAAAAAAAAAAAAAAGGCTGTGCTGAGTTTTACTTACTTCAATTGAACAAAACCGGTAATAGGTTGTTTTGAAATGATAAATGAGCTTTCAAATATTATTTTAGCAACTTAAGATCTTCTAGTGTCATTAGTTTGTCTTCAAAAAATTTAGCTACAAATTTTCATTTTGAACTGATGGGTAACATCTTGTTCTCTATCACATTATTGTCAGTATTCAATTATTTTGTATTATTGTGTGGGAGTATAGGTCCCACCTATGCATATGGTGGAAGAAAAACTAAAACCAAACCTGAACTGTGATTTAATTTTGCACAAAATGGCTCATTGAGAGTGTATTCCATTTTATTTCTATTTTCCTATGGGCTATGGAAGAACTTGTATTTTGGTCCTCAGGCGGAACTACTTTTGGAACTACCAAGAGAGCAGCTGCTCAATTGGATCTTTCAGTGCTTGGCCGAACTTCATGCTTCACTACCGGCCCTTATAAAATACTAGTGCTATCTATAGACAACCTTTTGATGAACTCACTACAGCACCATATATCAAGATGATATAATTGCGTTGATGGGTCCGTTATTACAACCAAAATCTGGGTAATACAAGCTGCTTGGGTTCACCCTCTGGTGTTCTTAAGTTGAATGCAATTGACACAACCGATTGATATATGAGACTCTACCTGTGGCTTGTCTAATGGCACGAATCCTTTCAAGGTAAGCTATGCAGACCCAACTGAATTACCTGTCATATTAAGAAGAATATGCATAGATCATGTCAAGATTCGGTGTCATAGATTACAAATCTACCTGTGCTGGATTTTTTATGAAGAGATGCCACCCTGCATCAGCTTCTGCAGCGCATCTTTATTTCCACTACAATGTATCAGCTACATCCTAGAAGCTCGTGGCATGTTGTGTTTAGGAGATCTAGTTTTCTGAAATTAGAAGGAATTATCTCCTTTCTCAAAAATCATTTAGTAGAAAGCTTTTATTCCTCTTATTTATTACCTGATATAAAAGTTGATGCTTAAAGGTTTTGTTTGTCATACTGCAATTTGTTGTACGGGTTTGTAAAAGCCATAGTTTGTTATTTTTTGGGTGACAATAAGCAAACAAAAATGTCAGGCAAGTATATGTTGTATTTTCTCCCTTTTCGTTCAAGGTCTTCTATATAATATTTTGGTTTAGTAACCTTCCCGGAAATAATATTTTTGCATTGTTGGTGGTAATGAATGCACTGGAAAATCGCCATCGGACTCTACGACAATCGGTCGCTTAAATCATGCAATTTAAATTCTTAACTATGTCTTTTGTTCTCCGTTTTACTAGAGGATTTTTAAACTGTTACTGAGTTCAACAATTTTATCTAGAATTAGTAAAAATCATGTGTGAATGCAAGTGGCTCACATAAAATTTTTATCATTTTCACGTTCGGCTATTCAAATACATTGTTGTCAAAATCGAATGCATTTATCTCTATTCACTGTTCAGTCTATAAAACGATAGGAAATCAATTAGGGTCCGTTTGGTTGCGTGGATTTGGAATTACATTGGAATTGGAATGTCATGGTATTGCAAGTCCACCAATGCAATTCCAAATACATTGTTTGGATGTGTTTTGGAATTCAATTACAAACCTAACCCAATTTGAATGTAAAAATTTTAACTTTAAAATTAAATTAGACAATGTAGATTAATATATATACATATAGGTATAAATATACAAGTATAAGTATGAAATATAGTGTGTATATGTGTAAATTTATATGTGTGTGTGTGTATGTGTATTCATATTTGTATATATATATATATATATATATATATGCGTCTATGAGTATATATATATGCATATGTATATATATGTGTGTATATATTTTTATATATAAGTGTGTATATAAATGCATACATATAGGCGTATGTATCTATATGTATGTATGTGTGTGGTTGTGAAAAATTTGTTGTTAGAGAGAGAATATTTAGTGGATCAAGATTTAAAGAATATGTGGAATTGGAAATTATAATTTCTCCTGTGAATTGAAGTTGTAGAATTGTTGTTATTTTATTACATCTGAACAGTAGGTTTGGAATTGGATTCCCCAATTCCAATTCCAATGCTTCAATTTCATGCTCTCAAATGGACCCTTAGTCTTTTTGTGTGCTCGATCGTGTTTATCTTTATGTGTTGCATAAACAATTGGTCAGTTTCTCATCAAATTCATTTGTTTTCTTTTGTTTTGCTACAGAATATATTTTCAATATATCCATGTGTATAAAATTATAAAGATGTAAAGCTGTCTATCTTTTTCTGATACAAATATAAACTTAAAGCTTTATTAGCTATTATTATTTTATATATATATAGAAAAAACGAGTAGTCAAATATATACAAAGTAAAATAAAAATATAGAGAGAATTTGATTATTAGATTATTTAAAAGAAGTGGGTAGTTCTTTTTTTTTTTTAATGTTTAGTTAGTGTTAATTTTTTTGTTTTAAATTATATAATGAACCCTTGAATAACCTTTATATGTAGAGGATTGCTAATTTGATGCAATCTGTTGTGAAGCTGTAAGGTCAGAATAAGTGTCTTAGAGTCAATAGTTCTTTGGGCAAAGTGATGCAATATGTTGAGTCTTGATAATGGTATTTTGAATTAATGTAGTCTTGGGTCAAAGATATTAAAGATGGCATGGGTATATTGAAAGTCATTTTAGAAACTAGACGTGTCTTTAATAGCATTAATATATATAGAACAACCTCTATATTTATTGTAATCAACTTTTAATCAATATAATTTTGAAATATTCCAGATTTAGAGTGTTATTTCAGGCTTTTTCCATATTTTCCTTTACAAATCTAAGCTCCAACGATGATTGGACTATTCTATCTTGTGGTTCAATTTCCTGTTTGCATCAAGTGGTATCAGAGCAAGTTGCTGAAGAAGTTTCAGATAATAAAGATGGACATTTACCATATGCAAGCAGCCAATACCTAATCGCAACATTGGACGGGATCAAGAT
The DNA here is from genome assembly GCA_963922005.1 of Cornus suecica. Classification (NCBI taxonomy): domain Eukaryota; kingdom Viridiplantae; phylum Streptophyta; class Magnoliopsida; order Cornales; family Cornaceae; genus Cornus; species Cornus suecica. The sequence continues at coordinate 107,809 of OY998238.1, forward strand.
CCACGTTTTAAGGTAGAAATTCCTTCATTCACATGAGAAGAGTAGTCGGAGGAAGTTTGGATTGGATAAATGAAGTTGAATGGATCTTCGAGTACCTTGATCATCCTGATAATAAGAAGGTGAAAATGGTGGCTATTAAGATGAAGGGGTATGTATATTCTTGGTGGCAACAAGTCCAATTAACTAGAGCTCAATCTGGAAAGAAGCGTGTTCAAACCTGGACAAAGATGCAAAGGTTGATCCGTAGCCAATTCCTTCCACTAAAGTATGAAGGAATTCTATTCCAACATTACCAATCCCTTTATAAAAGAAATCGTATGGTTCAGGAGTATACAAATGAGTTTTACAATATGAGAAATCGAGTACAATTGGTTGAGACAGAAACACAGGTCATTCATCATTATTTGATGGGTCTCAAACCAAATATAAGAAACCCGGTGGAATTACAACCTTGTTACACTTAGCAAGTGCTATCTAGTTAGCCACGAAGGTCGAAATGCATTAAAATCAGTCCAACAATTATTAAAATCAGTTTAGAAGAGGGCGAATTCAATTGGAAGCTGAATTTAGTCAAGAAAGCAACATTCAAAAGGTTGGAACAGCTACCAATGTTATGTAGGGAAACAATACACCAACAACTACCTTTGGATGTGGCCAAGGCCAGGGTCGTGGAACAACAAATACTACTCCCGGAAGTAGTAGCACCTCATTCTAGACCATGGGAAATAAGATAATTTGCTATAAGTGCGGTAAAAAAGGACACAAATCCTCTGATTGTCGGAAGGCTGTTAGTAATTTGCTTATCAATGAAAATGATTCCAGAATCAATTCGATAAAGTTCACGATGATAGTTTGATGCATTTTGAAGAAAATGAAGTCACATTCGAATGTAGGGATCTTCCAAATTTGGTGGTTCATCGAGCTATGTTAACACCAAAACAGCCCGAAGCTGATTGGAGGCTAAACAACATTTTCATAACCAAATGTACCTCTCACAGGCAACTTTGCAACGTCATTATTGATGGAGGTAGTTGTGCGAACTTAGTTTCCAAAGAGATGGTTACTAAGCTGAAGCTAGAGTGCAGCCACACCCAAAACCTTATCAAATAGCTTGGTTCAAGAAAGGGGGTGAAGTTAAGGTAATTGAGCAATGTTTTGTCTCTTTTCAATTGGAAAATATTCCGATAAAGTTTGTTGTGATGTGGTGAATATGGGAGTTTGTCATCTTTTATTGGGAATACCGTGACAGTTTGATAATAAGACTATCTACCTTGGTGAAACAAATGTGTATGCATTCTATAAGAATAGGGTTAAAGTAATCCTAGCTCCAATGAAAGATGAAGACTTTCCCGAGCCCAAGAAGGAAGAAGGGCATGCATACTTTACATTCCAATAATTTATACATGAATTTGAGGACAATGAAGTTGCATACGTGCTTCTAGCCAAGGAAAGAACGGAGAAATTGCAAGATACACCTGCTGAAATGGAAAAGGTGTTGAAAGAGTTCGGCGACATTTTTCCTATCGACTTGCCAGCATGATTGGCTCTTATACCATATATTGAGAAAGGCAACGCTAAGGGGAGAAACATGGCTGATGAAATGATAAGGTCGCATGATCAAATAAGGTTGAAAAATGAAGAATCAAATGCCAAGTACAAAAGGCATGCAGACGAGAAAAGGAGCGTCCGCAGTTTTAAAGAGGGCGAAAAGGTGATGGTCTACTTACGAAAGGAAAGATTTCAAACTAGCTCTTATTTTAAACTGAGTAAGAAAAAGATTGGCCCTTATAAGATTATTAAGAAGATTGGAGGAAATGCATACAAAATTGATTTGCCTAAACATTTGGGTATTAAACCTACATTCAATGTGGTTGGTTGGTATCCATACTAAGATGGGAGTAATATGTGACTACTGGACAAATTTAACTTGAGGACGAGTTTTTTTTCGAAGGAGGAGGGATTGATACAATCTGTTGTGAAGCTGTGTAAGGAAGTGTCTTAGAGTTAATAGTCTTTGAGCAAAGTGATGCAATATGTTGAGTCTTGATAATGATCTTTTGAATTAATGTAGTCTTGGGTCAAAGATATTAAAGAATCTTAAATGTTATGGGAATAGTAGAGGGAATATTGAAGTATTTTCAGATTTAGATTGTTATTTCAGATTTTTCCCAAATTTTTTTTTTAGGAATTTAGGCTCTAACGGTAATTGGAATATTCTATGTTGTTTTCAATTTTCTGTTTCCATCATAATTGCAGTCACACCGTCAGTGTGAAATCAAAGCAGCAGTTTTCATTGGTCATTGGCCAGCATTAAATTAGCGTTGTAATTTGAATGGGAATATTTATTGATGATGTTGGAATTTGTGCGGTTATTTTACAAAAACTAAACTTTCCTATTAAACTTTTTTACAAACTCTTGTTTGGTTGTTTATAATACCGTAAAAAATTATTTCGCTATTAAATAAAGTTTTACTATTAATAGTAATATATCTTTATAAAATATATATTTCTCACTCAAAGAATATATTATTATATATTACTTTAGGATAAATATATCAGTATATATATGTACTACTAGATATATTATTTTGAAGAAAAGAAAAAAAACCTAATTTAGTGTATGATAACATTTTTGTTTGTCTTGCTTAAAAATCATCACCAAAAGAGTTTGTTTACTTTTCTTAATATTAATTTTAAAATTATTAAAGTAGTATCAAATATTGTACATAGATTTAGAATATTAAGAATTTTTTAAAACTAATAAAGATTAAATTATAGAAGAATAAAGACCGAAGAGTTACATAAACTAAATCTTAATATGTTTTTTGCAAACAAACGCCCAAATTAAAACAGTATCACTCAATCAAAGATATGAGGGTTAAATTATAATAAAATATATTTATAGGATAATTACTATAATGAAACCAATCAAATAATGTTTTTGTATGAAATTTTAATTTTTGTAAAAAATCACACAAGAAATACTTCCATTCAAATTACAATACTATCTTTAATGTTGGCCAATGAAAACTGTGACCGTGATTACACACTCTCATGTGTGACTAGTCCAATCAATGGATCGGATTTATTAAATTCATATTCGATTTGTTAAGAAATTGGATTATCGGATATTTTTTTTAATCCATATTCGACTAATCGGATTCGGATTAAAATTGAATACATTAACAGGTTTATTGATAGGGATGAAAAAAAAAACTCTGATCCAATCCAAATTTGATAATTCGACGGATTTTAATTTAGTTACTTCATATCTGAATTTCTTCAGTATCGGATATTTGATTCGATAATCCGATCTGATTATCTAATTGCAAAAATATAAAAATTAATAAATAATTTTAGATTTGTTCTATAATCAGTAAACACCAACTTACCAAACAATATTTATAACACATGTCCGTGAAAAAAAATTGAGACATTATTAAGTATATTATATTTACTACTCAACATTTATATATTAATAAATAGTACTCTATCGGTCCCAAAATAAATGTCCAGTTTTGAATCCCGATATAATATAATCTTATACTTTCCCAACTTATATCTCTTCATTAACTTCAAAAAATAATAGGCTTCACTAAAAACTAAAACTATACTATATTTTCAAAGGGAAAAATTGGAACACAAATTATCCCAAATTTTTTTTGAAAAGTCAAATGTATACACTTATTTTGGGACCGAGGGAGTATATAAATTTAATGTACAAATACTGAAACATTGAAATTATTCACACTTTTAATAATAGTATAGATGATTAATCATTATTAATAAGTAATAATTAACATTTATATATAAGTATAGTACTAAATATAAAAATATCAAATTTATATTGATATATATATATAAATCATATAATTTCAGATTGGATTTACATAAATATAAATCAAATTTGTTAAGAAATCGAATTATCGGATTCGAATTCTAATCGAGTTATCGGATTTTATTTTCAACCGTGACTAATCAGATCCAGATCGAATTCCGATTTATTGACAGGTGACTTCCATTAGCAGTCCTTTTATATATATGGGTTATATATGTTTTTGGTGAGATGTTTTGCACATTACGATTTTGCCATGATTGTGTTGGTGTTAACTCAAAGAACGGCAAGAACGGCGCCACCCATGTTTTAAGAATCACACTACCAAGATTTTCTGCCATCAAAATTTCTACACAAATCTTTGACAGCCGAAATATAAGAATTTCGGGCACCGACGAGAAGAAATTTGGGGTAGCAAATTTGGCTTCATCCTCTCACCCTCTACTATAAATAGAGGCTTCAAATCTGTAATCAATCACCATAACAAAGAGAGACAAATAGAGAAAGAGTGTAGAGAGTGATTTGTAAATTTTTTCTCCAGATTAGTGAAAGTTGTGTGTTCCGTGGACGTAGGTCATTTTGGGCCAAATCACGTATAATTTCTTGTGTTATTTTGTGTGTGATTGTGTTGTGTGAGTAGCAAATTGGGCAATTGATCCTAACAATTGGTATGTAGGTTAGGAAAGTACTCACCGTGAATACACCACCACTGCCTGCAACACCCTCCGTGAAGATCTAACACCGTCTTGTTCCTCCGTTGTCTGCGGTGTTCATCATCCAACCGAGAAGACCGAGTACAAATCCAACCACCACCGGTCCTCATAGCTGGCCACCGTCACGGACACCCGACTAGCCACCCACACCGCCATAGTATCTACAGCTACATGGCATCTTACCGAATGAGTCGGCGCCAACCTCTGGTTCAACAGATTACATATATATATATGTTATTTGATTTGATATCCTTGCCATATATATATGTAGATAGATATATAAAAAGTTGTGACAGTGAGGGACATGTGGATTTCTCAATTTTGAATTTATTTGGCAGAGAAATGATGGGCTTTGTAGGAGTTGTGTTGGAGTAATGAATGAAGTGGGATAGAGTGATAATTGAAGGGTGTCGGCCAAAAGAGGGTGTCTTGGTGCTGAGGTGTAAGAAGAAAAAGAATTTTTTTGTGAAAGTTTTGAGGTAGGTTGGAAAGAGGAAAAGTGTGGTGAGTGGTGGGGCTTAGGGCTTGTTTGGAAAGTGGGTTTTGGGTTTGATTTGGTTTTGGTTTTTGATTTGAAGACCAAATCATGTTTGGTTGGTAGTTTTTGGACTTGGTTATTAAAACCTTGGTTTGGCCTACCAATTTTGACTTTTCTCTCTCTATATATATAGCCGAAAATATGAATTATTTTGAAAAAAATAATATATAATATTTGGAAAAAATTTATTTTTCGTAAAAAAAATCATATTTTGAAACATAATATATATTTTTCGCAAAATATCATATTTTGAAACATAATGTATATTTTTCGCAAAAAAACGTATTTTTCGGAAATTTTTTTATATTTTGGGACATAATAAATTTTCGGAAAAGTATTTTTCAAATTTTATATTTTGAAAAAAATATTTTTTGGAAAAAAATCATATTTTAATATAATTTTAAAAAAAATTATATATTTTTTGAATTATATATATTTTTTTGAATTTTAAATATTTCGCACTTTTAAAAAAATATAAAAAAGTGCGAAAATTTTATAATAAAATATAAATATTTCTCATTTTTCAAAAAATAAAAAATAAAAGTGCGAAAATTTTATAATTTTCTGGAAATATTTTTTTCAAAATATAATTTTCTTAAAATATATATTTTTTCAAAAAATATATTATGAAAAACAATATTTTCGGAAAATTAAGTTGGAGAAAAAAAAATTTCAAAAAAATTATAAATATTTCGCACTTTTTTATATTTTCTAGAAAGTGAGAAAATTTTATAATTTTCTGGAAATATTTTTTTAGAAAATATAATTTTCTGGAAAGTGCGAAATATTTTTATCAATTATATATATATATTAATATATATTATTTGAATTTTATATATAATTTTCACATTTTAATATATTTTTATCAATTATATATATATTTTTTGAATTTAAAAAAAATAGAAATTTAAATATTGTTTTATATGAGTTTTGAATTTTATATATTTCTTTCGAATCTATATATTTTTACCCATTTTATATCCTTTTTTTCTAAATTTTTAAAAAAATTCAATATATAATAGAATTTTACAGAATTTTATATTTGTTTTGAATTATATATATTTTTTCGAATTTAATATATATTATTTGAATTTTATATATAATTTTAAAATTTTAAAATATATTTTTAGATTATATATATATATTTTGGAATAAAATAAATAGAAATGTCAATTGTTTTCGGGAATTTTAAATATTTTTTAATTATATATATATTCATTTTAACATTTTTTTCCAATTTTATATATATATTTTCATATTTATATATTTTTAATACATATTAGTATATATATATAATTATACCAAGACAAAGACCAACTCCTTACCAAACATGGTTTTAGATTTACCTAAAACCACCCAAGACCACCAAAACCAAAATCACAATACCAAGACCAAAACCAAGTTACCAAACGGGCCCTTATTGTTCCCTTATTGGAGAAAGGAGAGGGAAAAAAATAAAAAGAATTCCAAAATTAAGAAAATATATATATATATATTCGGTCACTATTCACACAAACACTGTTCAGAGATAAGGATACTATTCCCGTATAACACTGTTGCAGAATACAACATTGTTCTCAGATACAATACTATTCATATACGGTACTATTCAAAAAGTACTGTTCACAAAAAAAATAAAATTGTGGAGCAATGACATCAACAACAACTTCAGAAGACAAATCAACCATGATCGATAAATTTGACCCCTCAAATTTTGCTTTCTGGAAAATGTAATTCGAGGATTTGTTATTTTAGAAAAATTTATTTCTACCGTTGGAGGGAGCGAAGCCAAAGATGATAAAAGAAGAGGATTGGAAAATTCTCGATCAGAAGACTCTCGGCACGATTAGACTAACTTTGTCCAAATCGGTAGCCTTCAACATCAAAAATGAGAATACGGCGAGGTCTCTCATAAACGCCCTTTCTAACATGTACGAACAACCGTCTTCAGCAAATCAGGTACATCTCATCAAAAGATTGGTTAATCTAAAGATGTCCGAAAATGGAAAGGTTAGTGAACATCTTAATGTTCTTAATGATATTGTTGGGCAATTGGAATTAGTTGATATGTCAATCTCTGACGCAATGAAAACGGCTTTAGTTCTAAGCCAATTACTAGAGAGTTGGAGCGGCACAATAGCTGCGATCAGTAGCTCTTTAGGGAAAGAAAAGTTGTAGTATGATTCCGTGGTGAGTATGGTACTCACAAAAGAGATCAGAAGGCAGGCGTCAGACTCTTCTACCAGTAGCTCTGCATTGAATGTTGAAAGCAGGGGCAGAAGTTCAAATAGGAAGAAAGGTGGAGGCTATGGGCGTGGTCGTTCCAAGTCCAGAAATGGAATATCACAATCTCAGAAACCCAGGAATTTCAAAGAAGTTGAATGTTGGAATTACGGCAAGACTGGTCACTACAAACACCAGTGCAAATCTCAAAAAAGGAAACCGGAGAACAAGACTGAGGCAAACATTGTATCAAAGGAAGAATCAAATGATGCGTTGATATGTTCTTTGGAGAGCAAGTCAGAATCTTTGTTGCTAGATTCTGGAGCAACATTTCACGCCACCTCAAGTTGAGAGCTCTTTGAGAACTATGTACCAGGTGACCTGGGAAAGGTCTATCTTGGAGATGATCAACCCTGCAGCGTTGTTGGCAAGGGAGATATACAGATCAAGCTCAATGGATCTATATGGAAGTTAAAGATGTGAGACATATTCCAAACTTAAGGAAGAACCTAATCTCAGTAGGCCAACTGGCGAGTGAAGGTTATGTGATAACCTTCAACAATGAAGATTGGAAGGTTTCCAGGGGAGCCATGACAATGGCACGTGGAAAGAAGAATGGTACACTTTACATAACTACCAGTGTTAACATGTCAATAGCAGTTGCAGATAGCAAAGATGATCAGAACCTATGGCACCAGAGGCTAGGTCACATAAGTGAAAAGGGGCTCAAGATTATGCACTCAAAGGGGAAATTACCAGACTTAAAATCAGTTGATATCGACTTCTGCGAGAGTTGCATCCTTGGCAAGCAGAAAAGGGTGAGTTTTCAACGGAGTGGCAGAACCCTCAGAAAAGAGAAGCTTGAGCTAGTTCACACTGACGTCTGGGGGCAGGCAAATATCTCATCTCTTGGCGGAAAGTCTTATTTCGTGACTTTCATCGACGACCATTCTCGGAAGGTATGGGTTTATATCTTGAAGCATAAATCTGAGGTGTACGATGTGTTCAAGAAATGGAAATCCATGGTGGCGAGTATGAAGACACAAGATTTAAAAGGTTCTGCTATGAGATGGTATCAGATTGGAAAGAGATGTGCTAGGTATACCACAACAGAATGGCGTAGCAGAACGTATGAACCGGACATTAACTGAGAGAGCTAAAAACATGTGGATACAGGCAGGATTACCAAAGCAGTTCTGCGAAGAAGCAGTCAATATAACTACATACCTGATTAATCGAGGTCCATCAGTACCATTGGAATTCAGAATACCAGAAGAAGTATGGAGTGGCAAAGAGCTAAAACTTTCACATCTGAAAGTTTTTAGTTCTGTTGCATATGTGAATATCAGTGATCATGCTAGGAGCAAGCTTGATCCGAAATCACAAAAATGCATTTTCATTGTATACGGCAAGGATGAACTTGGTTATCGGACCTGGGATGACCAAAACAAGAAGTTGATCTGAAGCAGGAATGTAGTATTCAATGAAAAAGTAATGTACAAGGATAAACACGCAACAACCTCCAGTGATTCAGCACAGAGAGATCCTGTGTATGCAGAGTTGGATGATGTTCCAGCAGACAACGGTGAGGCACAACAAACAACTGAGAGTTTCCAGCCAGAGGAACCTATTACAGAGAGCAATGCACAACGGAATGATCAACCGCAGTCTCCAACTTTGATTCCTGAACCTAGGAAGTCTTCCCGGCCTCATGTGCCGAACAGGAAATACATGAATTACTTGTTGCTCACTGATGAAGGAGAACCTGAATGCTATGAAGAGGCATGTCAAGAAGCAGATGCCAGAAAATGGGAGCTTGCGATGAAAGATGAGATGCAAGCTCTTATCTCCAACAAAACATGAGAGCTAACCAAGTTGCCGATTGGAAAGAAAGCACTTCAAAACAAATGGGTGTACAGGGTCAAAGAGGAACATGATGGTTCCAAGAAACACAAGACAAGGCTTGTAGTCAAAGGCTTCCAGCAAAAGGAAGGAATCGACTACACCGACATCTTTTCCCCGGTTGTAAAACTGAATACCATCCGTTCAGTTCTCAGCATTGTTGCAGCGGAAGATTTGCACCTAGAGCAGTTAGATGTCAAAACTGCTTTCCTCCATGGTGATCTAGAGGATGAGATCTACATGCAGTAACCAGAGGGTTTCTCAGTCAAAGGCAAAGAAAAACTTGTGTACAAGTTGAAAAGGAGCTTATATGGCTTAAAACAAGCACCGAGGCAGTGGTACAAGAAATTTGATGGGTTTATGAAAAGACATGGTTACAACAAATGCAACGCTGACCATTGTTGTTACTTCAAGAAGTTTGGAACAAGCTATATCATCCTCCTACTTTAGGTCGATGACATGTTAGTAGCTGGGTCTGATTTTGAAGAAATCAGTATGTTGAAGAAACAACTATCAAATGAGTTCGAGATGAAAGACTTGGGAGCAGCGAAGCAGATTCTTGGGATGAGAATCAACAGAGACAAGCAAAAGGGTATCTTGTAGTTGTCTCAAACTGACTACGTTGAAGGGATTCTGAAAATGTTTAACATGAGTAATGTTAAGCCAGTTAGCACACCATTGGCTAGTCAATTTCGACTATCCAAAGACTAGTCTCCCAAGACAGATGAAGAGAAAAACTTCATGGCTAAGGTACCTTACGTCTCAGCTATTGGAAGTTTGATGTATGTCATGGTATGCACAAGACTGGATATTGGATATGCAGTGGGAGTTGTTAGCAGGTTTATGTACAATCCAGGAAAGACGCATTGGGAAGCAGTAAAGTGGATATTGGGCATGTTTACTAACATGAAATATTTCTTATTTCCATTTTCTGAAGAAGTAGAATTATAATTTTGATTCCTTAAGAAAAACAGAATGTAAAATCTTGTTTACTAAATTTTGATTTTTTTTCAGAAACAAAAATAAAAAACAGAAATTATGTTTACTAAAAAAATTTTGTTCTTACTTTTTATTTATTTATTATATGTATTTCTTATTATTTTTTATTTATATTTATTATTTATCATAAGTTTTATTTATTTATTATTAATTTTGTATATTATTTAATTTATTATTTAATTATTTTTATTTAATTTATAAATATATTTAATTTATTATTTTTATTATTATTAATTCATTATTTTTATTTAATTTATAAATATATTTTGTTTAATTTTTTATTTTTTATTTATTATATTTTTATTTAATTTATTTATTATTTGTATTTCTTATTATTTTTATTTTTTATTTATCATAATTATTATTTGTTTATTATTATTATGTATTATTTAATCTATTTTATTATTTATTTTGTTTATTATTATTTATTCCTTTATTTTTATTTAATTTATAAATATTTTTCATTTATTATATTTTTATTTAATTTATAAAAATATTTAATTTATTATTTATTATTTATTATTTATATATAATATTTAAATTTATTAGTGCAAAAGACATGAAAGTCTTAATTTTACAACTTTGAAATTTAGTCATTTTGAAGGCGAGAGAAAACAAAAAGAGGAAGTACCATTTTTCTTGTTTCCTCTTTTCTTTACAATTAGAGGAAACGTTTACTTAAGGGCAAAAGTAAAAATAAATTGGTAAACAAGATTTTACTTTTACTTTTACTTCTTCATTTCAGGAAGTAAAAACAGAAAACAAAAATGTTTCCTATTAGTAAACAGGGCCATTGAGATTTTTACGAAATACCACGAACAAATGTCTTTGTTTCGGAAAAGGAGAAGTGAAGCTACATGAGTATGTAGATTCAAATTTTGCTGGAGAGATAGATTACAGAAGAAGTACTACTGGGTACATTTTTACAGTAGGTACTACGACAGTTAGTTGGGTTTCGCAGATACAAAAGATTGTAGCGTTATCTACAACAGAGGCAGAGTACGTAGCTGTGACAGAGGCCAACAAAGAAATGATATGGTTACAAGGTCTGTTAGCAGAATTATGATTCAAGCTAGAGAAGAATGTTTTGCACAATGATAGCCAGAGTGCAATACATTTGGTAAAGAATTCAGCATTTTATTCGAGGACCAAACATATTGGATTTTGTTATCACTTTATCAGATCATTATTAGAAGATGGGGTGCTGACACTTGAGAAGATCCAGAATCCAGCGGATATGTTGACCAAGACAGTAACTACAGAGAAACTGAAGCTATGTTCAGTTTCAATTAGTTTTCGAGATTAAAGACAGAAATGAACACACAACTATTCATTAATCACAGGTGGAGCGTTCCTTAACTTCAAATGGGAGATTGTTGGTGTGAAGTCAAAGAACGACAAGAACAGCGTCGCCCATGTTTTAAGAATCGCACCGTCAAGATTTTCTGCCATCAAAATTTCTACATAAATCTTTGACAACCGAAATAGAAGAATTTTGGGCACTGACGAGAAGAAATTTGGGGCAGCAAATTTGACTTCATCCTCTCACCTTTTACTATAAATAAATAGAGGCTTCAAATCTGTAATCAATTACCATAACAAAGAGAGAAAAACAGAGAAAGAGTGTAAAGAGTGATTTGTAAATCTTTTCTTCATAATAGTGAAAGTTGTGTGCTCCGTGGACGTAGGTCATTTTGGGCTAAACCACGTATAATTTCTTGTGTTCTTTTGTGTGTGATTGTATTGTGTAAGTAGCAAATTGGACAACCGATCCTAACAGATTGAGTTTCGCCAGACGAAGCTAAGAAGATCGTGTAAAATTGCAATTTGACATCTTTCAGTTTCGGCGGTGACTGAAACTTTAATTATCCTAACCCAAATGGGTGATATGGGAGCTCGGGATTTGGGGTGCATAAATGTGTAAAATGCAGAATGAAAATGGAACAATGACCAATGGAGAGGGAAGGCAGAGGTGGATATCATGTGCATACATAGATACATCTATCAAAGAGACGGTACTGCGGCGTTGGTGGTGGAGAGAGAGGAGAGAAGAAAAAAGAAGGTTGACAAATCCTTTGGATTCTTTATTGTTAAATTTGTAAGAGTAAAATTACATAAAAAATTATACTCCTATTTGACAAGTCTTTGAAAGAAAATGAAAAAGTTTCACCCCCAAATTGTATTTAAGCAAAAGCTGAGGGGAGGTCATCGTATTTTACCGTAAAAAAAGAAAGAAAGGGGGAGAGAAAAGCAGTGGCATTTTTGTTTTGGAGAGAAATTTTGACCTAGTAGTAGCAAGTAGCTCATTACAACCAATTGAGTTCCAAGTCCGAACAAATCTCCGTATAGGTAGAGGTAGAGGGGTGATTGGTGATGGCAGGCATTACAATAATAATAATATATGACATACTATCGTCGTCGGCTCTGCTATCTCTGGGACTCTACCACCTCATCACCACCACCAGGAATCACCTCAAATCCCCACGAGACTACTTGGCCAAACCCTACCATCCCTTGCCTCTATCTTCGTCGCATCATCATCGCCTCAAGCACTTGCTTCTCTACCTTATGATCCTCTGCCTCCTTATAGCCTTTGTCCACCAAACCCTAATCTCTTCCGTCTCCGACCCCCTCCTCTGGGGCCGCACTCCCGTCCACCGCTTCACCTCTCTCCAGTCCGCCGCCGTCCTCTTCCTCTTCATCCTACTCTCCCTCGCCCTCCTACTATCCGAGACCACCTCCCTCCTCCCCTTCACTCCAGATCTCTTCTTCGCCCTCGCCGCCGCCCTCTTCTTCCTCCAGTACTCCGTCTCCTCTGCTGCCGCTTCCTTCCAGATCTCCGATCTGCAGGCCAAATGCGACTCCGTCTCTGCCCGCATCTCCGCCTTGTCCGCCCTTCTCTGCCTCGTGCTGGCCTGCAACCCCAGGCTGTTGGTGGCTGACATTGGACTTGGGGCCTCCTTGTGCCTCCAGGGCCTTTGGGTCCTTCAGACCGCCCTATCCCTTTCCGTTGATGCCTTCATACCGCAAGGTTGTCATAAAATGTTGGATGTGGCCACTGGTGTGGAGGGCTCCACCAAGTGCGATCTGGAGGACTCCAGGCTAAGGGCCGTTGCACTTCTCGATTTGTTGTTCGTGCTTCACGTCATGTTGGTGCTCATCATTGTCATGCTCTCTTATGCTCTCATCGTCAAGACTGTTGGAATTAGGAGATTTGGGTCTTACGAGGCATTGCCCACTCTACCCACTGCCGCCGCCGATTCTAATCACATCCAGATGAAGGCTATGGCCGGCACCCAAGCCTGACACTGTCTGGTTCGCTTTACCCTTTCCTTCTTTTTAGTTAATGTCTTTGGTTGTTTGTTTGACTATAACATTGTAACCTCATTAACAACCTCACTTTTGTGTATACAAACAAATAGACTGTATCTCTTGCTTGGTGATCTTTGGGAACCTCCTCCCCCTTTTTATTATGGAAATTATCTTTCTAGTTTTCATTTATAATGTTTCTGTTCTTCTGCCCACTGTTAAAAATAAACTCTGAATTCTAGAATCTCCAAAAGCATGCTCCCAAGCTTTTAGATTTCACAGTGATTCCATTACTGATTGCGACTTTAATTCAGTTGCCACCTCTTGTTGAAACCTAATGGACACTTTTGTTAATTTGTCGAATGGGAATTGGTGACACATCATCACTTGACCAACCTATCTTTGAGATGCAGAGTAATCCGTACTTTTTGAGTCGAAATTACCGAGTCAGAGAGCAAAGTTTGTATAAAAGTGGTATTAAGTGACACCTCCTTGATATCTTTCCTTTCTTTGCCCAAATTTTTATTTTGATGCATGTTCGAGAAGTAGGATCATGTAGCATTTTCTATTCTGTGTGTGTGTGTGTGTGTGTGTGTGTGTCAGAGAGAAAGAATGTGGCGTCTCACATTTGGAGGGGGTTGTCAGATGGGTTGAGCATGTAGATTTGTATTGAGCAAACCAGAGGATAGTGCGCAGACCAGACAACATTTATAGGGGTTGGGGCTAGTTGTGAGTGAGATAGAAAGAGAGACAGCGAGTTTGACTTTCACAAGGCCTCCGTAACCCTGTAGATGTGTGTTGAGCAAAAGTGTTAGCATCGAGAGGATAGTGTGCAAACCGGACACATTACATGCATTAGGGCGACTTGTGAGAGAGTTTCGACTTTCACAATGGTTTTATTCCTTCCTACCCCCCATTCTCCTCACTTTATTGTTCTCTGTGGCATGACGTGCTGTGCCTCCCCCTTGTGGATTGTTTATTGTTTGGTTGTTGAGTATTAGTCACAGCCAGTCATGCTTTTCTGCATCCGTTAAGACCTTCCTGTTTGTCTTTACCTAGGGCCTTATTCTGTTTAGGTGGTCAATCCTTTGCTATTGTGTAAATTTCTATTTAACGTTCTTTTGTCTTAGCAGTGGGTGTAAACTAACATAAGCTGCTTGGTTTCTAGGTTTTGACTGCCAAGCATCCTGTTGCCTCTCGTACAGGGATATAGTTGGAAAATAGTTCCCCCTCGGCATATTTTATGCTGAAATGTCCTATTTGTTGTATATGTTTTGATTTTCCTACAAAGTTCTATATCTTTTCATTTGCTTCCCATGTTTATGTACCCTTGGGGAAAAAATCAGGTTTAATTTAACTGAAACACTGCATGAACACCAAAATAAATAATTATCCCATCTTTGGCTTGAAAATCAAAGAGACTGAAAGTCATGTGAATGGATGGACTAGTCATGCCATCTCCTCGGTTGGTGTACATTAGGTTTTTAATCGGGTTAGGGATGACCTGAATCTATCTGTAATGACTAAAGCATAATAGCCAATCCTTTATAGGGTTGTTGTACATGGTACATGTCTTCTAATTGAGGTTCTAGTTATGACTTGGTTGTTTCATGGTTGTTGTACAATCCACGGTCCTATGATTCCAAATTGCCAAGTTGGTCCCAATCACATAAACTAGCTTGGAAGTAGAACTGTGTAGTAGGACCGTAGAAATCACATAAGATCCTATTAAATCAGATCATTGTGTTCTTCTTAAATCATACCCATATTCGGCAAATAAATGTAATAGTTATAAATATAAAGCTCAACTTTTTAGCCCAAGCACATTAAATTAATTAATCTATTCAACTATATTGCTCTGACAATTAGGCGACTAATTGTAATTTTGGAGTGGAAAAATTACGGGTATTGGTCTGGGCAAACCAAATCCGGTCTAATGAAAAAGACACAGATTATAGTTCAGTGATCCTCGAACCCATAGTAACCTCTAGATACAAATGGCACCAATCTTTTCTCGGGAAATGTCCAGGTTGTGTACTGTCTGTAAATTTCCTCATCAGAAATCCGCTTCTTTAGTAAATCATTCCCAAGCGGGTGTTTCTATTTTGCCTCATCGCTAGAAAAAAGAGCTTTAATTATCTAATATCCTAGCCCTGCCAAATATGGGGTTTCCGGTTTGGTTAACAATGTCCGTAGTTGTTTTTAGTGGCCAAAGGAGAACTATACCTGACTGTTGTGTCGCTTTAAATTTATGTGGGATATATTTAGTGCCTGTTGAATTTGTGTCTGATTAATTGCATAATACAGAGATATTAATGCTTGTGGATTGTTGTAACATATTGATGTTTTGGGTAATAGGATTTGCAGCTTTTCCGCACATACAATTCACAGTTTTACAGATGTATGAACTTCTGCTTCATCGTATGAGTGAACTATTTGATGGTTTTTCTTTTGTTATGTCAAAGACATTGAAAGCAATTGTAAACAGTAGGGTTACCAGTTACAAGGAGAGATGTATTCTGTAAGTTTGAAGTGCTCAAGTAGCCTGTACTGGTACACTTCTCCTGGATTCTATGGTGCAGGTTTATCCTACTTCTGTATGCTATATGAGAAATCTTGAGGATTGTTCAAGGCATTTTGTGGCTTTAGTTACGAGCATAGGATTCATATAACTGCAATTTTTCTGCCTTTGAACGACTCTAAAGTTTCATTTGGGTCATTTTTCCATCATCTCGTAATGTTTTTCACTATTATTTCCATTGCTCAACCTTACTGAATTTTAATAGTTTTTGTTTCACTTTGTGCAAATTAGTGTCTTTAGATGGAAGGTTTAATTATATTGGATTTTATAGATCTTTATTTATTTGTTTGGTGTGGCTTTCACAAACTCCAGACTTAGTCGGATGACAATATTTTTTATCTTCCTTTCCAGTTCATGTAGTTTACAGACGAGTATTACCATTGTTTGGAGCAAATTATTGGACACATACTATTGATTTGTAATTTTGTACACCAGTCCTGCTGTTGTATTTGGTAGAGCAAATTAATTAGACACATCTGTGCATGTATTATAATTCCCTGCATTGTAATATTTGAAAACTAGGTGTATTTCTTCCGAGTGGTGCCCAAATATTAAACCCTAACCACCTCGAGGTTTAACCGCTTCAGATAAAACATGGGTTAACAATTTTTCTAGTTATTTACCATGAAGCATTAATGTTCGTTAACAAGTTAAAAAAAGGTTTTTGGACAAGCTGTGGGCTGGGCTCATATTTTATTTACTCATACCCATTTGAAATCACTCATTCATGTTTTTATTATTTTTTATTTCGTTGTTTATTAATTTATTTTTTGGCGGGGAACTAACGGGGCATATGTAGAGTTGCAAATGAACCGAGCTTTGATATGTTCATGCTCGGTTCATTTACTAAACGAGCTTAAAAATTGTGCTCAGACTCGGTTTATTTATTAAACAAACGAGCTCAAGCCTAAAGTTAGTTTTAGCAAATTGAGTCCGAGCATGTTCACGAACGATTCAGTTCAACTGTAACATATATTACTCTTGCCAATTATTTTCTAAATTGAGTTATTGCATGTTTGTTTTTAAGGTTTTTTTTATATTTTGAATATTATTTTCTTTGGATATTGTCTATTTCCACTTCTCTATATGTTTTTTTTTCCAGAAGTATATATTTTTTTTGAAGTAAATGAAATAATTGAATAATTCCTGGTAATTATCAACAATTCTATTTGCATTTTTTTCAAATTTGATACATTTGCTTGAGGATTATAAGATAATACTATTTTATTTAAACGAGCATATTCACAAGTTTAGTGAGTCGAACTCAGTAATATTCAAGCTCGGCTTATTTAGTAAAGGAACTTAAAAAATTTGCTCAACCTTGGTTCATTTCCTAGACGAATGAACATGAGCCGATATCTTAATGAGTCGAGCCCGAACTTACTCAGAAACGGCTCGATTCATTTGCAACCCTAGACATATGTGGGCACTATGCACTATGTTGGGTAGGTGAAGTTCTTTTGGGCTATTGTTTAGTTGGCCCTATACTGATATATTTTTCTGTGGGTCTGTTTACGAACTGTTTTTGTTCCCTGTTTCCTGCTTTTAATTCCTGAAATTTAAAAATAAAAGTAAAAAACGTTTCTTAATTTGCTTATGTTACTAAGTTAGAGAAAACGTTTCATCTCATTACAAAGGAAAGAGGAAGCAAAAAAAATGTGTTTTTTTGTTTCCACTCACTAATCCTGATCATCAATAATAAAAAATATTAAATTATTAATAAATAATGTATAATAAAAATAAGTTAAATAATAAATTAAAATGATAAATAAATAAAATGAATACAGAATAAAATGCTACATGATCCTACTTCTTGAAATGTGAGACCAGAAATAAAATTGAAAAAAACTGGCTTATTTTTTTTTCAAAATAATTTTAATATTTTTAAAAAGAAAAAATATAATTATTTTATTGATGATTTTGTTAAACATATTTTTTGTTTTTTATTTTTATTTTTGAAAATAATCAATAATTAGTAAACATGATTTTAATTTTTATTCTTTTACAGAAATTAAAATCATGATTCTCCTCTTCCCAGGAAGGATTCGTAAACGGCCCTATATGTCATGGTTTAGAGGAATCGCAAGGGAATTGGGCTCATCCTAGTGTCAGCCTGTCAGGTCGGCTGTATGGAAAGAATGTAGAATTGCTTGTGACTCCAAGGTTCTAATCTCTACCAAAAAAATATATGTAAATATGTGTTACAGTAAATTCTTTTGCAAGGGGAATATCGTAGTGTATCGAAACATAGCTTGTGAAAGAGAAAAATATATTTATTTTTGTGGTTTCTATTTTATGGTTTCTTTTTGTTTGGTTAAATCTGTAAAAACTAAGTCACCGATTCTAATAAAATGCATAATACACTTTTGTAATGAAAGAATTTTAAACAAAAGTATGTAGAAATATTTGTATACAAGTATACAATATTAGCACTAAATACACTTAGATTTAGGGATGCACACAGTTCGGTTTGATACAGTTCTTGATAAATTTGGAACCAAACCATTATCAACGGTTCTTTGAAATCTAGAACTAGAACCAGAACTGTAAATAATAAAATTCTCGGCCCATCAAATAGAAAGCCCAACGATAAATGCTCAACAGACAAGCAGATCTAGGCCCATCCACATGAAAGCAAACCCATCTTAGTGGCCTATTAACCAACCGGGATATAAGGCCATGTGAATTTAAGCCCACAAGTAATGTAAAGTTGGGGGTAAAGTTAAAGACTTGATTAGATAGGAAATTGATGTTAATCAAATTCTGGAAATGAAAGGATTTGATCATAATCATAATGGACTAAGATCCATCAATTATGTATAAATATGACTTTAAAGTCTCAATGAAGGTATTCGAGTGTTTATGCAAAAATAAGCATCTACACATTGGCGTCGTCTGTAGGAACAAAGGTTATTATCAATCTTTTTTCTCATCTCATATATCCGACTTTCTCCATTTCTTTTTCTTTTTTCTGCTTTTCTTTTTAAAAACCTTTTAAGGTAATTATGGTGGTGAACGCAAGATCCTCAGCGACATTAGCAGAGGTAAGTAACGCTCAAGTCGCCCAAATTCAGGCAATCATGGAGAGGTTGGTAGCTGTAAAAAGAAGGAATGAAGAGTTGGAACAACCAAACGCAGAACTCCTCCAAAGGCAGGGTCAGGTTCCGAACCCTGACAATCCAGAAGGCCAAGCCAATGCCGCCAACAACGAAGGCGTGCTCACAGATCCACCCCGGAATGATAGGAATTAGAACAACGGACGGGAGGACATGGGGAACAGAGTGGCTGATGGTCAATAGGAGGTTACCAGCCAAAGGCACAGGGATCCCCTAGTCCAAACTCAGCCCACGATAAAAGATCTGGAAGACATGGCTACCAAAATCCAGAGGCAATTGTTGGAGAGCATGAAAGCCCGAGCTCCCTCAATGAAAGATTTGGCAACCCGCGTAGCTGTTAACATGATCAAATCGCCGTTCACCATTGAAATATATCAGGTTGAGTATTTAAAGAAG
Organism: Cornus suecica; assembly: GCA_963922005.1. NCBI lineage: Eukaryota > Viridiplantae > Streptophyta > Magnoliopsida > Cornales > Cornaceae > Cornus > Cornus suecica. Next base: position 127,421 of record OY998238.1, read on the forward strand.
TTCAGGTTGCCAACCTTCACCATTTACGATGGGACAAAGTATCTAACAAATCACATCTACCAGTACTAAACTAAGATGATTGCCTGGAAGAAAGATGATGCCTTGATGTGTAACATATTCGCCACCAGTCTGACAGAAACACCCTTTCTATGGTTCAGAAAACAACCCCCTGGATCCATTAATAGTTGGAATAAGTTGTGAGAACTTTTTATAACACAGTATTATGGCAATCACAGACATAAGAAAACTATTTCCATCATATTCACTATGGCCCAAGAAAAGGATGAAAGTCTCCATAGTTTCTTGTCCAGATTCACCAGAGAGATGTCCTCCATAGATCAGTGCGACCAACTTTCGGCGGTAGAAGCATACAGGATGGTGTTAGGCATCAGGTGTGTGCAAAATATGTGGTTAAAAACAACACCTTAACGACACTTTAGGTTTTACCCTTCTGCAAGTGCACAAATCAATTGTATATAGTTTTGCTTGAGTAGGGGAATATCGATCCCACAAAGACGAGGATTGTTCACTTCAATAGTTTAAAAACATTGAATTATTTTTTTCCGAAAAGAATTTGATTTTTGTGAATTATCTAATACTAATGAAAATAAAATATAAAACAATAATGAATAATGGTTGTGATTCAGAGAGAAAAAAAAACTAGGGTTTCTTCACTCCACCACTAACCGTATAATATAGTTCAAATTCTATTTCAATTGTATGAGGGCGATCCATTGACTGTGAATCAGGTTGCACCGCACCAGCAGTTTGACCCAAAAAGGATTACTCTCAACCGGATCGCGACAACCCATCTCAAGACTAAACTGATTAGTGTATGCCAACTACTAACAGGTCGCACTGCACCAGCAGTTTGACCCCAAAAAGGATTACTCTCAACCGGATCGCGACAACCCATCTCAAGACTAAACTGATTAGTGTATGCCAACTACTAACATAAAGTAAATGCAGGAAAGTAAATTAAAGCATGAAAATAAACTAAAACATGTCTATATTAGTTTGTCAGGGCATGGCCTATGTCAACCTAGGGTTTCGAATTTTATGAGCACCATTGTGTAGAAAATCACAGATTAAGCATCCGAGTTCCAGCCCATAGTGAATAATTGTGATTGTGAAAAATAAATATATTCGAAAAGTCTAAGACAAGAATCAGTTCAAATATATAAACTTGTATCATGAATAAAAATGGTCTCTCATCTAACACAATCATCACAGTATAGTCACAGTTTCCCCTATCTACAATTGAATATAAAATCAGAACTACATTACTTGGCTAGGGTTTTGCGAGAAAATCCTAGATACCGAATTAGTTGATCATGGCTGAGAGAATATGTATTGTCGATGTCGAAACAATCTCCATGGCCTTCTTCTTCGGATCTCTAGGTCTTTAATGGTGGTTCTCTTCAATGGAAGAACTCTATGAATAAACGTGCGTAAAAATCAGAACCATTACTTCCTCCCAAAAATAACACACCTCTCTAAACCTAACCCTCTCATATTTATAGACAAGTGAAAGAAACCCTAATGGTTGCCCTTTTATGTAATTTCATAATACATGAATAATCTTTATAAAATCTTATGCAAATATGTGTATAAGCCAGTATGTAGAGGTTTGGAATCATCGATCACTTAAAATATCGAAGTAGGGACAAAACTGGAAAATTCTGAAACAACTCTGAAACAACTTTAGCACATAAAGGGATCACGTGGCCACAAGGTGGGACCTACGCTCCTGACCTACGCTTGGGCGTAGGTATAGGGTGTAGGGTCCAAACCAAAGCGTAGCTCTGGTTCAATCTGCCTTTTTTTCTCTCTGACGACGTAGGGTATTATGCAACTTTTATGTAAAAACTCATTTTTTTCATATTTGAGCTAGACTGGTCGCCTTTCACTCCTGATGCTTTCGGGTGAAATAATAATGTCTGAATATGACATTTTTGACCTACGGTGAGATAACAATGTCAAGAAATGACCATTTTGCCCTCTGGTAGCTCTTCTTTGCTCTAGCACACCTCTTGATTCCTTTCTCGAGATAGAAACAAACACGAATTCAGTTAATTCACCGAGATTATCTATGTTTCTTCATTAAGCTCCTGAAACATGCTTACACATACAAACGGGATAAAAATACCAAGTAACAAAATGTAAAGACATAACAAACACAAGATAGGAGCGAAAAATGACCAATATTGAGCACTTATCAGATGGCCCTAACCCCAGGTACAAAGTTTCATGCCTCTCTGGTAAAAAGGCCCCCGAGTAATATAGGGGATTTAAATTCCAAAGCCCAGGGTTACCTCCGGATTGAAGAGGAAGAGGCGGTCAGGCACAAAAGGGCCGTTATGGTTACTATAGAAGCCCGAACCAAGGATCGCATCAAAGAGCATAAGCCAACCCGCTATGCTCTAAGCTCTTCATCGAACAAACCCACCAACAAGAAACAAAGGGTGGAAGACAAGGTGACCCCCCTTAAAGTGAGTCTGGGTATGCTTTACCTAAAAAAGAATAATAAAGGGATCTTCAGACCCCCTTTACCCATGAGACAACCCATGGAGTAAAGAGATATAACAAAGCATTGCACTTTCCATAGTGAGTATGGCCACCATACTAACGACTGCAGAAATCTACACAGACAGGTAAAAACAATGATTGCGAAAGGAGAACTATCTGAGTATGTGGCAAAGGAACATACACGGACATAGCATCAGCCAAAGTCCCCTCAGAACAATACACAGGCGGGACAACCAGTATGGGTGATTCATATGGCTCACGGTGGATATACAATTGATGAGACAGATGGGGTCAGGAGATCCCAGATGCATTAGGTGCACAAGCTCAAAAGGATTGGTGAAATATGTTAGACCTCTAACAGAAAGGAGAAGCCTCAGATCAGCTTCTCCAAAACCAACCTCAAGAATGTGTAGATGCCCCACGAAGATCCTTTGGTCGTATCACTCTTAGTGTCCAACTGCTTGGTTAAAAGAGTTACGGTAAATCCTGGAAGTAGCACAAACATTATGACCAAATGGGCCTTTGAGAAACTCGGAGTTGATACCAACCAAATGTAACCTGTTAGAGTCCCCCTCGCCGGATTCAATGGGCAATAGGTGGAGCCGATCAAGGTCATCCAACTATCTGTATCAGTCGCCAGAAGGACACTCAGAAAATTTTGTAGTGGTAGATGTCAAGCCCTCATATAACCTCCTTATGGGCAGAGGCTGGATTCACATAATGCAGAGGGTACATTCACCCCTCCATTAGGTAATGAGATGTATGGACCCCAACGGGGTGGACATGATAGATATCCCAGTGGATTAAGTAGCCGCAAAGGAATGATATACAGTGTCAATAAAGAACCTCAACACGTGGACCAAGCCAGACAATGAGGTTCAGGAGAACTCCAAGCAGAAAGAAAAATAACAATTACATATTGACCCTTTTGAGTAGGGTCAAAAGAGTCAGGTCACGACTGAGCCGCTCCAAGAGCTGGATATCAGTCTCACTTGAGATGGCAGAACTACATTCATTGGGTCTGCCCTGACAACCGTTGAAAAGGTAGACCTGATAAAATTACTACATGATAACATAGACATATTCGTTTCATCACACCTGGATATGCCAGGAATAGACCCATCAGTCGCACAACACAACCTGAATATTGACCCTGAGGCCAGACTAGTCAAGCAAAGGCAGAGGCGCTTTGGGGTGGAAAGGAATCAGATCATAGCTAAGGAAGTCAGGAAGTTATTAGAGGTTGGATTCATCAAGGAAGTCAAATATCCCACTTGGCTTTCTAATGTTGTTATTGTTAAGAAAAAGAACGAAAAATGGAGGGCATGCATTGATTTTACCAATCTGAATCAAACCTGCCCAAATGATTGTTTCCCTCTACCAAAAATTAACCAAATGGTGGATGCAACAACAGGTTATGAAAGACTCTTATTTCTAGACGCATACTCCGAATACAACCAGATACCTATGAATTTAGTAGATGGGGAAAAAACGTCCTTTATCACAGAGAAATGTACGTTTTGTTATAAAGTAATGCCTTTTAGACTAAAAAATGCAGGTGCTAACTACCAGAGGTTGGTAAAAAGAATATTTGGTCACTTGATAGGCCACACAGTGGAGGCATACATTGACGACACCGTGGTTAAAAGCAAGAGGAAGGGGGATCACCTCTAGCACCTAAGGGACGTATTTCAAGCAGTCAGACTCTACGAGATGAGGCTTAATCCCTCCAAGTGCTCATTCGGAGTTTCATCCGGCCAGTTCTTAGGTCATATCGTGAACAGAACTGGGATTGAGGCAAGCCCCACTCAGGTCAAAGCGTTGATGCACACGGAAGAGCCAAGAACTAAGAAGGAAATCCAAACCCCTATTGGAAGGGTAGTTACGCTAAGCAGGTTCATCTTCGGGCTCACGGACAAATGCAGACCATTCTTCCAGGCCATTAAAACAGGAAGAGGCAACATCTGGGGGCTGGAGCAAATTCATGCACTTTAGAAATTGAAAGAGTACCTTGTAAGCCCCCTAGTGCTGATTTCTCTAGAGCCTGGAGAGAAGTTACACCTATACTTAGTAGTTTCAATTTCCTCAACAAGTGTAGCATTGGTCAAAGAAAAAAAAACTCGTTAAACCCCAGTCTTCTACACCGGCAAATCATTCATAGACCATGAGACAAGGTACACTACCACAGAGCGAGTGATTCTCTCACTGGTCAACGCCAAAAGAAGACTCGGGTACTATTTTGAAACTCACCCAATCATTGTCCTGATGTCATTCCCAATCAGAGCAATAATGTCCAAATCGGACCTGACTGGGAGAATTATTAGATGGGCAATTGAGTTAGGAGCTTTCGACATCACCTATGTGCCCAGAACTACCATCAAAGGGCAGGCCTTAACTGATTTTCTTTTAGAAACGGAACCAGAGCTCAAGCCTCCAGAGTCAGAAGAGACAAAATGGAGTCTACTTGTTGATGGATCAGTCTGAATGGCAGGGGCTGGAATAGGTCTGGAGGTCATAACGCCAGATGGGACAAAAATTCAACAGTCGGTACATTTAGAATTTACAGCTTCCAACAATGAAGCTGAGTATGAGGCATTGCTAGCATGAGTCAGGTTATGTCAGAGTCTTCAAATCAAACGCCTTAGAATATACAGCGACTCCCAACTTGTTGTGAGGCAGGTCAATGGGGAGTATAAAGCTGGTGAGAAGCTAAAACCATATAGAGCATTGGCTCAGGCAAAACTCAATCATTTTGACTAATTCACCATTCAACAAATTCCACGATAAGAGAATGAAGGTGCAGACAGACTTGTCAATATGGCATCGTCCAACACCCATGACATGACAAGAGTGGCTCCAATAGACTACTTGGAAATCCCAAGTACACAGCAACTAAGAAGTGTCTGCATAATTCCACGGGAGCCCAGTTGGATGGACCCAATTATGTCCTATCTAAGAGATGGAACTCTCCCTAAAAGCAAGCCTGAGGCACATAAAATACGCATGAAGTCTGCCAAGTACTCATTAATCAACGGAGGGTTATACAAAAGGTCCTTTGGAGGACCATACCTGAGTGTCTTACCCATTCAGAAGCCAGAGCTATTATGAATGAGATACACGAAGGGACGTGTGAAAACCACTCAAGAGGGAGGTCCCTTGCCCACAAAGTGCTCAATAAAGGCTATTTCTGGCCATATTGATCGGTTCCAGACGTGTGAAAATAATAGTGTTAAAATTAAGAAATTAACACGATCTAGTTTTAACCTCTTAGTTGCAAGTACGTGAGTAGTATATAGTATAGTTGGGTAGAGAAGGTATCGAACCATAGAGATCAATGTCGTATTTCAAATAATTATAAAGTAGCAAATTAAATTATATTTATAAAAGTTGTTTGATTGGTTTTTTGTATTAAACTACTAAACATAAAATAAAATAAAGATAAATATTTTTGGTTTCACTCAAGATAAACAACTCTAGGGTTGAATTTCAACTCCATCACTAGCCTTATAACATAGTCCTTTAATTATATTATTGCAAGAGGGTGGTACAACTCATATGAATTAGACTAGTAACACTACAAGCAATTGCCTAGTCCCAAAAAGGATGCAATCGGTCCGTATTCGCTACAATCCATCTTTGATTAGTATGACTGTTGTATGCATTTATACTACAACTACTCCTAAGCCATGAAATTAAAAAGCACGCTAACAATCATCTTCTCTAGGCATGGACTGTGTAAACCTAAGACTTCATCATGCTAAATGAGTACCATTATGTAGAAACCGTTATTAAATCACGGAATTTCTTGCCCCTTTGATAAAACACAGTTGTTCAAGATAAATAATTAATTCAGTCTCAGCTTAAGTAAAGAATTAATAAATAAATATTATTTAGGTGATCTTGTTTGTTCTCTCACTACATAATCATCATATGAGTGTCATTCAACATATTCCCCTCTTTGCAATAAAAATAAATAAAATACTACATTATTTGGCTAGGGTTTCGTTGGAAACCCTAGATACCGACTAGCCACTCATGGAAATAAAAGACTCCATTGTTGATGAAGTCACCGCCTTCATGATTAGATGGTTAGTTCTTGAGGAATGGAGTTTCTCTCCCTAGAGAGAGAGACTTTTATTGCATTCTATATTTTGTATTGAAATAATGAAAGATATCTTTCTTCATGAATTCCACCTGTATTTATAGACAAAAGTTGGTGTAGATATGACATGTCTTTGCTTGCACTCCAAGAGGACTTAGGGACTAAGTAATGGCGCTGAATGGACAATTTTGTCCTCTGATATACTTGTACACAAAGTCATAATTCTGCGATATATATTCGCACAGATTCCAAAGCGACGGCGACCAATCGATCGCAGGTTCCACTGATCGATCTGTGGCTCCTGAAATTTAATATTTATTTATTCTGCGAAATTGTGCTTCAACCACTTGTACTATGTTTTACTGATTTGTACCTTGTTGATTTGAGTGCAAATATCTTCTAAGTGTTGCTCCGAATTTTGCATAATTGTTAAAACCCCCAAATTAACACATTTTTACATTAGGGCCCTGAAAACACACTTAACATGCAACTCTCATAAAAATACCAAATTAATATAATAAAGAGACTAACAAGAGGTAAATAAACGCCCAGAATACCAACTATTCTGGTCTCATTAAGCCCCCAAACTTAAATATTGTCAGTCCCTTAGCAATAAAGAATCAAAAGAAATCATGAAGAATTATTAAACCTAAATTAAAAACTAATCCCTTTCCTTTTGTGAGGGTAAACAATTATACTTAGCACGTGTAATAAGCCTTTTAAACTCCTAGGAAAAATCCTAGTGGACTATTGAAGTCTCGTGAGGGTTAAATAGACTACCCACAACTTTTTTTATAATATTTAATTAACACATATCCATGAATATACTTGATCATTAACTAGGAAATGATATAATCTATAGAATAAATGCACGCAAATAAATTTTACTTTTACAAAACAATAATTATTTCAGATTAGTGTTAAGAATGATCTCCACTAGTGATTAAACTTAGTTAATTTTTACTTCTAGAGTCATCAATCTTCCGTGTTTTGTGAACTTTCTCGATAGAACATTTACTCTCATTTATAGTATTTCTCTATTTTTTTATTTTTGTTTTGAAGAGAGTTTTCCTTTTCCTTTTTGTTTTTTCCTCTCATATATATATATATATTTTTTTTTTTCCTTTCTTTTCTTGGAGAATGTTTTCTTCTCCAATTTGTTTTTTCCACTATATCTTTTCCTTTTAGTACGCCATTATCCACATTTTCATATTTGATTGTGATTTGAGGAGAATGTTTACGCACTTGCATATATTTTTCTTTTTTTTTTTTTCTAGTAAATATATATTTTTTTGAGATAATACCTTATATGCTCATAAATGAAACTATAGAGATCATGTGTATGTACTTATAGGTCAAGATTGTCTTTTCTATTTTCAATTTCACCAAATTTATCCACTTATGGAGAACCACATCTTTCCACTTTTCTAATTTAACTATTATTCAAAAAAGCATAAAATAATTACAAACATCTATTTTCTAGACTAATCTCATATCCTAATTAACTCATAAATTTACTTAGGAATATGTTAAAATAAATAAAATTAAGATTTAAAGTAATAAAATAACTATATATGTTACATAGATATTTATATTTATATAAGTTAGTAAAAAAAAACTTATCTTAAAAAGAAAAAAATTTATTATACATATATATATAATTAGGTATACCGAACGATCGCAACAACAGTCGATCGATCGATAACTGTTTTTCACGATTTTGACAGTAGCTATCAGTGGCTTATTGCAGTTTTTTCATTTTTTTTTCTTAAAATTTCAAAATTCTCATACCTCTATATCCATGTTTATATTATTCCACCCCCCAAACTTGAATTGAACCATGTCTTCATGGTTATAATAAGCATAAAAACATAGGGATAAAATGATGTTACCACTTTATTGGAGCAAGATTTCCGAATGGTGACGAAACCTCCCCCAAACTTGGTGTGTATCATAATCTGCATTCTAATAAAGACTAAAACTAAGATCATAGTATATTTATTGTATCAAGACAAAAAATATAAAGGAATGTAATTTTATTGGTAGAATAAAATTAAAGATAGTGTGGCTAAAGGCCTACAATTAATTAAAATTGCAATAAAATAAAAATAATCGATGACTTATTTTATAAATTAGTCAAATGATTTATATATATATATACACATGATAAATGCTCAATATTGGTCATTTTTTGCCCCTATCTTGCGTTTGTTTTGTCTTTACATTCCGTTACTTGGTATTTTTATTCCGTTTGTGTGTGTAAGCATGTTTCAGAAGCTTAATGAAGAAATAGAGCTAATCTCGGTGAATTAACTGAGTTCGTGTTCGTTTCTATCTCGAAAAAGGAATCAAGAGGTGTGTCAGAGCAAATAATAGCTACCAGAGGGCAAAATGGTTATTTCCCGACATCATTATCTCACCGAATGACAAAAATGTCATCTCCAAACATTATTACTTCACCCAAAAGCATCGGGAGTCAAAGACGACCAGTCTAACTCAAATATAAAAAGACGAGTTTTTACAGCAAAAGATGCATAATACCTTACATCGTCAGAGAGAAAAAGAGGTAGATTGGACCTGAGCTACGCTTTGGTTTGGACCCTACGCCCAAGCGTAGGTCCCACCTTGTGGCCACGTGATCCCTTTACGTGCTAAAGTTGTTTTGAAGTTATTTCAGAATTTTTCAATTTTGTCCCTACTTCGATATTTTAAGTGATCGGTGATTCCAGACCTCTACATACAGGCTTATACACATGATTACATAATATTTTATTCATGTATTATGAAATTACAGAAAATGACAATTATTAGAGTTTCCCTCACTTGTCTATAAATATGAGAGAATTAGGTTTAGAGAGAAGGCAAGTTCTGGTTCTAATTTTCACGCACGTTCATTCATAGAGTTTTCACGTTAAAAGTTCAGACTTGCTTCCAAGTAATTGATCGACCACTGAGTGCAATTGACCCAAACCTCAGAGGGTGTCACTGCAAATTACCGTATATTTTATAAAGGATGTTTTATAATTGTTTGTTAAACATAAAATGGATAATACCTCTGTCCCATATTAGTTGTCCACTATTACAACTTACTTGTCACAAAATATTTGTTTAATTCGAATTCCAATGCAATTTAACATTCCACTTACTTCAACTACCATTTTTTCACTAATTTTAAATAAATACCGAATTTCACCATAATATTATATCATTAAGGACAAAATAAAAAAATTAACACTAGTCAACCCAAATCAATAAAATATTGACAAAACATTCTATTGATGAAATAAAAAGGTTATTTTATAAAGGAACCACTTAGCATAAACGTTTCCGTGGCACGCGTGATGATGAGTTGTCCGCGACCCAAAGACGTCGCCACCGACAGTTGAAATAGGGAGGAAGCGGAGGGTAAAATGTTACGCTAAAGTGATACAGACCCAAAGCTATCCGCCAATTCAATTTTACGACTTTTCAAAAAAATAAAATTCAATTTTACGACTAGTTGATCAAATCTGACCCAAATCTATCCACCAATAAATAAAAACTCCAATTGAATTTTCCCTTCTAGTTGATCAAATCAAAGTTCTATTCCTCCTCCACCATCATCCATCACCACCGCCATCCCAAGTTTTTCTTCTCTGGTTAGGGTTAGGGTTTTCTCAAACTCTGCATCCGCAAAGGAGACTTGTGGTGTCCTTCCCCGCCGATCCTTTCTCGGTAAAAACAGTTTTGCTGCCTTTAGATCTTTCGCTTTTCCTAATTTTATTGTTTATAACCTATCTGTTTAATTTAATGCCTTATCTGCTTTCATTTCCCTACTTTTTACATATTCATTTATTGGATGGAATGATCGCTGTTGCTCCTCTGTTCGTCTTTGCTAAGAGAAGAATAACATTCCAAGAACCCAAAACAATTGAAGGAGTAAACAACTAATCAATCTATGGCCTTATTCCAATTAGCATCAATTTTACATTGTAATAGCTATATATATATATATATATATATATTTCAATTTTAGTTTTATCATAGTCAAAGAACAGATTGGTGAAGTAGCATGAAATTTTCAAGCATAATGTGGCGAAAATCTTTCCTGTTGCCCTTATTAGTTTGCACTACAACTTTAAGCAATTATGAGATTCTACCCACAACACACGCATATACACACATATATGAACATACATTTCAAAAAATCATAGATAACTCCCAACTTAAAATGATAATTCAATCCAAGCCCATTTGGCCGATCATGTGGCACCATCAATTACATTGAAAACCTCCTCAACAAACAACCACCTCCTTCGACTGGAACGAGCCCGAGCCCAAGCGTATCGGTTCCTCCAGCATCAACACCACCTGCACCATCTGGGATATCGAGAGAGAAACACCCAGCTCATCGTCCACGACAAGGAGATCTACAAGACATCTGGTGTCTTCGCCTCCGTTGCCGCTGACGGCTAATGAGCTTGTCCTCGACCTCTTTTTACAAAATACAGACTTGGCTGCTAACTTTGATAAAAAAATATTCTTTTGGAGCTTTCTTCATTGTATTCTGCAATTTCATCACTCAAGTAATTGAAGTTCTATACAGCATGAGAGCCCAAGTAGTTGGGAAACAGCTCTGTTTAGTTTTTTTTTATTTTTTTATATATATATATATATATATATATATATTTCTATCAGGTAAGGGCTCACTCAGAATCCATCCCCTTCTGTTTAAGGATCAGGAGGCAGTACAATTGGACTAGAGGTCCTCTGTTTACTTAATTAAGTTCAACACTGCTTTTTTGCATTTTGCAGGTAAGAAAGACACTGTGATGCTCTTACCATTGGATGCAAATTTTTTCTTGAAGATCCTTTTGCCTCATTGATGGGTGCAGGAGAACTGTTGGTCTTTCAAGCAGTATTTTCTTTCATCTGTTATTTTGTGAAACTCAGTGACATTGCAAGAACATCATCATCACATTCTATCAGCGCTCAAGGCTAAGCATCTCTGATTCATGGGGGAATGGGTTATTGGAGCCTTCATCAACATTTTTGGCAGTGTTGCCATCAACTTTGGTACCAACCTTCTTAAATTGGGTCATGATGAGGTAAATATTGCCGCCTTTGATATCTGTATATGTGTGTGTGTGTGTGTGCAATTCTGGGTTTAGGAACCCAGAACCTTGTGCTGAACAGCATTATGAGTCAAGAATTTTTTTTCTATCCATCTCTTTTGTATTTGCTGGCTCAGTGTTTGTTAACTTTGGATAAAAAAATGATGTTTTCAATTGGTTTTGTTCAGTGTGTCTGGCAAAATGATAGAGTGCTTATTTTTCGATACTACATGAAGTTTATCATAGAAGTGTGATCATGAAAGAAATGGCTGCGACGTAATCATTGGTGATAAGTTTTCAAAATGCCAACAGATCATGAGAACTTGTAAATGATTCTTCATCCCCACTTGTTGTTCACCGATTACTTTGATGGCTTGCATTATTAATGGCCGGACCCCTGTTTGGCTTCATGAGTTTGCGGATATGGGTTCAAGTAGAGATAGATTTCACAGAAAAATGAGGAACTAAATGGCATACAGTAGTCAACCATGGTGTAAACTTCCATTCCCTTATTTGCCACTTTCTATCCTTATTGCCCCCAGTCACTAGTTTTATGAGATCCTAATCTGGATCTTATGATTCCACTATGTTACTATCCAGAAATACTAGATTAATATTGACCCAATGACCCCTAGAACATCCCAGGAGTGTTAGATCTTTTGGGAATTTCAATAAGTTAATAAACATCATGGGATCAAGAGTGGACTTCTATATGGGAAGCGCTCCCCGTGTGAGCGCCCTTTTATATGCATTTCTTATTTATCAAAAATAAATAAATAAATAAATTATGGGGATCACGAGTGGACTTCTGAGAGTAGTGATTCTGCTACAAAAGCTTGTAATGTCATTTTGTTCCTTTTTTGGTAAGTTAGGACTTCAGGCATAAATGTTTTTGTTCCTTTCTTCTGCTATAGACTAGTAATCTGCTTTGTCAACTACTTAATTCGTTCAATTCCTTAATTCCACTGGTGTGAGTTTGACCTATTTTTACCTTATTTTATTTTTAAAAAATCTTTTTTTTTTTATTGTTGGCTGGCTAGTTTATAAGATATTCTGCCGAGAAGGGGATCAAGTTTTCTTTGAACATTGTCCAAGCCATCAAATTTGATCTCCCTCTCACCTTAAATACTTTGGGTTTTTTTTTCAACTAATCAATGTTTAATCGAAACAATTCTTATCGCCCATTTTTGTTATTCATGTTTTCCAACTTTATATTATAGCGATGAATATCAGTGGCAATAATCTTCAAAGGTGTATAAAGGATGCGGGCAAGAGGGTTCAAAGGTTCAAGCATTGTTTTGACCTATGTTATATGACGCAGGGCAGGGCATGTATGGAGCCTTTCTTAATTGGGTTTAGTCAGTGGGATAATCCCTGGGTTTCTCTTTTGGGCTTCTATAATTGTCAGCCCAAGAGTTCTTTATGAGATTTTATTTAGTGTTATAAGTGGGTCACAACATTTAAATTGCAAAACTCATGGTTGGATGTGAATTTTTTTGAATTTAAGAACCTGAAGAGATTTTTAGCACCAACATTATGATGTAATATTAAGAGTCACATGGATGTAATATTAAGAGTCACATAAGAATGGAATTATCTGATGAAGAACAGGGCAGGGCTCGAGAGCTTGAAGCCCACATGGCACACACTTACAAGTGGAGACGTGGGAAAGACAAATAAAAATAGAAAAAATTACAATAACAGATTTCATTAGGGTTTTCTTTGTTTGGTAGCTTTGATGATTATTGAATATTGAATACGAGCTGTGTGATTCCAAATTCTCTTTCCCTCAGTATTATTCTTCTCCTCTCAATCTAATTCATGTTCTTGTATTTTTTTAACCTCTTTCTTGTGATTTTGATGCGTCCTTACTCTCTCCTGCATCTTTACCACTCTCGTAAGATTAAGTAGTCATATGTTTATGAGTTGGAATTATCCTATGAAAGGGTTGTGAGATCTGTTTTTGTTAATGGTAGAATGAATGATTGCGTTGTCCGCAATTCTATTCGGAGTGATTAGAAACTTCTTGCAGTAGAGATTTAGATAAATCAATGTTTCGGAATGAAGGGATTTGAGTTTGAATGAAATTAACAACATGGATTTTTTCATTGAAGTGTTATGTGGACATTTCTCATTGGTGATTGGTTTTTCGTATTTCCAATGTGCATCTCTCTTATATAAGTTGGTCTTTTCACTGACATTTGACAAATTTTCTGACTAAAATAAATTTGTAGCTAAAAGATGTACAAGTGAAAGCTTAATGTCAAGGGGGATCTTGACTTGCCTATCCACATGAATTTTGTTCTTGCATAAAATGTTTTTTGATACGTTGAATTTCTCTCCTTTTTTTTTTCCAAATTTACCGTATATGGCTTGCTTGAGTTTGTCTAGTTTGCAGTCATCTACGTGATGCTTTGTTTAAATTATGCCATTTGTAGATCCCTTGTTGCAGGAGTCTGTCACTGTCGTTACATTTAGAATATGGCACTTTAATTTGTTCATTGTGGTTTTGCTATTAATTTTTTGTTCCATTTCCTGTTGCCTTCCGTGATGAATGACTGAATTAATTGCAGAGAGAAAGGGCTATGCTCGGCAGTGATGGGACAAATGGAAAGTTTGTAATGAAGCCCGTCATGTACTTCCACAGTTGGAGAGTTGGTAATTCTTTTTTGGTTTTCCTCGTTTTTTATGTTAAGAAGTTTTTTGCGTCCTGTACCACATCAATTGTAACTTGAATGCATACCTCTTGGATGCAGGTATTCTAATTTTCGCTCTTGGAAATTGTCTTAATTTCATTTCCTTTGGATATGCTGCTCAGGTCTGTATGACATGTAATATTGGCTCCTTTCACTTAGTAGATGAGTTTGATACTAGAAATGCCAGTTTGGTAACTGCTACATTTTCTACTGAATTGGATTAAAAATTGCATGTTGGTAGCATTACACTTCGGTCCTTCTCTTTATTATTGTCCTCGTGTGTTTTGCAGTCTCTTCTTGCAGCTCTGGGATCTATACAATTTATATCCAACATTGCATTTGCGTACTTTGTTTTAAGCAAAACGGTGACCGTCAGGTACTCTAGAATCTGAAGGGAGAGCGTGCTTTAGAATATTAGTCAGTCATTGTTAGTTTCTTTTCTTTAATTTTTCTCAGTTTTAATACATCATATATGTTTCTTCCTTTGCAGAGTATTGGTTGCCACAGCATTTATTGTTCTTGGAAACATTTTTCTTGTTGCTTTTGGCAACCACCAGTCACCTGGTAAATCACTTCCAACAATAATGTAGTTTAATTTTCTTCTGGATGCTGACTTGTGTGAGCCCTCACTTTTTTATCCATATTTTCCATTAAAGAGTTCAGGCCTTAAAACTTAATGTTGCAAAATGTGTGGTATGTTGCGAGCCTGACAAGCACAGACACAGATGAAGACATTGACACATCATAGACACATGACTTGATAATTATTGAAACATAGGTCATGAACTCATGTGCACATTGACTACGAGTTAATCTATATGTACAGTGTTATACATGAACGTTACTTTATTTTTTTCATTTAATCAAGTATGAAATTCGTCGGCTCATGGTATCTGCATCCGATTGCTATGAGTGGATGAAATTTATAAAAGGCTATAATCATAATTACCGTTGTTGTGACTAAAGCAACAAACCAACAATAAATCATGAAGTATGGTAATCAAATAATTCACACACTAAGAACAGAAGTATTTATGTAGTTCGACACAAGTTGTGGCTACATCCATGTCCATTATGAAGATTCAGTGAAGGTTTCGTCCCTAAACCGTTGGACTTCACATTGACTACCGTACATAATTCGATGACCATTACTCGTTTTCTACAAAATGTACAAGGATATAACCTTATGGTCATCTAATGTTCACTCTTTCTTCTACTCTAATTTTCTATGTTAAAGTTGCATAAGTTGGATGATGAGCTTATTTGAATACCAACAAGATTATCTGATGTTATACTCCCCTCTATCCCAAAAGTCTTGGCCTGTTTTGGGAAACCAACTTTTTATGGTAGTGAGTTCTAGTATATATTTTGTAGTGAAAATTACGAATTTCCACATTTTTCCTTGTTTAAAAGATAGTGGTAGTAATATCTGGTGGGCCGAGCCAGCAAGCATGCCAGTAGTCAGGAGTGAGTAAGAGTAGGTCCTTCTAGGAAGAATCTGTCATGGCATCTTCCGATATGAGCTGCATACCAGCATGCTGGCAATCAAAAAAGAGAACCTTTATCATAGTGGAGTTTTAAAAGGACAGTTTTGGTATGTTACGAAAAATAGTATTCATTTTTTACATGACATGTATTTTGGGACATCTCAGAAAGGAAAGAGGGACAAAATTATGGGGTGGATGTAGTATATGATATTATTATCCAATCCTGTCATGATTGTTATGTTTTTGGTTCTTACAGGTTGAACACTGAGAGGTATGTTCGTAGTGTTGTTTCTAGGAATGTCATGTGGTTGATTTATATAAGACAGTCTACGATGTGTTAGTCGAATGAATAAGTGCTTGAGATGTGTCGACTAAGGGTCACAAATAATACATTTGTTATAAGAATAATGGACATGGCCGCTTACCGTTGGGCATGTGTCTTGGAGTGTTGGTGTCTGGCACGATGTCGGACATGGACATGACACCCCGTAGATGATAGAAGTGTCCGGGTTTCTTTGATTATCTCTTATTTACTCTAAATTTCTAATGATCAATCAAAATCAAGCCTTGCTACATCATATAGTTAGAATTCAGAATCTGTACAACCCTACAATATAAAATTTCGCTGCAATGCTCTTCTTTTGTTCCGTGCTAAAAAGTGCTATATTCAAATCGTGGGGATCATCATTTACATTTTAGTGCAGGCAATGTAGTTGAAATTAAGAGATGTATTTTTAGTTTATAGACATGGCCAAAATATGATGAAGACATGTCTGCTTGTCTGTTTATAGTCAACAAAGGTTAAAACTTCCAGGAAAACTTCTAATTGGGATGGTGATCATATCTTGCAGGATACTGGCCATTTTCTTCTTAATGGCTGCCTGCTATCTTCGTTGTTGCCGTCCTTTGGTTTGGCCTATACTACGTGTTTAGCGCTCGTGTCATGTGAAGGATGGAGAAGTGGATAGAAAAGAGGGTAGCCATGTTTTGGAGTCCATTTAGATGTTATAACTGAGTTTGGCGAGTAAGAAATTGTCAAAATCCCGTCATAACACTTAAGGGATTGATCCCCCAGAAGCATGAAAATTCGAGTCTCTGGGCGATCGATTGCCCTAGCTTTTGCAGCTCTGGGTTTTTTCTCTTCTTCTCAGCTCAACTTTTGTCTCGTGCTACCACTTATGCCTTGCTTCACCCTATCTTTTGACCCCAATCACTTCATTCTTCAATGTTTTTGATCTCCGAGAAACCTGAACCAAGTCCGAACACAAATTCCTGTATCAACTCAATTTTCGCGTAAACACTTGAAAAGCACAAACGCATAAAAGGCATCAAAGTAACCAAATAATCTGCCGAATGATCATAACAGTGCCGGATTATGGGCCTAGAATGTATAACATTCTGCACCTATCAGTTCTGTATAATGTCCACGAGCACTTGCACCCAGCACCACATGCTCAGTTGAGCAATTGAGGTTTTCTTGGAGAACAAGTATGGATTATTTCTAGGTCAAGTGGTAATGTTTTCCGCTCTTGTTCTGCTTCACAGTTTACACACCAGAGCAGCTGGCCGAGAAGTACAGCAACATCATGTTTCTTCTTTACTGTCTGATTTTGGCCTTAGTTGTTGCTTTACATCACTCCATATACAGGTATGTATTAGGATTAAGGGTTTGAACTGTGTCTATGCATTTGTGGGAGCTACTCATTTTGTTGTTGTAGTTTCTATTTGTTCTTTTTTTTTATATAATGGCTAAGCCTACATATCAATTCTTGTTACAATTGATATGTGGAATATACAGGAGAGGAGAATCACTACTTGTAGTTCCTGGACATGACCTTAAGTCTTATTGGCACATGCTGCTTCCTTTTTCCTATGCCATAGTTTCGGGTGCTGTAGGATCCTGCTCAGTTTTGTTTGCGAAATCTCTGTAAGTAAGCTGCCTTTGTCTTCTTTGCTTTCTGGGTGATAAAATTGGCAATTGTCGTCGTTTCTGATGCGCAGTATCTTGATTATTGCAGCTCTATCCTTTTAAGATTGTCCATGTCTAATGGTTATCAGTTGCATAGCTGGTTCACTTACTCCATGCTTTTACTGTTTCTTAGTACGGCCGGTTTCTGGGTAAAGATCATTTATAATTGCATGTCATATTATTCTGTTGCTGAATGGTTTGTAATATATAGATTTCATTGTTGCTACTACGTGGGAATGACGAATTTTGTAGACCTTTTGTCTTTATATTGTCAATTTGCTATTGCTGCAGATGGCAAGGTTGAATGAAGGGTTGGCACTCTATGATGCAATGCTTATTGTTCCCATGCTTCAGATTGCTTGGACTTTCTTCTCAATTTGTACAGGATTTGTATACTTTCAGGAGTATCAGGTTTCCTCTCTCTCTCTCTCTCTCTCTCTCTCTCTCTCTCTCTCTCTCTGTACTAAGAAGCACGGATACAAACATAGAACATGGACCCAGACTCAGACCCTAACACGATATGACATGGATTTGCCAACACTACTAATTACATATATTTGTTCACTTTTTTTATATATTGATGCACTAAATACACCATTACTTTATCTTTTATAAAAAAATTTCTTTTTTCACTAGTAATTGATATACTCAAAATGGGTATACTTTTCATCATATATTGGTTTCGCTTTCAATGTGTATTTTGTTTCCAAACTTATTTTCGTTATATTTTTGTTTACTTTTCCTTTTAAGTTTCAATAAATACATTGATGGTTACAGACACAACGTAGACATGCCTAATAAAATATAAAATTTAATTATGTTTATTGAATAAGACAATTGCAGAAATTTAATCAATTCTTAAAATTGTACTGAAGTTACGTAAGTTAGAAGATGACTTTATTAGAATATAAAGAAGAATATGTTATATTATGGATTGTTTTACTATCCGATCTTGTCATTTTAGTTATATCATTCTTTCTTTTTAGAGGTTGAACACAGCTCATAATGTTTGTTTGTAAGATTTCCTGTATCCTTAATATATAAGACGATGTGTGTAGGATGTGACGTCGAGTGTATAGAATGTGTTGACCAAGTGTCTAAGATATTTAGGCCAAGTGTTCAAATATTTTGAACCTTGACACTCCCTTTCCCGCTCTCCTTTCCACACGCATCTGTGTGACGTAGGATTGAATAAATGTATAAAAAATGCAATGTAATTCTGTTATTCTTCAAACAAGTGAAATGTTCGTATTGAACATTATTATGCTCTTATTGGTTTGAGGGATGAAAATCTAGATAAAAGCGAGGGGGGACAGATAGACAAATAGATGGAACAGGAAGTGAGAGGGAAAGGCCTGGCTGAGGCATTTGTTGGAAAGGAAAATTTCCCGTCTAACTTTTTGAATGAAATGATAGAATGGAGGATTGAGTGAGTGCCGAGTTTTTTTTTCATAAAATTGAGGTAATTGTTTTAAAAATCCATCAGTTATCACAAACTTTTTCTACTGTCATAATAGGCATATCAAGATACTCGTGACAGTCTTTGGGAGTTGGGACTTGAATCACATTGACTAGTAACTGGTCATGCTTACCATGAGTTCATAACATATACCAAAACGCTCTGTGGTTTGAAGGAAAGAGATGGCGGAGTTACTTTTCTTTCTACCAACATATTACTGGTAATGAAAAACATTAAGTTGCTGAGTCATGTATTGTCCATGCATTTCTTAGTAGGTAGCTTCCGAAGGTATTTATTTTTCTCCTTGAACAATATGTGCTTACACTTCAAAGTATCCAGGATCCAGAATATAGTGAACAATTGCAGATTCTAATAATATAAAAAATAATGTTTAAACTATCTAGGACTTAGAACATAATAAACTAGGGCAAAGGGCAAAAACCACCCCTATATTATTGGAAAAGATCAAATAACCCCCTACAAGTTTAAAAAACCCCTAAAATTTTGTTTGCGCTCAAAGGACTTGGTGTTAGACGGACGTTAACGGTGATGCAAGTAGACTAAAATACCCTTATATTTGTTACATAAAATGCATTAGAGGGCAAAAGGGTGAAAAACACCCCTATCCTTCATCTTGGGTAAAAAAAGTACGTTAATTATTCAAAAATGTTGCAAAAAGCCCCCTATCGTTAGCCATCCGTTAGTTTTTTACGGTTAAAAGGTCATGTGACCATCGCATGACCTATTAATACCTAAAATACCCTTAACCCGTACCAAAACTGTCCTTACTATCACATAACACTATTATTTTCTATTCTCATTATTTTTTGCATAAATCTGAAAATTTATTTGAAAATTTGTTTGGTGGTCTATTTTCAAAATATATATTTTAATATATTCAATTTTATTATAGCTTTCAATTTTTTATTGGTAAGAATAACAATGACAATAATATTATGCTTTATAATTACTTTATATTTAAAAATAAAAAATTGTTTGATAATATATTTGATTTCCAAATTCCAATCCCCATCAAAACCGGCATTCTTATTTCGATTACCATCAAAATTTCAGACAACACTCATCAACAAAACTTGAACCCGATCACCCACAACTAAAATTTATAGTATCAATCTAGGGAAAATTCCCATAACAATGGGAAAAAAAAAATCATCATCGGAACCCTAATCTCAAAAAAAAAAAAAAAAAACTTCATTGATAGGGTCACAAAAAAGGCCAATAAACCTTAAATCGAACTCGTGTTGTTACATGGAAATCAATCAATCGTTTCTGTTTCTCTTGTTGGGCTTGCGATAATTCTCTTCAATGTGCCTCGCGATCAAGAGGTATGTGTTAAAAAGCTTGTGAATGTTGGGGACGTTGTAGTTCTGAGTAATGTAGACACCGAATTCTGTCCCCATTATGAATGAGACCACTTCCGATCAACCCCATTGCAAATCGTTGTATATATAGAGTTTTATGTGACTACGATTTATTCCTCTAGGGTTTGAGTGGGGGACTAGGATGATACCAATTCGACCCCCAAAATCGGAAACTTTCCTCCACTTCCTCCCTCCCCGCCTCTGGTGCCACCGCCGAAAAATCTCAAGTCGAATCCTCTTATGGCGACCACTCCACCGCCGCGGTGGCAAATGTATAGGTAGTTTTGATTGAATAAAATTGCTGAATTCAGGTGATTTATCTGAAGGTGGGTGAACCCTAGAACCCAAAGTGAAGAAGACCCTATTATGCCCATTATTGTCATTTCACATGATTTTGTTTTTCTAATGTATTTTATGTAACAAAGGTCAGGGTATTTTAGTCTATGCGCATCACCGTTAAGGTCCGTCTAACACCAGGTCCTTCTTTGAGCACAAACAAATTTTTAGGGGTTCTTTTAAACTTGTAGGGGGTTATTTGATATTTTCCAATACTATAGGGGTGTTTTTTGCCCTTTATAGTAGTGTTATGTGATAGTAAGGGCAACTTTGGTATGAGTTAAGGGTATTTTAGGTATTAATAGGTCATTTGATAGTCACATGACCTTTTAACGGTAAAAAACTAACGGATGGATTACGGTAGGGGGCTCTTTGCAACATTTTTGAATAATTACCATACTTTTTTACCCAAAATGAAGGATAGAGGTGTTATTTGTCCAAAATTAAAACTATAGGGGTGTTTTTCACCCTTTGCCCTATAAACAATGGTTGCTTTTAAATTTGAAATAATATAGTTAAAGTAGTGTGGAGTTTGGCTGTAAATACTTTAAGGGCTATTATCATGAAATCCCTCCGTGGTTTCAAAAAAGATCAAATTGCCCCCTCCTATACAGAAAACTCCAATGACGTTAACAAATTTGATCAACTTGCCCCATTCCCTACAATTTTGGACAAAATTACCTTTGAAACTAAAGGGGGTTTACTGATAAACGATTTTTTTTATTTATACCCAAAAAAAATATTGATGTCAGAATAAATTTTTTTGCAACTACCAATTAGGGTAAAATATAAAACAATTTAAGTCTGGAATATAAAAAATATTTCGAACTACAAATAAGATTTTTTTTTCGTTTTGAACTTTGTTTTTTATTTTTTACTATAAACGAAAAAGAAAATGATTTATGCCAAAAAAAACCTTTAATGCCAAAATAATTTTTTTTTTGTAACTACCAATTAGGGTAAAATATAAAAAAAATTAAGTCCAAAACATAAAAATATATTTCGAACTACAAATGAGATTTTTTTTTTTCGTTTTTAACTTTGTTTTTTTGTATTTTACTATAAACGAAAAAAAATTGATTTATGCCAAATAAAAACTTAATGCATCAATATTTTTAACTGAATGACCAATTAGGGTAAAATATAAAAAAAATAAGTCCGAAATATAAAAAATATTTTGATCTACAAATGAGATTTTTTTTTAATTTTTAATTTTTTATATATATATTTTACAATATAATTTATGCCAAAACAATATCTAATTGGAAAGTAAAAAATATTGATGCATTAATTTTTTTTGGGCTAAATCAATTTTTTTTGGTTTGTAGTAAAATATAAAAAACAAAGTTAAAAAGGAAAAAATATATCTCATTTGTTGTTCGAAATATTTTATATATTTCAAACTTAATTTGTTTTATATTTTATCCGAATTGGTAGTTCAAAAAAAAATTATTTTGGAATTATTGTTTTTTTTAGGGATAAATTAATTTTTTTTCGTTTATGGTAAAATATAGGAAATTAAGTTAAAAACGAAAAAAAAATTCTTATTTGTAGTTCGAAATATTTTTTATATTTCAGACTTAATTTTTTTTATTTTATATTTTACCCTAATTGGTAGTGTCAAAAAAAATTATTTTGGCATTAATGTTTTTTTTTGGCATAAATCAAAAAACATTTCGCTTATCAGTAAACCCCCGTTTAGTTTCAGGGGCAGTTTTACCCGAAATTGTAGGGAAGGAGGCATGTTGATCAAATTTATTAACGTCAAGGGGGTTTTCTGTATAGGAGGGGGGCAAATTGATCTTTTTTGAAACCACGGGGGGGTTTCCCGTTAATAGTCCATAATTTAATTGGTCGAACATGGAATCCAAGGTAGCTAGTTTATAATATTAAATCCTCTTATATTTGCAGTTTGACAATATTTGATTACGCTAAATAACTTTCACATAAAACTGATGAAATTACGAAAAAAAAAACTCCATATGTTACCACAATTTTTTAAAACTGTCATATTAGGCATGTGAAAATACTCATGCCAGTCGTTGGAACTCAAATCACATTGACTAGCGACTGGTCATCCTTATCATGAGTACTTGACTTCTAGTCAAAACGTGTATATCGATCAATAAATGAGTCAATTACTGTTTCTAAGGGACCACTGTCAATGCAGTTCAAATTAGTGTATGAACAAGGATTCTGGATTTTCTCTGGCTCGAGGCAGGTTTAACATGTCATTTTGTAAGTAGATGAAGGTTAAAATAGGTATTACATAATTGTAGGTTAATTGTTATATTTTCATTGTTTTCCTCCTCTCTTCCGCTCAATATTGGGAAAGTAAAAAATCAGCGAATATGAGAGAGGCTTCATCCCTCCTTTTCTTCCTTCCAAACAAAACAAGGGAAGCCTCTCCAATACCTCCTCTCTTCCATTCCTCTTCAATCCTAACTTCCAGCGGAGTGTAAAAGGGCAGCCTAGTGCATGAGAATTAGCTTGGGGAAGATCGGATGTACCGTCTACTTGCCTTACCTCTATTTGCAGAGTGAGAGAGAGTTTTCATTTCAAACATGTGACCTCCATGTCAAAAATAGAGCAGTCTTATTATTGTATTAGGGCCTGCTTTCATCTACATTGAACACTTGGTTATAAAATAATAATTATAACATATTAATAGTCGTAATAATTAGAGAATATAAATAATCATATGATGGATGGTAGGAGTGATTACAAGAGATCGAGACAAAGTGTGAGGGAGAAATTAGGCGCTATGCCTATCGGTGAGAATAGAAGAAAAGGTAGACTCAAGTGGTATGAACTAGTGTTGTAATTAACAGAAAATCAAACAAAGAATAAAGATGGAGAAGAAAAGAAGAGAAAAGAGGAAGAGGGAGAGAGAGATCTGGGGAAAGAGTGAAACAATGAATTGAATTAACTTCATCCTTCCACTATACTTTGTATATATATATTAATAAGTTTCTAAAAATATAAAAGTATCCCATTTTAACTAAATAACACCAAGTAAGTCCCTCGCAACACTCCCCCTCAAGTTGGGACAAAGATATCTATCATGGCTAACATATTTTGCAAGCATGTCTTGCTCACACCCTTAGTCAAAACATCAACCACCTGATCATGTGTATTAATATACGGAGTACAAATTAACGTAAGACAAAGCTTCTCCTTGATAAAGTGACGATAGATCTCAATGTGCTTTGTCAGGTCGTGTTGAACATGATTGTGAGCAATGCTAATAGCAGCCTTGTTATCACAATGCAAATTCATTAGTTCTCAAACAGGATAGCTCAACTCTTCTAACATAGTCCGTAGCCATAACAACTCACAAACTCCATGTGTCATGGATCTGAACTCAACCTTTGCACTAGATTTAGCTACTACAGACTGTTTCTTGCTTCTCCATGAAATAATATTACCCCCAACAAATGTACAATATCCTGAAGTAGATCGTTGATCTTTCAAAAAACCTGCCCAATCAGCATTTGTATAGGTTTCAACACGCAAATGCCCACAACTACCAAACAATACTCCCTTACCTGGGAAGCTCTTAAGGTAATGGAGAACACGATGAGCAGCATGAAGATGAGGTGTGCAAGGAGCATGCATAAACTAACTAATCACACTAACAACGTAGACAATATCTGGGCGTGTGAGAGATAGGTAAATCAATCTCCCAACTAATCGCTAAAAACTCCCCACATCATCTATTGGGTCACCCTCCACATCATTAAGCCTATGGTTCTGCTCAATGGGAATATCAACAAGTTTTGCTCTAAGCCTACCAGTTTCAGGCAACAAATCTAGCATATACTTGTGTTTGCGAAATGAACACCCCTTTCTTGGACCTACACACCTCGATGCCAAGAAAGTATCTCAATAATCCGAGGTCCTTAACCTCAAACTTTGTCCCTAAAAATTACGTCATTCGACGAATCTCTTCTGGATCATCCACATATACGATAAGGGCAGTGGTACAATTCTTGTGTCGTTTGATAAAGAGCGTATGATCTGCTTAACTCTGTGTGTATCCTACTCTTTTTACAGCAGTACTAAATCTTTCAAACCAAGCACGCGGCAACTGCTTTAATCCATACAAAACATTATTCAACTTGCACACTAATTTCTCACCATTGGCAGTGTAAACCCCGGTGGCATAGTCATATACACCTCTTCTTCCAAGTCACCATGAAAAAAAACATTCTTCACATCCAACTGATGTAAAGGCCAAGACAAATTAGCTGCCGAAGAAAGAAGAACACGTATATAGAATTCATCTTGGCAACTGGAGCAAAAGTTTCTCCATAATCAATGCCATAAGTCTGAGTAAAGCCCTTTGCAATTGATCGGGCTTTATATCTCTCAATTGTTCCATCTGCATTATACTAAACTGTATAGACCCATTTGCACCCAACAGGTTTCTTACCCCTAGGTAAGGAAACAATATCCCAAGTACCATTCTTCTCAAGAGCCTTCATTTCCTCAAACATGGCTTCCTTCCATGGTGGTTGACTAAAAGCATCTAAAACAATAGAAGGAACAAAAACATAAGAGATAGACAAAGTGAAAGCATGATATGATGGAGATAAGGCATCGTAGATACAAACTAAGATATATGATGTTTTGTACAACTACGAACACCCTTACGATGAGCAATATGAACATTAAGATCAACAAATGTGCGATTAGGAGAAGAATCAAGAATATGTACTGAAGAATTGGGACAAGAATCAAGAATATGTACTGAAGAGTTACCTGGATCGAGGGAGACTTCTTGGTCCTGGGGTGAGTCAATGACTTGTTTTGCCCTCCGAGTATAGATAATTGATTTTTTTACATGTTGCAAATCACTAGAGTTAGTAGAAACATACTTCTCAATTAGAATCTCCCCCTGAATGAAAACAGACAATGGAAGGGGACATTCCCATCAAGTAGAAGAGGAATTCTCTACACGAGTAGGAGTCTCCCCCTATAGAGAATCCTCAACGTAGAAAAAAAACGGAATAGACTAAAAAAATGTAACATTCATTGAGACAAACTCTTCCCATTTACCACGTAGAGTGTGGTAATATGTAGCAAGAGTTTTATCTTCCTGCTTGAATCTTGCAATCTGTTGTTGAAGCTCATACAACTTTGCAAAATTACCAACGAAGGAATACGTCTCTTCCACAACCTTCCATAACCTTCTTTGTTGTTTTCACAAATAAAAAACCCTTACTGATTTGTGGTTGCATTGACTGCAACAACCATGTCATAACCAATGCATTATTTGCACTCCACTCATTGAAATCGGGATCATCCTGAGAGGGATGGTTAACAGTCCCTTCAATATGGTTGAGCATCCTACGACCCATGATATGCATGCGAGCATATTGAGTCCACTCCATATAGTTGGTCTCATCCAACTTAACTGTGGTAATACACAAGCCTGGGTGATCACTACTACCACCCAACACTGGAGTCGTACGAGAAGAAGTTACCTCTCTGAGCTAGACATTGTATCAAACAGTTTCTGGGCACACACTCCTCATAAACAGAAAAACAAACGTATAGAGAACCACCTCTCTATAAGAGAAATCACAACCACGATGAAAACTATCTTTCGAGATGAATACAAGAATGTGATCACCAAAGAAACCATAGAAAATAGCCCGGTAATGCACCAGAATCTGAAATGACAAAGAAAAAGAGCGTGTTGCAGAGTGGGGAACCACACGAACACTAAAACACCAACAATCGAGCGATGCGAACACCAAAAAACCACAAATCGCGCACGGGAATCTCCAAAAAAAACCGTGGATGGGATTAACAGTACTTTAATGGAAACAACCCCCATCTAGGGTTCACTTCAAAAACTTTCACCAACTAGGGTTTACACAAACTTGCCCTAGGGTTTAGATACCATGCTTTAATACGATGTTGTAATTAACAAAAAATCAAACAAAGAATAAAGATGGAGAAGAGAAAAGAGAGAGACTATACTTTGTATATATATTAATAAGTGTCTAAAAATACAGAAGTACCCCACTTTAACTAAATAACAACAAATAAGTCCCTCGCAACACATAGTCAGTAAGCTTGTTGACATTATACCAATGTTTTTTCAGTATACAGCAACTTACTCACTGTTACTTTAAGCAGGTATTTAATGCTTTAAGGACAACTATGTTCATACTGGGAATGATTTCTGTATTCATAGGCATTTCTTTGCTTGCACCAGATGAGGCAAAAGGTATACTTTTTGGTCAAAAGAGATTGGTTCTTACTCTAGCATTGCGAAGTGAGATAAAAATTGACCCTGAGTACTTTCAGGTGGTGAAGTCAAGGATAGTTCTTTAATTTCTGTAACATCTTCAAGTGTTTCAACTGATGCGGACAGGTAAATTGCATCTTTTTCTTTCTTCACTTCAAAAGTTTAGAGAACTCGTGGATTATTTTTTGGTTCTTCCAAATTCAAAACTTAGGAGAGTTCATGAATAATTTCTTGGTTCTTCAAAATCCAAAACTTCGGAGAATTCATGAATAATTTCTTGGTGAAAATTTATATATTCTTACCAAGTTCTGTAACAAGGAGTATGATACAACTTAAAATTATTTACCTTGATCCTGCTTAACTTAACTAATAAAAGAGAACATGGTTAAATGTTATTTATTTATTTATCTATTTATTTTTGCTTTCCTCTTTTAACGGATCTGTCAATGTGCTTAGTATATTATGTTTTTTGCTCATCACCTTTTTATTTTTGCAGTTTTCTTTTGGCTAGTGAAGATGCACAAATTAAAGACATGCGATCACTTGTGCGAGCAATGCTGGTGAAGGCTGCTGATATGGTTGTCAAGGCTAAGGTTTTTTGTTAATTTGGCTACTTAAATATTTTCTTTTTCTGACAGAAAATGTTTTATTGAGGGAACTCAGGCCTGACTTTGTTTCTCTGCAGACTGCTTGTTCACTATCACTAGGTCTGGGAGAAGATTCAATACATGCATCTTCAGTTCTTGTGATGCCCATGGTTTCCTCCAAGATTACAGGTTTTAGAGGAAGTGGGTTTGATCGGTCTAGGTTCTTCTCCCTTAGAAATCCAGGTTGGAGTAAAATCCCGGTGGAGGAGGATGGTGCAGAAATGCTGGAAACAACAATGCTATCCTAGAGCATCAAGGGGGGCTTGCAGTACGAATGAAACTGTAAATATCTGGATGGACATACCATTTTATCTTCTCCGCTATCAAGTACTGGCATTTTTGTGGCGGTAAGGTTATCCTCGTGTTGTACATGAGATATTCATTATTGGCTCATTCCTCATTGAGTCGTATTAGACACAATGTAGGAGTGGATTGTGTATTATGTTATTAATGCATACCCTAGAACAAACATCTAGTGATTTATCAACTACAGAGACAATTATTAATTGTGTGTTAAAGAGTGTGAATCTCAGAGCAGAAATTAGGAAATTTATGGATACATGAAAGTAATTGGAAAATGACGGTTATGGGATAAGTTTGGCCTTCACTGTTCACCTTACAAAATCTGCATGTGAAGGTGAATTTCTTGATGTTTCATTAGGCTAGAATTTTGTTTTTGATGAATTCTGTGTGGCCTTTCTCCATTTTCATTATCGAAGGAAGGGTTTCATACATGTCACCATTGAAAAAAAATCAATCCTCGAGTGATATGATGAAACAGATGTAATCCGGTAGTGAGCAGGCTCTACCAACGTGGGTGGGGCGGACGTATTATCTTTTGGATTTTCATTCAGCGGCATCGAAATATTAAAAGCACTAACACCTATGTGGGCCGTAAATACTATTAGATGAGATATGGTCAATTGAATTCTCACTTGATACAACGAAAGAGTAAAAGGACCAAATTAAAGTCCCTCGCCATTTTTGTTTTTCATTTCAGTGCTACTTTTACAAATAAAAGTATGAAGTCACAAGAAGGGTGTACAAAAATGCTGAAAAAGAAAATGTATACAAAAAACAAAAACAAAAACAAAAACAAGCTGAAGACTCTATTTTGTGTATGTATATACATAGACATGTCAATGGATCGGATTCGGATCGGATCAGTTAAATCCAAATCCAATTTGTTAAGAAATCGGATTATCGGATTCGGATCCTAATCGGGTTATCGGCTTTTATTTTCAATCCATATCCGGTTAATATCAGATTCAGATCGGATTCGGATCATAATCGGATTATTGACAGGTCTATTGATAAGGATGACAAAAACTCCCGATCCGCGATCCAAATCCGATAATTCGACGAATTTTCACTTAGTTAATTCATATTCGAATTTCTTCATTATAGAATATTTGATTCGAATATCTAATTAAAAAAATACAAAAATACAAAAATCAATAAATACTGAAACACTAAATTATTCACACTTTTAATAATTGTATTTATGATCAATCATTATTAATAAATAATAAAATAATTAACAACTAACATTTATATACATGTACATTATTAAATATATACACATAAAAATATCAAATATATATTTATATATATAAAAATATATTTTATATCGGATCGGGTTATTATCGGATCGAATGACATAAATCCAAATCCAATTTGTTAAGAAATCGGATTATCGGATTCGGATCCTAATCGGGTTATCGGATTTTATTTTCAATCCATATCCGGCTAATTGGATCGGATTCGGATCAAAATCCGATCCATTGACAGGTCTATATATACATGGGCAATTATCATAAAACCCCCTGTGGTCTTAAAAAATATTTAAATAACCCCCTATGATTTCAAAAATTCTTCCAATTTTATCAAATACTACCCTGTCCATCAATCTCCGTTTATAGAAGTGGCAATTTACTAAAAGGCCCTTAGTTAAAACAACACCAACAATTATCATAAAACCCTCCTATAATTTCAAAATTATTCAAATAATTCCTTGTGATTTCAAAAACTCCCCTATAATTTCCAATTTTATCAAATACACCATTATCCATCAATTTGGGCCTAAATACGTTAACATAAGTGGTAATTTACGAAAAAGCCCTTAGTTGAAAGGACACCATTTGAAGCTAACTAAGTGCTTCAGTGTATATACTTCAAAGTATACCCTTATTGAATGACACTGTTTCTTTATACTTGTATAGAAAGTGGTATAATTTTTAGTATTTTTGTAATGTTAACAAGTGGTTGTTAACAAGGTAATTAAAAATATTAGTTGTTCTTGGTTTGTTGTTTTGACTCTTTTAATGCACAGATTATTACAAATGTAAGTTAAGATAGTATTTCTAAATACATCACGTTGCAAAATAATAATCCTTGAGCAATTCATTGCAATTGTAAATTGGCTACAATATTCAATAAATAAATAAAATGCACATTCTTGCACCACTAACCAAAAAATGCATTCATATATTACTTCCACTATTTCCAGGATGATAAAATGGCAACAAATGACAACATAACAGAGATTATAACAAATTTCTTCGTCATTCTAATTTTCCCTAGTAAACATATTTTTGAGTTCAATAATTTGTTCCTCCTCCAAATAGTCATGTTTGGGCATTGACTCACCATCACCATTGTATCCTTGAATAGAGGAATGAGATCCAGAAATTGGTTCACACCATCTCCAATCTCCACATTTTCAGTACCGACATTTGTAGTATAGCTTCCCAAGGTTACCATTGTCATCATTTGTTGTGATTAATATCAAGGCTAGCTTGCCACAGTGATACCGAGCATTTTCATACATTACCACTCCTTGCAATATTACAATTTGACAAACAAGTAGACATGGTGATATAAAACCCTACAAAATTTTAAAAAAAAAAAAAATTCAAAATTCAAAATTAGAAGAAACAAATTCTTCCAACATGTGGGAATCATGGGTTTATGAAATTGCTTGAACAATCACTCAAAATTCAATTGCATAAATGTAAAGACATAAAAATGATCAATACTATTTCGAATCCCTTTATTAATTTTCGGATTCCCTTTATATACATTTTCTAAATGGGCTTTATTACTGGATTCATAGGAAACTTGCTGGCCCAGAAACTTGATGGGCCTGATGACAAATGGGCTCTGATGGGCCTGATGACAGATGGGCTCTGATGGGCCTGATGACAGATGGGCTCAGCTGGGCTGGACATTTCCACTCTTACACAGGCCCTATCCTTTGTGATGGGTCGTCGATCTTCCCGGCCCATTAAAAAGGATACAGAGTGGGGATGAGATGCATCACCCCTGATCGGGGTGACGTGACTGACGCAATTAATATGACGGTTGTACAATCATTGCAACGTTTGAAATTCGTGGTCCGGGTGGCCTCGGTAGGCGAAAAAGGAGGCTGTGGAGGCGCACGTGAAGTGAGATGACGCTTCGGTTCCCGAGCGCACGGCTTTTCGGGCCCCCCTGAGATTTCTATAAATAATGACTGTAGTGCTATGGATTCATTCTGTTTCACAATTTACAAAAAATCTAGAGAACTCCCTGCACTTGAGATCTTGACTTATCATTGCCAGAGTCCACCTTCTCTCTCAGGAAAGCGTCATAAATCCTTCGGGATTCATCTTAGAGTAAGTTATTTCTTTCCATCTCAACGTCTTTCTTTTCGAAATGTCTGATAGTGATGATACCCGGTCGGGTAGCGACCGTTTACCTTCCCCTGTAGACCCGGACGTATCCCTCAGTTCACCCTCAGTTGAGGTGGTTAGGACAACTGTGCCTAGCCCACCGGAAGTTAACCGGAACGTCGCAGCAGCCGGAAATCCGGTTGCGGGGGTTTCGGGAGATCAGTTTTATGCCGATCCCATTCCCCCTATGAATAGGGTAGAGTCGGTATTAAAAAGGTTGAGGGTTAAATGCGGGGTACCCGATCGGGTGATTATTAAAAATTATCCTAAAAAGTATGATTTTAGGAAGGGTGAGGGGGTTTTGGATAACCAGATTTTGTTGTCGGCCTTTCACCTCCAGGTCATTAGATTCCCGATCCAGCCCTTCTTCCTTTATGTCTTAGCTACCTTAGGTTTGGCCCCACTTCAGGTGGGACCTAACTTCTTCCGGGTCTTGGCCATGATCTTGATGATCAATCGGGATCTAGGACTTGACCTTGGTCTGGCGGAACTTCTGTTCTGTTACAAAATACAGGTCCGGAAGGAGTGCAGGGGCCGGTACAACCTTTTTCCCCTTAGTGGGAGGAAAATTTGTGATGGTACTGAAAAATCCAATAAAGGGTGGAAAGAAATGATGGTCCTTGTGAGTGGGAGTTGGAGACTCCCCAGCTCATCCAGATTCAAAGTCCCCAACGAGTTTGACCAACACATTTTCCCTTCTTTCAAGCCATTCCATAGGGGGGCGTGCAATTGTGATCAGTGCAATGATAAGTTAGGCCTCCATGTGCTTGAGTTTCTGGGGGCGCCCGACGAATATAAAACCTCAAATTATATCAGAACTCGTTTTGAATTGCTTAAATCGAAAATTTGGGGACAACCTTTGAGGATGTGTACCAGTTTCTTGACAGGTTCCAATTTGCAGGCCCTATCTACAGAAATGCTGAGGATCCCGCAAGCGGTGTTGAAGAAGAAGTCTAAGCGGGCAGTTGGACCTCAGGCCTCAAATTCAGCCTCCGGTGAGATCCAGATCGGGCAGGGATCACAAAGTGTTCTAACCCCTCCGGCTGATCCTGTTCTCTCGCCTCCTGTAGAGAATAGCCCGGTAACTCCATCTCCACCAATGGGAAATGTGCAAACCGGCCAGACTCCTCCTCAAGGATCAGAGGAGGTTGCTCCATCCTCAGGGGATGTTCCCGTCCCTGAATTCCGGTTGGTTGAAGGGGAAACGAGCCTGACGGGGGCGCGACATCCCCGATCGGAGGAGAATCTACCCGAACGGTCAGTAAGGGCCCGAATGGAGACAAAATCATCTCCCATCGTACTGGATGACAGTGGGGCCGCAACTGAAAAGGAGCTACCCGTGCCCTGGGCGCCGAAGATTACACTCCCGGGCGGCGACTTTCTGGTTGCGGGGCATGCAACGATTGACAATGACACTGCCCTACGGGCTATGGGATCTCAGATTTGGACACCCATAGACCGAAAGAGGCTGAGAACCATCGATCGGGAGGAATTGGCTCTGACAGGTCCAGAGATTGCTATGAAGGTAGTGTTTGAATCTGCTGATTTCCCAACTGCATTTAATATTTTATTTACTTTCTTATCAGGCTAACACTTAACCTTTTGGCAGATGCTCTACCTGACACAGGCCTATAATGCAAAAATGGAGGAGGACACTAAGTTGCTCAAGAACTCCAACGAGCTCCTGAGATTGAAGGAGGAATCCCGGATGAAGGTCGCCAACCAACTGTCCATATCCAATGAAAAATTGGATGTCCAGACCCGAAGGGCAGTCGCTGCAGAGCAACAGTTTCGGGAGGCTCAAGAAAAAATTAAGGAAATGGAGGCAGTTCGGCGGGCCCTCTTTGCTGAGACGGAGGCCTTGAAGGCTGAGAATGGGAATCTGAAAGCTAATAATGAGAGCTTGACGGTTTCCAATTCGAAGCTCCTGGAGGAGAGGGCTGAGATGGAGAATCTCCTTGCCACGGAGAGGTCGGTGGTGGAGATGTGTCACCGGGGTGGGAACGAAGTGTATAAGCGTTTCTGCGAAACCTCCTAATACCGGATCGGATTTGGTTGGAGGTCATGCTTTAATGACATGCAGAAACCCGTCGAAGAAAGGACTTTCGCCTCGGTGGAAGAGCTGGATGAGAGTCTGGGCATCTCCCCTCCGTACGACGATCCGGTTGGTGGTCCAGACGACGTTCGTTTCTGCGAGTTCCTGACCAAGCCTCTCCCGGGAATGAGCATAACCGCCCCTCCTGATCCTCCGGCTCCCGATGGGGCCATAGTTTCAGTGAACCCAAATGTACCGGGCACCAGCGTTGACCTTTAGTATTTACTGTTTATGAAATGCATTGTAAGCCTTGGCCACAGGGGCCCATTTTGAATGAGATATAATAGGTTTTGTCCATTTCACTTTTGACTTTTACAGTTATAACGATTCTTGGTTACTTTGTTTATTTTTTCAAAGCAGATTTTATAATAATCATAATAATGATTTTTACCGACCAGTTGCTGTAGCCTTTTTACAAAAAGATCCAAGTGGAAACAGGACCTGGCCCATCAAGGGTAGTACCTCTTGAGGCGAGAGGCGTTCTGGGAGTTTGGTTCCATTCCGCCATCAACATTTTTTCGGACTCAGTATGCTCCGCGACCGATGACTTTAGAGATGGTGTACGGGCCCTCCCAAGGCTCCCTGAGCTTGCCTACAAGCCCGATTTTGCGCCTAAGGACCATGTCTCCGATCTGGAACTCTCTTCTTTTGACTCTTTGATTGAAGTGGTTCCGGACTTGCTGTTGGTAAGCGGCCAGCCTGATCCCGGCGGCCTCCCTTCTTTCATCCAGAAGATCAAGGTTCTGAGCCAAATGCTGGTTACTTGGTCCTTCGACCCAGGCCTCGCTCCGGAGGGTTGGAACCCGGATCTCAGTCGGAATCACAGCTTCAGCACCGTACACCATGGCAAAAGGGGTCTCTCCAGTGGGTTGTCTGGGGGTCGTTCTGTATGACCAGAGAACTTCGGGCAGTTTCTCTAACCAGGCCCCTTTGGCCTCCTCAAGTTTCTTGGCCAGAGTGTTGAATATAGTTCGATTTTTCCTTTCCGCCTGCCCATTCCCTTGCGGGTAGCCGACGGAAGACGTGTTCTGGTTGATACCATGTTCGGCAAAGAATGCTCTAACCTCCTTGTTGTCCAGGTTTGTTCCGTTATCCATCATGATCGTTCTTGGTAGCCCAAATCTGCATATAATGTTGGTCCATACGAATTTGACGACGTGACTCCCTTTGACGGTGGGATAGGCTTCGGCTTCCACCCATTTGGTGAAATAGTCGGTTGCCAGAAGGACGTACGCATTCGACCGGATTGCTTTCTGTAAGGGTCCCACTATATCCATTCCCCACCGGGCGAATGGGTGCGGTACTATAGTGGGATGCAGGAACTCAGGTGGGCGATGGATAGCATCCCCGTGCATTTGACAGGGCTTGCACCTTCGGACGTATTCCTCGGCATCCCGAGACAGGTAGGGCCAGAAGTACCCTTGAGACAGTACCTTATGGGCAAGGGACCTGCTACCGGAGTGGTTTCCACAAGCCCCACTGTGAATCTCGTGCATCACTGCTCTAGATTCTGACGGTGTGATACATCTCAGGTAGGGACCGGAAAAGGACTTTCGGTAGAGTTGCCCGTTTATGATTGAGTACCGGGCCGAATTCCTCATGACCTTGTGAGCTTCAGCTTTATTCTCGGGAAGAGTTCCACTACGTAAGTAATCTATCAGGGGATCAATCCAACTGGGCTCCCATGGGATGAGCATTACTCGTTCGGGCTCTTGAATGCTGGGCCTCTAAATAAAATCCAACAGTGCCACCCGGGTTAGATCCTCTCCGGCTGAGGAAGCCTGATTGGCCAGGTGGTCAGCTTCAGAGTTTTCATCCCTGGGGATTTGGGTAAAGGTGATTCTGTGAAAACTTTCTGTCTCCTTCAAAACTAGCGCTCGATACAACTTCATTGTCGGGTCCTTTGTTTAGTATTCTCCGTTGATCTGACGGACGACAAGTTGAGAATCACTGTGTACTGCTAAGGACTGGATCTTAAGGCTTCGGGCTATCCTCAAACCGGATACGATGGCCTCATACTCTGCCTCATTGTTTGTGGCCGGAAACTACAACTGCACCGACATATGAAGGCGTGTTCCATCAGGTGTTAAAACTTCTAGGCCAATTCCTGAGCCGGAAGAGTTGGTTGACCCATCCACAAAGATCTTCCATGTATCCAGTTCACTGTTCTGGTCTGGCTCCTCAGTCTCACTCTCGAGCAAAAAGTCCGCTACAGCCTGTCCTTTGATGGAAACCCGAGGTATGTATGTCAAATCATATATGCCCAATTCGATGGCCCACTTAGAGATTCGTCCTGAGAGGTCGGGCTTCGACATAATAACCCGTAGGGGTGTAGCTGTTGGGACGACGATCGGGTGGGCCTCAAAGTAATGCCTTAGCCTTCTTTTGGCGTTCACCAGTGACAGAATCAGTTTTTCCTGCCTGCTGTATCTAGTTTCTGCCTCAGCCAAGGATTTGCTGGTGTAGAATACTGGCATTTGAAGGTTCCCGTCATCTCTGATGAGGTCGGTGCTGGTTGAAGCGGAGGATATTGCTAAATAAAGGTATAAGACTTCATCGGGGGTTGGTGTAGACAAGATGGGGGGCATGGTCAGGTACTCTTTTAACCCCGCCAGGGCCTCCGATTGTTCGTGACCCCAGATCTCTCCCTTCTTCACCTTTATTGCTTGAAAGAATGGTCGGCACCGATCAGTGAGTCGTGAGATGAATCTGCTAAGTGCTACCACTCTTCCCGTCAGGACTTGAACGTCTTTATGTGTTCGGGGCTCCTTCATTTCTATGAGAGCTTTGACCTGTGTCGGGCTGGCTTGGATACCAGTCCGGTCCACGATGTGCCCTAGGAACTGTCCAGATGATACACAAAAAGAACACTTTGCCGGATTAAGCTTCATGCCATGGGACCTGAGCGAACACTTGGCGTAGGTGAGTGATGTGGTCCTCCTTCTTTCTGCTCTTGACTACAGTATCGTCGATGTAGGCTTCGATTACTGTGCTCATCATACCTTTAAAGATCTTGTTGACTAATCTCTGGAATGTAGCACCTGCATTTTTCAGTCCGAAAGGCATAACTTTAAAGCAGTATGTACCTGTTTCAGTAATGAAGGAAGTCTTTTCCTCATCCTTCGGGTTCATTTTTACTTGGTTGTAACCTGAATAGGCATCCAGGAAAGTTAGACGGTCATAGCCCGAGGTAGCATCAACCATCTGGTCGATCCTTGGGAGTGGAAAACTGTCCTTTGGGCATGCCTTGTTCAGGTCGGTAAAATCGACGCAAACCCTCCATTTGCCGTTTTTATTTTGAACAACCACGACGTTGGCAAGCCATTCGGGATATCTGACTTCGCGGATGAAGCCGGCCTGGAGCAGTCTGGATACCTCATCTGCTATAATTAGGTTCCGATGTGCCCCCATGCGTCTTTGCTTTTGCCTGATTGGCCTGACGTTTGAGTCAACATGCAATGAGTGCTGTGAAACGTCAGGATCTATTCCCGGCGTGTCTGTATGCTCCCATGCGAAGACGTCAGAGTTGTCCTGCAGCAATTGTGTTAGTTCCTCAAATTCAGAATCGGTCAGGGTTGTACCTGCAAAAGTAACTTTTTCCGGGTTGTCGGACACGACACAGACCGATTGTTGTGGTTCAACCACAATTGGGGAGCCCGGCTCCCCATTCTTTAATTGTTATTTGGAGCATGAACTTTGCTCATTCGATCGGGGTACCCCTGGGGCCTGGGCCTTCCGGATCTCCTTCAGAGTGACCGAATAACATTCCTTGGCGGCCACTTGGTCACCCTTCACATCAATGGTGCCAGTACCGTCAGGGCCCAAGCATCTCATGACCTGGTGAAGAGTCGAAGGCACACCTTGCATTCGGTGAATCCATCCCCTTCCCATAAGCAGATTGTATGAAGGTTTGGCGTCCACCACAACAAATGTCTCGGTCAGGGTCCTATGAGCGGCAGACACAGGTAACTGAATTTCACCGATCGGCTCGATTTGCCTGCCGTCAAAACCTGCGATGGGGCATCGGGATGTCATAATTTCAAATGGATTGATTTCGAGCTTTTCGAAAGCCCATTTGGTGATGATGTTGGCACTGCTCCCTGGATCGATCACGACTCTTTTCACAAGGCAGTTGGCCACCATTAGGGTCACAACCAGAGGGTCTTCATGCGGGGTTTGGACTCCCCGGAGGTCCGACACCGAGAAAGTGATGTGAGTTTCTTCAGCCTTGTATCGGGCTTCACTAATTTCGTTGACTTTTCTCATTTTGTGGGCTTTCCGTAGATAGCTTCGGCGCGATCCTTCGGTCTCTTTGGGTGGGGGGGCACCATGAATCATGTTGATGATTTTAACCGGCTGTGCATCCGAGGGGTTTCGAGGGACGCCGGGGGCGCGCTGATCGGTTCTTGGCCTGTCTTGTTGGACGTAATCCCGGAGTACTCCGCGAAGTAGTAATGCCTCCACCTGTTGCCTTAGATTGCGGCATTCGTTCGTGATGTGCCCGAAATCACCATGGAAAGCGCAGTGTTTTGTCTTGTCTCTCTGGTCAAGTGGTTGTCGCATGGTAGGGGGTTGCTGGAAAATTCCTTTGGCTTTGTTCTCCTGGTAAAGTTTTGCAAGGCTAACCTTCAGGGGTGTTATCCTTTCTTCTAACCTGGGTCGTTTAGATGGCTTTGTGACTGATACTCCCGTTGGGGCTGACGATCCCGGTGGAATTAATCGCTTCCGATCGATCAATCGATCCTTGGACTGGATTTCAAGGCCGACAAAGGCTGATCTCCTTTGCCTGATAGTTTCCTCCTCCTCAATTCTCAAGTATCCCTGGGCCCTAGAGTTTAGTTCCCCAATGCCCGATGGAGGGCGCTTCACCAAGGATTGATGGAATTTTGTTCCAGGAATGAGGGCCATCCTGAATGCCTCAACCGCAGAATGCTGGTCACAGTTATCCACAGAAGAGGACTCTATGTTGAATCGGGATAGAAAACTTTTCAGTGACTCTCCTTTCTCCTAGATCATGGTGAAGAGGCAGGATATGGTCTTCTTCTGTCTCTTGTTTCCATAATACTGGGCGATGAAGAGCCTGGTCAACTGTTGCCAGCTACCAATGGATCGGGGTGGCTGCTTCCTAAACCATAATAGGGCGGCCTCAGCGAGGCTTGTGGAGAACACTTTACACAGCAGGGAGTCGTTCTCGGCGTACATGGTCATTTTCTGATGAATCTGGTATATGTGTTCTTCGGGATCCCTTGTGCCATCATAAGGGGTGAATTGTGGCATCACGAACTTCTTTGGGAAAGGTTCTTGGGTTATTTCCTGAATGAAGGGCGACTGTATCAATTCAGTGGACGCCTGGATGACCATGTCGTCCGTAGATCGGGACCTCAAGTCCCCGAGAACTTTCCTTTGGAACTCGTCCATCATTGCTTGAAGTTTCTGGGGGGTTATAGACTCGTCGGCTGCCGGAGCCTTTCTTGAGCGCTGAGAAGATTCAGCGTGCTCTTCGGGTTGGTTTAGAGAATGGTCAATCGCCGCCACCGGAGGGTTGGGCGTAACTGCCGGTAAGGCAGCTGCTGGTGGAGCCAACCTCTCCCTGAGCTCTGCATTCTGTTTCTCCAAGGCCACGCTATGTTCCTCAGTAGCCGCCAAGCGTTGAAGAATTCGCTCCATGGTCTGGGAATCCTCTGCACGATTGTCCTCAGTGGGTAGAATGCCTGCCTGTGAACGAGTGACTGGCATTCTCGTCTGGGGAGGTAGTGAGTGGAAGTTTTTGGAGGTGGAAGGTCTTTTGCCTATGAAACAGACTTAGCTTTTGAGATGGGAAGAAGGAGGCGATTTTACAGGTACTGAAGGGCATTTGAAAAATCAGGAACTCCTCATTCGTTCCCACAGACGGCGCCAATGTGTAAAGACATAAAAATGCTCAATACTATTTCGAATCCCTTTATTAATTTTCGGATTCCCTTTATATACATTTTCTAAATGGGCTTTATTACTGGATTCATAGGAAACTTGCTGGCCCAAAAGCTTGATGGGCCTGATGACAAATGGGCTCTGATGGGCCTGATGACAGATGGGCTCTGATGGGCCTGATGACAGATGGACTCAGCTGGGCTGGACATTTCCACTCTTACAATAAAACATACCTTTGTATATCTTCCTCGGATTCCTTCATTTCAGGTTGGGGATGGTGAGGTGAGAGATGAGGATAACAGTTGTTTGGATGCTCATGGAATAAACATGTTTCACTAAGGGCTGGTACATATGGGTGTAAATTGGTGGAAGAGATAAAATAAGGACATTTTTGGAATAATAAAAGTCTCAAAGGGTGCGTTTGGAAAGCCTGTTTTTTGTATTTGTTTTCTATCTTCAAATATAAAAACTGTTTTTGTATTCGTCTTTGTTTTTTTCAGGAAAAAACTAAAAACAAAAAAGCGTTTGGATGAAGGTGTTTTCACCACTTTTATTTGGTGAAAATTGTATTTTATGAATTTGGTGTTTTCACTGTTTTTACCATCTAAATAGTGAAAAAACTCAAAAAACAACTAAAAGTTGTATTTGGTGTTTTCATCACTTTTACACACTATTCACAGAAAACAGTTTTCTTGGAAAAAAAACAGTGAACAGTAAACGCGTTTGCCAAACGTGTTTTTTTTTTAGTCTTGTGAACAGTTGAAAAACAAAAATAAAAAACAGGGTATCCAAACGGACCCAAAGCAAAAAAGGGGCAATTTGTGGATAAAAAACTCACAAGTCATGGGCGTGAGCAAAATTAGACAGAGTTAAAGTAAAATTCACGGACATGGGGTTATTTGAACATTTTTGAAATCAGAGAGGGGTTTATGATAATTACCCTATATATATTGGTTTGGTTAGGTTAGAGAGAGAGGTGGGGGGAGAATGGTGGAAATTCGATGCAGAGGGAGAGAGAGTAGCAATTGTAGTAAAATAAGTTGTAGAGCAGAGAGTAAGAAAGTGAAGAAGAATAAATAATAGGAATCAGATAGATAGAGATTGAGAGAGAGAGAGAGAGAGAGAGAGAGAAAGAGAAAGAGAAATGGGGGCTAGTAGTGACCCTAACCAGGATGGGTCAGACGAGCAGCAGAGACGATCGGAGATCTACACATACGAGGCCCCCTGGCACATATACGCCATGAACTGGAGCGTCCGTCGTGACAAGAAGTACCGTCTGGCCATCGCCAGCCTTCTGGAGCAGTACCCTAACCGGGTCGAAATCGTTCAACTCGACGACTCCAA
Organism: Cornus suecica; assembly: GCA_963922005.1. NCBI lineage: Eukaryota > Viridiplantae > Streptophyta > Magnoliopsida > Cornales > Cornaceae > Cornus > Cornus suecica. The sequence goes on from OY998238.1 coordinate 168,445, forward strand.
CGGTGAGATCCGGTCCGACCCTAACCTAACCTTCGAACACCCTTACCCTCCCACCAAAGCCATCTTCATCCCTGACAAGGAGTGCCAGAAACCCGACCTCCTGGCCACCTCCAGCGACTTCCTCCGCGTTTGGCGCATCTCCGACGACCGTGTGGAGCTCAAAAGCCTCCTCAACAACAACCGCAACAGCGACTTCTGCGGTCCCCTCACCTCCTTCGACTGGAACGAGGCCGAGCCCAAGCGTATCGGTACCTCCAGCATCGACACCACCTGCACCATCTGGGATATCGAGAGAGAAACCGTCGACACCCAGCTCATCGCCCACGACAAGGAGGTCTACGACATCGCCTGGGGCGGCGTCGGTGTCTTCGCCTCCGTGTCCGCCGACGGCTCCGTCCGCGTCTTCGATCTTCGAGACAAGGAGCACTCCACCATCATCTACGAGAGCTCCGAGCCGGACACTCCCCTGGTCCGGCTGGGCTGGAACAAGCAGGACCCTAGGTACATGGCCACCATCATCATGGACACCGCCAAGGTCGTTGTCCTCGACATCCGCTTCCCCACCCTCCCGGTGGTCGAACTCCAGAGGCATCAGGCCAGCGTCAATGCCATTGCTTGGGCCCCACACAGCTCTTGCCACATTTGCACAGCCGGCGATGACTCCCAGGCCCTCATTTGGGACTTGTCTTCCATGGGCCAACCCATCGAGGGTGGACTGGATCCCATTCTGGCTTACACGGCTGGGGCCGAAATCGAGCAGCTGCAGTGGTCCTCCTCCCAGCCTGATTGGGTTGCTATTGCCTTCTCAACCAAGCTCCAGATTCTGAGGGTATGACTCTCACTATATGTATTATTATGTGTATCTTTTTCTTGGCAAAATCATGGGATTTGATTTTAGTTGTAATGTCATGTCTCGTTTTGGTACCATCATCTTAGACGGGGATGCTCAATTTCTCATCTGTAACTGTCTGCCTTTCAGTTAACTCATTATAAAACCTCTGCATCCTTCACTCTTCATTTTGTTTTTTTTTAACCTTTCATAGTTAGTTAGAGGGTTTCTTTGGCAGGTCAGTTTGCCTAATCATTTAAAAGGAAAAACATTAATTCCACACACACACACACACACACACACACCCGTGAGGAGATGAACAGAAACAAACACCTATGAATGTACAGAAGCACCAAGCTATCAAGGTTTCCAGCCTTCACTAGTATTATTAGCAAAATAGTGCAAGAAACCCTCACTTTGTTAAGCCTTTGAAACAGAGTAAAGTGAATGCAAAAGGAGGACCTATTTTATCCACTTATGTAACATGCCACGAGCTGTTCATCACTCTTGACAAACTTTTGTGTGCAAACATTATTTTGACTGGAGAGAGAAGATCTTACAGAATCGTTTCACTACTGTGAACTTGGATAGTCAGTATAGTCATCCATGTTGTAAGTCCCTTGGTCTAGACTATGCAAACGTTGATACATTTTATCAAACTGACTAGAAGGAAAAAATTGTTCCTTTATCTTTTTCTTCACATTTTCCCACTATATGATCTTTGGCTTACCTCTACAATCATGGGTAATCCATAATTGGTCACACCAGTTGATGTCCTTTTTCTTAAACGAATAACTTTGAGATTGACCTTTTTGTCGAGAAGTATCACCTAGTATTCAATAATCAATTGTATTAAGCAAATTGGTGAAACCGTCTTGCTCGAGACTTCTATGAAATTCAAAAGCCTCAGTTTTGATATGTGACTGCCAACGACAATCAGTCCACTCATTGGGACATATTGTGATTCACTAGAATATTTTTTGTCAACCGGCGTATCATTGGTAAACCGATGGGTTGATTGACCCAATCGTTGAATCAACATCTCTACTTGTCTCCGCAAAATTCTATCACATCTTGATGTTGCTAGGGTAAGGGTTTCAACCAGACCTTGCATCCTACAGTTTCCTCTTATATGCTGTCACGGAGTCATGGTTGAGCTCTCAGAAAAAGGAAAACCAAAGCTTTTATACGAAATTGATATCACCTTACTAAGAGGAGATGATTACGGCCTCTTCACGGCAAGAAAAGAATGAAGTAATATAACTTTGCATGATAAAAGACAAGTTGCAAAGCAAATTATAGTGCTTTAAAAACATCCTTCAATAAGCTGAACTGAACCTTAGAAATTACAGAACTGCATGATCAAAACTAGAATAGGAATTTTGCTGAAAAGTAGGAATAAATCAATACTTTACTACAATCTCTGGTTTCCTGGTCCTTCCCCCACTTCTTCCCTAATTCAGGGCTTCCAAACGTTTTAGAAAATTTCTATTGGCTCCACAACTACATCAATATATATTATATAAACATAAATTTTAGTTGCTTTTGTTTATTGTTTATATTGAGGGTTTTTGTGGGCACACATCCTGTAGAAAAAAACAGGAATAATAAAACATTTCTTTTGCATGGAAAATTCGCAGGTTATACTAAATGGATGTAAAAAAAAGAAAGGCGAGGATTAATGGTATACTACCTAAAGAGGTTTAAGTGGAACAACCTACGGATTTGTATATCCCGAACATCCTGAATATACATAGAGGCTTAAATGGCGCTATAAGAGAGGAGGTGCATGTTTTTTTTGTGCAAACACTCAGTAGATAAACAGTGATGGTATAACATTGTTTGCATGTTGAATTTGGGTGGGTTAGACTAAATGGACGTAAAAAGTGCATTTCTTAAATGATATATTACATGAGGATGCGAGGAACAAACTAGGGATTTGTAGATCATAAACATCCCAAGTACAGTCTCTTGGTAAAAACTTTTGAAATGACCAAAGTTGGTGAGTAATTTTGTTATTAGGATTACAAGTCAAGCAACTTAATAATGGGACATTCATTTCAGAATTTAAGTTTTTGCTTACAAAGTTCTAATGGGTATAAATACTAAGTGAAGTAAAGATTCCAGTGCCAAAAGTATAAATGCTGCTTTGTACTGAAGTAGCGTTGGAAGTTAGCTCTGCTTTAAATGCAACTAGGCCAAAAAGACATTGCTTTTAGGGTTGATGTATGTGGCAAGTATCAATCAAATCCTAAAGAGTCACTTCTAAGGGATGTTTAGAGAATTATGTCATAAAATGGGACCTTAGCTTTATGGCTTACAATACTCTAGAATGTAGAAAATTTTTGTTTGATGACATTTGTCTGGGCTCGAACTTAGTTGCTTGGACTAGTAAGAGACCAAATTCAATTCACTATTGAGGGGAGTGATGTTTTTTTGAACCATTTGATATTTGAAGCTTAGTTTTGACATACTCTATCTATGTACCTTAAGTAGATAGTATTTTGCTTTGGTGTGTCTGTTTTGCTGAGAATAGAAAGAGCAATGAGATCAATCTGATTGAGTCTGTTAAAATTATTATTGCTTGATAGTAGATGTTTGTTTTTGGAAACACTCTCAAAACAAATTCTGCAAGTATTCAACGTAATAAAACATATAAATTGCCGACAAATGTCAGCATGAGTTTCCGTCCAATCATCGAGGGAAGAAAATCCTTGTGTGAGACAACTGAGAATCTTGATGAGCAAATTCTGTGGACAGAGGAGACAGGCGGCCTAGAGACTTGAGTAGGAAGTTTGTCAGTCTGTTTCAAGAGGTAACTGAGAATTTTAGGGTGAGGGTACTTAAACCTAGTCTTTTAGTATGTTTCTCATGAAAGTTTTATGAATGCCTGATTACGTATCTGATGGTTGGACTCAAAATCTGTCCAATCTAAGTTAAAAGTTTAAACCGTCAACATAACTCCTGAAGATGAATTAACTAAATTTCATTAGACCTATTCACCGCATCTTAGGGCTAATTCAGTAATCGGTACTTCACATAATTAGAGGCTTGGGTCACGGTTTGAGAACCTAACCCTTCCCTTCAGGATAAAATCTTCTATTAATGTTTATGGGACCTGATTGGAGGCTACGTTTGGGTCGTATGTGACGAGTGAATGAAGTTCGGGATTTTAGAGGAGTTAAAAATATACACATCAATAAAGTTTAGCATATCAATAAAGTTTTGCTGATATGCTCATTGAGTTTTTGAATTTTGTGGTTGATAATGATCCAGAGGGATTTAGGTAGTCGTAAAACATTGAATTTAAAATTTTAGACAGGAGGATTTGATCGAGATGACTAACTCAATACATATAAATAGAGCTGTAGTTGGTTGGTGTTGAGGAGTGAGCAGAGCTTGTCATTGTCAAAGTCTTTGTTAGTGTTGCATTGCATAGTGTAGCTCTATAGCTCCCTACTTTAGGGGAGGGTAAGCTGGTGGAAATGTGTACTGCATTGGATTACTGGTATCTTCTTCAAAAGAGATAATTTTGAGTCACTTTATTATTATTATTATTGTTATTTTTTTCTTTTTTCCAAGGGAAAAAATGTCGAGGTAGAGAAACCAGCACCAATTCAAGAGGATAAATGCTCTTTGCAATTATTTAACAAGTTTTTATTTATTTATTATTATTATTAATTTTTTTTTTAAATGGTTTTTAGAATATGATAGAAGATGGGAACATGGGAAAAAAATGTTGAGGTAGAGAAACTAACATCAATTCAAGAGGATAGATGGTCTTAGCAATTATTTAACAAGTTATTTTATTTTATTTTATTTTTTTATTTATGGTATTTAGAATATGATAGAAGATAGGAACATATAGTACTTTCCTTTACATGGGGTTGGAACATAAGGTCCCGTGGTGATCTCACATGAGAATTAAAAATCAGTTATTGACAGTTAGGATCTCACAAGAGTTGGGAATTAGCATAAAGAGCTGAGATCTATGAGGGCCCAGGGTGGGTGATGATAAGTAAGGACGCCTTCTACCATTCATCTACAAATAACCCTACCGTACCAAACACGGCCGCCGCCTCTTTAACTCAGTATGCCTTCATTTTGAATGCTGTGTATTATATATATATGAATTAATAGTTTTATACCTGCATTATTTATGTAAAATAAAATTGGAAGTATATCGAGTTTTTTTTTTTTTTTTTTAACTTGACTGCAAAGAAAAAAAAAACAAGATTCAAGACCCGAAGGGCCAACAACATAGTTAGCCTCTGAGGCTTTAGAAAGCCAAAAAGGCCAAATGTGCCAATGAAAGTCAGACACTTTCCTACTTGTAGCCCACTTGCTGATCAAATGAGCAACGTGTTTATAACTCCTATGAGTCCATCTCAATGAACAGACAAGAGGTAACTCACATCTTCAAGAATGATGGCGGCGTGATTATCATTAGGCTTGAGATTCATCACGGAACTGCAATTCCCTTTAATAATCACGTTTTGATAACCCCATTGAGAAAGAAGTTTCAAGCTTTCTTTCAAAATAAAAGTCTCAGCCGTTTCAGCACTGAAAATACAAGGGATGAACCAAGAAGCAACTCTGACCGGAAAACCTCCATGATCTCTCAAGATAGCACCACCTGCTCCTTTAGAAATACGATTAAAAGAAGCATCAATGTTAAGCTTAAAGCATCCTTCAAGCGGAGGGAACCACGACTTTGGGAATGACGGATCAATTGAAAAACTGGAGATCATAGAGGTTTGGGAATGACATATACTTCCCATGAGTTTTGGGAAATATATCAAGTTCAACAATGAATTACTTGTATGTCTTTCCAAACGTTAACATGGCAGCATACTGTAATCGAAATTTTGCGAAAGCCCATCTCCATGGCGACAAGAATAGGAGGTGTAGGAAAGGAAAGACATTCTTTTTCCTCAAAAATTCACTCATTAACACCTAGAATCACAACACAATATTCACTAATTAACAGTACCCAATGACTGTTCTCATGCCAACCGGCATTGCTTTGTGCTACTAGTTTCTAAAAAATTTAGCGGATCTGTAATATTAGACATCTATCTGTGTGTTTATAATATTAATTACTACTGACAAACGATAAGAATGCCAAAAGAAATACGAAACAACTGTACAGATAAATAAGATTCCCGTCCTCTTTTTATTAATCTCTTCTGCAATTCTCTTGCACTAGTTCCAACTCTGTAAATGCCCTCTCCAAGGAATACGGACATTTCCAGAGTGGCTTTGGAAAATATAAACTTTCCTGTAGTACATCAGTCGCATAAATACAAATTGATAAGAAGTTTGCTAGAGCTAACACGTAGAATGACAAATAGATGATCTTTTCAACTCTTTACTCTGAAGGTGACAATTGTTAGCATGTAGTGAATTTTATTGATGATGCTCCAGCCTCCAGCCATCTCACTTCCCGGACTCAATATTTGGAACTTCAACAATCACCAAATGCAATAAGCTGATCAACCACATTTGGATCCGCAAGTGTGCTCGTGTCACCAAGCTCATCGAACTGCCTCGAAGCTATTTTCCTAAGAATCCTCCTCATTATCTTTCCACTTCTCGTCTTTGGAAGACCAGGTGCCCAGTGTATCTTATCAGGAGCTGCAAATGCTCCAATCTGATATGTGGCACACGGGGGATTCAGAATATATAACTTAATACAGTCAAATTTCAGCCTTATAATTCCCCATAAAATTATATATATGTACATATATATATGTTGCTCTAAATAAGCCACACCCACATGCATTTCACAAATTGTCCATAACGGAACTCTAGCCCATAAGCATGCCCCTCCAAGGTGGGGGAGGTTACACCATTGGGCCAATGCGATTGCAGCAAAACAAGAAAGCTTAAATTTAGAAGTAAAATTTGTCCAATGTTGTAGTAAAGGTGGGGGAGGTTACACCATTGGGCCAATGCGATTGCAGCAAAACAAGAAAGCTTAAATTTAGAAGTAAAATTTGTCCAATGTTGTAGTAGCGCCAATTCGAGATCGAATGAATAAAAAACAATAATATCTTTGGACATGTCCAAAGGACCACTACTTGCACTAGTTAAAAATTGTGATGAGTAATATGCGGGAAGAGGAAAGACCAAAATTGATGACTAGAGTAGCTAAGGAAATTTCATTAACCTGTACTTCGAACATTAGAGGCCTAGAAGAATGAAAAAGTGGAATTCGCAAAACCGGCTCAAGTAGTTTGGTAAGAGCTATATTGATTTCAAAACGTGATTAGTACGCTTCTGATAATGACACGAGGACAGAGTGAATTCCCTCACCCTAGATAATATAAAGCCCTATACATTAGATACATGATATTTCAAACCAAACCCAAAATGATCAAATAAAAAGTGTGGACAAAGTAATACAGTAGATGTTTCCACTAAGGTGACACTATCTTAAAGACTGAGTCGTGGGAAAGGATGGGGGGTAACTTGGATGAGGCCATCAAAAAGTTTTCCATGCTACCAATATCAAAATGCAATCTTATGATAGAATATTCAATCTGAATAATATTTTTGCAAAGGACTACAACTTGAGACTGAATGTAAAAAACAATCTCCTTAACCTCTTATTCGGAACATAAGTATCAGCTAATCTTATTGGAGTCACTGAATTCACACTACTAAAAGGGAAATTGAGGTTTTTATATTTTCTTCATTTACTAACAAAAGCAATGCAGGGGTCCACTATTTTCTCATAGTAAGCGGTTTCAAGAAGGGGCAGCCTCTATGCAAGATGAATTGAGATTTTAGCACCACACCCAACAAGAACACTCCATATATTTGCACAATGCAGAAAATTGGGATAGAAAGTGCACTGTTAAGTGGAAGGTTCTAAGACTTGTTATCTTAAATACCAGATTTTTAGGAAAACAAAAGGGATTCTAATATGCACAAGTATTACTAGGAAACCAGATGGAACAAAAACTCCACAACAATGCATACGGCATCTAGATCATGGATTTGAATGTACTTTTTGGGAAAAAAGAAACATTGAATCAATATATACCTGGTTTCTGACAGCAAGTATAAGACTTTTACGAAGTTCTTCACTGTAAGGAGCACCTTCCACCAGGGTAACAAATGCGTATATGCCCTGTCCTTTAACCTAAACAGCAAAACAGTACGAAACATGATCAAAACTACATTGCCACGGCATTGAAAAAAGCATTTTATATATTTTACTTTTATCAGACACACAAAGGTACCTCGTGCTCAACTCCGACTACAGCAGCTTCAGCACACTGGGGATGTGAAACTAGAGCAGATTCCACTTCTGCTGTACCGATACGATGTCCACTGTGTATGTTGAGAAAGAATATTAAGAGTGTCCGTGATATATAGGCATTTCTTCCTGCTGAAAGAACCGTTAATTTCACCATTTGTTACCTCACGTTGATCACATCATCAACTCTTCCAGTAAGCCAGAAATATCCATCCTTGTCCCTGGAACAAAATTGACACTAGTTCAGTAAAAAAAAACTGTCACAAAGCATGCGGTGCTTCAGGTAAGAAGTACCATCAGAATGTTAAAAAAGGTTTGAACTATTTTCTAGTAATACTTTACCTGCTGCAGCCATCACCACTGAAGTAATAGCCAGGAAATGCCTTGAAATATGTAGTTTCATATCTTTCGTGATCCCCATAAAGTGTACGGAATGCTCCAGGCCACGAGCTTTTCACACACAAATATCCGCTGCACTCACCTTCAATTTCAATACCCTTCTCATCTACTAGCACAGGCTGCATGCAAATCAAAAGAACAAACCCATATAATAGAAGAGAATAATGGAGAAAATACACTAACATGTAGAGGATCTAGAGACAATTAATAATTCAGACTGCAGCAAGTACCTGAACCCCAAAGAAAGGAAAAGTGGCAGAACCAGGCTTCTGTGGCCAAGCACCTGGTAATGGGGTAATCTGTAAGCAACAATGCACTACCATGTTATAAGTCAATGGTTGTCAATGCAAAACAGAAACGTAAAGTAAGAAAAACTACCATGAAGCCTCCAGTCTCTGTTTGCCACCAAGTGTCAGATATAGGACACCTTGAATCTCCAACAACATTGAAGAACCACCTGTTCAGAGAGACACGGGCAAACACATACAGAAAAAACAATGTTCATATTCTTTGACATCGAAAACATATAGTCACAAAAAAATCTTAAACCGAGGTAGGAACCTCCAAGCACTTGGATTAATAGGCTCGCCTACGCTTCCAAGGACTCGCAAGGATTTGCGTGAATAGCGGGTAACAAACTGCAAAATCACCAATATGCGAAATCAGTATATTACTTATTACATCACCCCACCAGGAAAAAACAAAAACAAAAAAAAACAACACCTATGCTGTGGTGCTCTCCTCTTTTCCACTCTCAAACATCCTAAAAATTGTACTTGCATGAAAACTATACATCAAATATATTATGATCTCTAATTGGAAGAACTGTGATGAAAAATATGAAATGCAGCTTGGGCTAGAAAAAAATTGTACACCGGCAATTAACTTCAATGGTAGACTATGAAAAGCAAGACTAAAACTTCACAGTAGCATAGACATAGTGGTTGGTCCAAATTATAACAGTGAAATTTAGTGTCTTAAACTTGAGAAGCACAAGGCAAGAAGAAAGAAGAGAGAGTCACTCAGACGATATGGTTACATTCAAGAAGGACCTCTTTCAATTAAATGTCACAAGTAAAGAGGACAACAAAGGGCATGGATGGAGGTAGTGAGAAGTGAAGTGGAGCCAGAGGAACTGTGAACCTGTAGAAAATTTTGGCCAACATTGGAGTAACCAACATAAAACAGCAGTGTTGTAGGGTAAAGTCTTGATCAACACCACCACTACACATTTTTTCATCGACTTATGCATGCAAGGTTAAAGAAATTTCTTACCTTATCTCCATCACGCATGAGAGAGCGCACAAGTGTGGGGGCGGTATAGAATATCGTCACCTGGTATTTGTCAACAATGTCCCAACATCGTCCTGAATCTGGATAGTTTGGGGCCTGCAGATAATAATGTACAGAAGAATAAATGAAGGCCACTGATCCAAATCTAATGACGTCAGCAATATGCATTTCATTTGTCCACTCTTCTACACTTTGAATGGTGTTTAATATCACAAGTAATTACTTTAAGGTCTATCATTATTTTTCCTTCTTTTCTGGTATTCTTCTATTGTATCTTCATCCCATATTATTTATTTATTGTTCTAAAATTTTCGGCTCTTAACTTATTCTAAACTATCATTATTTTGCTATGGATGTTGTCTAGTGTATATATGTCCATGCGAATCTAAACTTAATTTCACTTACATTATTACTAATACACCATTTGGAACAATCATCTCTCTCTAACACTTGAATAATTGAACACTTTGATTATTGATTTTTCACTCTTGCTCCTGCCATCATACCCTCATTCCTATTTTAGGGATGCAATGTTCTTGTTCATAATGCTGGAAGCACGAATATTGCAATTTCTTGACTAGAAACTTTACATAATATAAAACACATGGAATATATTTTTCTTCAAACAAAGAGTTCAAAATAAATTACTACTTTCTGTTACTTATATTACAGGCTTTATAATTAACTATATTGCAGTCGATTAATCTTCCTAAATTATAAGATACTGAAAAATGGTTATAGGGTGCGATGCTAGGTTCTCATCAATTATAACACATCATATCCTTTCCGTATACTATAAGGTCCATATGCACCCAAAACAAAAGTAAATAAATTTGATAAAGAATTCTTGTAATGAATGCAATTATCCAATAAAGTAAGGAATTTGACAAATTCTAGATTAAGTACCCCTTCAAAAACTACAACTGTTGCTCCATTAAGTAGAGGTCCATAAGTAACATAGCTATGTCCAGTAATCCAACCACAGTCAGCTGTACACCTAAAACAATGGAAAGAAAATGTCAGTGTGCATCCATATGAAGAATCAATGATCTTATCCCAAATAAGGAAGCTCCACAACCACTAATGATGAGTTAACTTCTCCACCATACCAGTATATATCTGATGGCTTGTAGTCAAATGCATACTTGAACGTTGTTGCAGTGTATATCATGTATCCCCCAGTTGTATGCAAAACGCCCTTTTTAGATGAAATTATTACATTAGAACACATGTAAAATCACATGAAGAAGAGAACGTTAACTAATTCAAAGACCCAGATACCTTTGGCTTTCCAGTGCTCCCACTGGTATAGAGCAGAAAGAGTGGATCTTCTGCATCAACCCACTCCACAGAGCATGTAGTTGGATATTTAGTTACAACATCCTGGAAATTTTTCATGACAAACAAGTAAGAATTGATTTAACTTGTTTCCAAAGGAGATTTTAATCATGTTTAGAGAGAGCCACATCATGCAACTTAAGTTAACGGTATCAATGATGCACACTAAGAGATGATTCAGTTTAAGAGTGATCCAAGAGTTGAGTATTTATTGCCTCAATTCTTGGATGTTCCAAGAGTCAATTACTAGTTTCCTCAATGGGGTGATCTAAGAGTCATGTATTGATTACCTCAATTATGGGGTAATGAGACAGTGTTACAAAAAGATCAGATGAAAACTTGGGTACCCGGTGAATAGATGAATTAAAAATTAATATCTCATGGAATTTCTGTGAATAAGACTTAATTCACATACATGAGGATGTGTTCACATACATGAGGATGTGATGCCTTCTCTAGGTGTGATGCCTAAACCTGTTGTTTTGATTCCAATAGGCTTTTCTTATTTTCAAATTCCATCTCTCTTAAGACATCTTGCACCGTAGCTCTGTTTATATTAATTTCAGCGACTAACTCGTGTTTATTTTAACTATTTGAGACTGCCCTTGTCCTGAGTCAACTAATATATGTTTGGTCATTATTTTGTCAGATGCTGCAAAGATGATGTCAAAAACCTAAAAAGGGCTATATTTTACAGTTGAAGTTAGAAGTTTATACTGCATCAAAACAAAAATCAACTTCCAAAGTGAAATTGCAAGAGAAAAGGAGAAGTGCAAAGAAGTGCAAAAGCAAATATTATTGAAGAAAATAATAATCATCGAAACTCCCTAAACCCTAGCTATTACACGGATTTATACAGACTTTTCTTCCTCTCCAAGTCTAGCCTGGATTAGCAAACTACCAAATATAGCTAACTTGCTGAAAATAAAGAAAGTTACTCAAAAATAAAAAAACCCATATCTCCTATTTTGTGACTGCATCAGGCCCACCGGGTTGGAAAAAACTCGTCTCCAGTTTTAGGCAGAATTCCACGACCTATCCGAAACCCAAGCATGGTACTCCATCTCTTCTTTCTTCTTTTCCGAACTCGAATAAAATATGATAATCTTCTTAAACTAACGAAAAATATATTGGCACAAGAAACATCAATATTGGTAGACCTTCTTTTTTGTAGATTCACAAAATTCCATGAAAAAACATATATATATTTTTTTGATAAGTAAGAATAATATAAAACACACCCAACCAGGGAGTGCATTCCAATTACAAAAGAAGACCCCTAAGGGCCAAGAGAACCCAAAAAAACAAGCTTCTTGTTATGAGGTGGCTCAATCTTATTGGGCAGATTACATCATTCGAACTTGGAGAGCAAGCTTCTAAGGTAACCTTTGGCATGCCTGAAAGGGCAGCCTTTGGCATAATTGAAAGGGCAACTTTTGCCATACTTAAAAGGTCAACCTTTAGCTTACTTGAAGAGGCAGCCTTTGCTGCCAAGGAAGCTCATTTGATTGGTTCAATTAGTGGTGATGATGCTGGCTCTAATTACATCATTATTAACCTTAACACATCACCTTTAGGAAGCTACTAGGAAGCTTCATTTAAACTCCTCAGCTTGCCCTATATATAGGGCAGTTTGCTTCATGTTTCAGATTAGATTTTGTGTGAGTTTGAGACCAAGTCATTTGGTACTTTGGTGTACAGATTTGAGAGTAAGTTTCTTATTGTAATTGGGTTTTGGGTGTCAACTAGCTTTGCTCATTTGTATCTCCATATTTCTATAAAGGAATATTTGTTGTCTTCTCAATCCTTGTCTCTCTTGCGCACCTATTGTTTTCTTGTCATTACTTTCTTTCTATTCTCGTTAAACTCTCTTTCGATCCTATTTTCATAACAAACAGGTATCAGAGTCTGGTTAGTATACTTTTATAGTATATTCTCCGCTTCTATTCTTAGAGAGTTTTTGAGATGTCGACAAAGTATAAAATTGAGAAATTTGATGGCAAGATTAGTTTTAGCCTATGGCGAATTAAGATGCAAGTCTTGCTGACTCAACAAGGTCTAAAGAAGGTGTTATTTGGAAAAGACAAGTTGCCCGCAACTATGTCCAACGAAGACAAGGACGAGATCGATGAAAAGGCGCGTAGTGCGATTCTACTGAATCTTGTTGATGAGGTGCTACGTGAGGTTATTGACAAAGACACGGCGGCAAAGCTATGACTGAAATTGGAAAGCTTGTACATGACAAAGTCTCTCACCAACAAGCTATACTTGAAACAGAGACTCTATGTTCTTCGAATGAAGGAAGGTACGCCTCTTAAGGAGCATATTGATAATTTCAATTCTATTATTATGAATCTCAGAAATACAGATATTAAAATTAAAGAAGATCAAACCCTTATTTTGTTGTGTTCTTTGCCTCCTTCCTACGAGCATTTTGTCACTACATTGCTCTACGGGAAAGACACCATTGCCATGGAGGATGTTAAATCCTCATTGAACTCTCAGGAGTTGAGGAAAAAGGTGTCTGGAAATACTGAGGATGAAAAGGCCGAGGGTCTATTTGTGAGGGGCAGAAGTGAGAAAAGAAGTTTTGGTGGTAGGGGCCAATCTAGATCCAAATCCTAATTTCCGAAAGATATTGAATGTCATTATTGTCATCAGAAAGGGCACATTAAGTGGAATTATCCAAGACTAAAAAACAAGAAGAAAGATAAGAAAGAGGTCAAGGATAAGTCCACTAGTAATTCTTCAGACGTTCTGGGGTTGCTGAGGAGAGTTCCTCGGATGCTGAAAAATGTTCTTTCAGTATCTATCAGTGATTGTCATTCTATTAACGAGTGGGTTCTTGATTTTGACTGTTCCTATCATATGTGTCCCAACTGGGACTGGTTTTCTACCTATCAATCTATTGATGGTGGTATTGTCTTAATGGGGAATGATATTCCTTGTAAGACTGTTGGCATAGGCGTAATTCGTATCAAGATGTATGATAGTGTGATTAGAACTTTGACAGATGTTCGGCATGTCCCAGATTTGAAGAAGAATTTGATTTCTTTGGGTACTCTCGACTCTAATGGTTACAAGTTTTCAGCTGAAGGTGAGAGTTTTGAGAGTAACTAAAGGTGTTATCATTATTCTAAAAGGAAAACAGAGAAATGGCCTCCATTTTTTGCAAGGTAGTACTTTGACGGGTACTGCTTCAGTATCTTCTTTTGTTGATCTAGATTTAGAGACTACTCATTTGTGGCATATGCGTTTTGGGCATATGAGTGAGAGAGGTTTGACAGAATTGAGTAAACGAGGTTTGCTAAGTGGACAGAAGACGGGAAAGCTGGACTTTTGTGAGAATTGTCTTTGGCAAACAGAAAAAGCTCAAGTTCAATACAGTTGTTCATCGAACGAAGGGCAGAGTGGATTACATCCATTCCGATCTTTGGGGTCCTTCTAAAGTTTCCTCTCTCGGTGGTTCTCGGTATATGCTGACTTTCATTGATGACTTCTCCAGGAAAGTGTGGATCTATACCTTGAAGCACAAATATGAATTTTAAGGAGTGGAAGGTTATGATTGAAAAGCAAACCGGAAAGAAAATCAAGCGTCTCCGAACAGACAACGGTTTAGAATTTTGCTCAGGAGAGTTTGACGAGTTCTGCAAAAATGAAGGCATTGTCAGACACCATACAGTTCAAAAGACTCCACAACAGAATGGTGGAGCAGAACGCATGAATATAACTCTATTAGAGAGAGCTTGTTGTATGATTTTCAATGCGGGGCTGTCTAAGGGATTTTGGGCTGAAGCAATCAACACAACTTGTTATTTGGTCAACCGATCTTCGTCGACTGCTATTGAGTGCTCCTGCTGATTATTCTAATTTAAGAATTTTTGGATGTCCTGTTTATGCTCATGTTAATGATGGAAAGCTCGAGCCTAGAGCCAAGAAATGTATTTTTCTTGGTTATGCATCTGGGGTGAAAGGATACAGGTGTGGAGTCCAGATCCTAAGTCACCCAATTTTATAACAAGCAGAGATGTTACTTTTGATGAGTCTGTTTTACTTCACCCGAGAAAGGAGTCTTTTGATACAATCGAGTCTCAGGGTGTTATGCAGCAGGCGGAGCATGATTTTGACGTTCCAAATAAGCAAAGCAGCATTCTAGTTCAGCCCAATATTAAGGAGGTGCATCATGATGATGTACCAGAGGAGCAACAGTATAGTATTGCTACAGGAAGACATAGCAAACCACCTCAGAAGTATGGTTTTGCAAATTTAATTGCTTATGCTTTGTCCATGGCAGAAAGTATTGATGATCGAGAGCCTTCCACCTACAAAAAAGCTATTACTAGTAGTGAATCTACCAATTGGATTTTTGCTATGACTTAGAGATTGAATCTCTTCACAAGAATCAAACGTGGGAGTTAGTGAAACCTTCTAAAGGCCAGAAAATTGTTAGGTGCAAATGGGTCTTCAAGAAAAATGAAGGAACTCCAGACATTAAGGATGCAAGGTACAAAGCACGCTTGGTTGCAAAGGGCTACAATCAGGGAGAAGGAGTTGACTTCAATTAAGTATTCTCACCAGTTGTAAAACACAGCTCTATTCGTGTGTTGCTTGCCATGGTTGCTCATTTTAACTTAGAACTTGAGCAACTTGATGTTAAAACAACATTTTTACATAGCGAGCTTGAAGAACATATATATATGCGTCAACCAGAGGGGTTCGTTGTTCAAGACAAGGAAGACCACGTTTGTTTGTTAAAGAAGTCCTTATATGGATTAAAGCAATCTCCGAGGCAATGGTACAAGAGATTTGATACCTTTATGGTTGGGCACGACTACTCGAGAAGTAGCTATGACAGTTGTGTCTACTTCAAGAAGCTCTCAGATGGTTCTTTTATATACTTGTTATTATATGTTGATGACATGCTTATTGCTACAAAAGACATATTAAAAATTAATAAGTTGAAGTTTCAGTCAAAGACTGAATTTGAAATGAAAGATCTTGTTGCAGCAAGGAAGATTTTAGGCATAGAAATTCAGAGGCATCGCCAAGCTGGCAGGTTAAGCTTGTCACAGAAGAGTTATATTGAGAAAGTGCTTGAGCGGTTTAACATGCAAAATTCCAAGCCTGTGAGCACGCTCTATCACCACACACCAAAGAAGAGAAAGAGCACATGTCGCATGTTCCTTATGTTAGTGCAGTTGGTAGCATGATGTATGCGATGGTCTGCACTCGCCCTGATATTTCACACGCAGTCAATGTTGTTAGCAGATATATGGATAATCCAGGAAAAGAGCATTGGCTAGCTATGAAGTGGATTCTTCGGTATTTAAGAGGTACTGCAGATATTGGGTTAGTCTATCAGAAGAACAATGATAATTTGAGTAGCATTGTTGGTTTTGTAAACTCCAACTACGCCGATGATTTGGACAGAAGAAGATCTCTAACAAGATACGTTTTCACTCTCTCATGTTGCGCAGTTAGTTGGAAAGCAACTTTGCAATCTACGGTTGCTCTATCCACTACAGAAGTAGAATATATGGCGGCCACTGAAGTATTGAAAGAAGCCATTTGGTTGAGAGGGTTGGTTTGTGATTTAGGTTTGGAGCAGAACTCGACTGTTATTTATTGTGACAGTCAGAGTGTTATACATTTGACCAAAAATCAAATGTATCACGAGAGAACCAAACACATTGATGTCAGATATCATTTTATTAGAGATATCATATCTGAAGGAGATATTACTTTGAAGAAAATTGGTACAGTTGATAATACAGCAAATATGTTGACAAAACCTATTCCGGCTCTCAAGTTCAAGCAATGTTTGGACTTGGTTTGTGTTGAGAACTGTTAAAGACTATTCTTAGGAATTTTGTGGAGAAGACGTGTTGATTTGCAACTTTGGTTGGCATAGAAGATTTTCGCCAAGGTGAAGATTTGTTATGAGGTGGCTCAATCTTATTGGGCAGATTACATTGGAGAGCAAGCTTCTAAGGTAACCTTTGGCATGCCTAAAAGGGCAGCCTTTGGCATAATTGAAAGGGCAACTTTTGGCATACTTAAAAGGTCAACCTTTCGCTTACTTGAAGAGGCAGCCTTTGCTGCTAAGGAAGCTCATTTGATTGGTTCAGTTAGTGGGTGATGATGCTAGCTTTGATTACTTTATTCTTAAGCTCAACACACCTCCTTTAGGAAGCTACTAGGAAGCTTCATTTAACCTCCTCAGCTTGCCCTATATATAAGGCAGTTTACTTCATTTTTTAGATTAGATTTTGGGTGAGTTTGAGACCAAGTCATTTGGTACTTTAGTGTACAGATTTGAGAGTGAGTTTCTTATTGTAATTTGGGTTTTGGGTGTGAGCTAGCTTTGCTCATTTGTATATCCATATTTCTATAAAGGAATATTTGTTGTCTTCTCAATCCTTGTCTCCCTTGCGCACCTATTGTTTTCTTTTCATTATTTTCTTTCTATTCTCGTTAAACTCTCTTTCGATCCTATTTTCATAACACTTCTCCTCAAAGGAATTACAATTCCGACCCTCCACCCAACAAAACAAAAAAAAATGAAAAAGTCTTTAACCACCCCCAAAGGAGACTCCACGCCCTCAAAGCAGCGTCTATTACGCTCCTTCCAAATGCACCACCACAAGCAAAGGGGAGCAACCCTCCAAAACAGCCGAGCATGGGCACCAACCCGCACACTCCTCCAAGAGGCCATCACCTCACGGACCGACCGCGGCATCACCCACAGCAACCCGAACAAGCAAAAGAGAAGGCCCCAACAATCATACGCAAACGGGCAATGCAAAAGGATGTGTGATAAATAAATTCCCCATCCTGCTTGCACAGAAAGCACCGATTGGCCACAATAAGGCCCCGCTATCTCAACACATCCAAAGTGAGGATACGTCCCCACACAGCCGATCATGTGAAAAAAGCAACCTTCAACGAAACATTCGAGCGCCATACCGCCTTTCACGGAAAAGCCTCTTCCGCTCGAGGAGAGAGGCAATCAAAAAAAGATGAGACCAAAAAACATATTATGATTTAAAAGCTCAAACAACTTCAGTTTTTGTTCAAACAAAACCCTAGCAATTGTAGTGCGCTCTACGGATTCATCCCAAATCATATCATAAAGTGAAATCCATTACTTTTCATCTCCATGGATTCAAAAACTCCCTGGTCAACCAAATTTTCAAAGTTTGAATACTCAAACCCCAAATACTACTCATCAGCTTTGTTTTCTTGCAAAACTTTCAATGGTAAAGACTTAAGCACTTCACTTTTCTCCAATGCTATTGTCACTATCATATTCTCATAACTTCCTTCATTCTTGGATTCTTCCAAAAGTTCTGTATCAAATATTGGCAAGTCCAACCATGGCCCCACCTCATCACCATCATCAGAATCAGGTTCCTCCGTGTCTTGTATATATTCAGCTTCTCCACCAATATACCCTCTATATTCAGGATTTAAGACCTTAAAGCCACCATCATAAAGCTTGTCATCAAACTGAACAGGTGTCGATTTCAAAGTGACGATATTGCGAAAAGGATTGACAAAATCCTCTTCAAAATCGTCCCCATGAGATTCAAGAACCTCGAGAGGATCAACTTGCTTGTCGAGTGATCTATGGTGATGCGAAAAATAATACGGATTTTGCACAATAATTTTGTTTTTGACACATCATCATCCACCAAAATATTCCCATCAATTCGCGGGTTGTTAATCGGCAAATCGGTAACACTTTGACACAATATTTGTGTCAAGATCTCAACTAGTCTCCGCAAAAACTCTATCTCATCTTCATGTTGATGGGGTAAGTGTTCAGTTGGATCTTGCATCATAGACGTCTTCCTCTCGGTTGTTGTCGTGGAGGGATGATTGAGCAGTCGGAAAGCCGAAACCAAAGCTTTGATACCAACTGATGTCGCCTTCAAAAGAGACGATCCAAACGGTTTCATAGCAATAGAAGTACCAAAAACGTCAGTGCGTGATGTTTTAGCCGTTTGGAGAGGTATGTATATTGGGTCGCTTGTTAGCTCTTTTTGGAGGGTGGCCCCTCTATGCCTGTGGTGGGACATTTGGCTGGAGTGGAATAGACGATGTTTTGAGGGTATTGAGTCATCGCTAGGGGCTTTAAAAGATTTCATTGTTTCCAATTTGTTTTATTGGATGGAGGGTCGTTTTTGTATATCTTCTTATGAGAAGTTAAGAGTTGTTCGGTCGCTTGGCTCTTAGGGCTTTTTTTGTATATGGGATGCGCTCCCGTTTGAGCGTCTTTTTATATTCATACTTATCAAAAAAAAAATTTGCAAGAGAAAAGGAGAATTGCAAAAGCAAATATTATTGCTGAAAATTATAATTATCAAAACTCCCTAAACCCTAGCTATTACAGGGATTTATATAGGCTTTTCTTCCTCTCCAAGTCTAACCTGGATTAGCAAACTACCAAATATAACTCAAAACCAAAATAGGTAAGTTGCCTATTTTAACCAACTACCAAATACAAATGAAAACCAAAATATGAAACTTGCTGAATATAAAGAAGTTACTAAAACTAAGAAATCCCATATCTCATGTTTTGTGACTGCATCAAAAAAATTAATAAGTTAAGTTCCAAGTATACAATGTCTTTTAGTCAGGAACAATAGATGGGAGCCATCTAAAAGAGACATTAGAGCATGCTAATGGCTTGAAGAATAAGGCCGAGGCCATGTTTGGTAGGCGGTCTTTCTGGTCTGGTCTGGTCCGGTCCGGTCTGGTCTAATCTGATCTGAAAAAGTCTTTTTGGTAAGCGGTCTGATCTTACTATTTATTTATTATTTATTATAATATTTATTTATATATTATTTATTATTTTATTTATTATTTCTTCACTTTATAATATATTTTATTATTTTATTATTTATATTATTAAATTATTATTTATTAATTTATATATTAATTTATAAATATATTCTATTTATTATTATTATTTCATTATTTAATTCATTTTATTTATAAATTATTTATTCATTTTTAATTATTTAAAAATATATTTTATTAATTTATTATTATTATACTCATTTTTTATTATTATTATGAAGTATTTATTCATTATTATATTTATATCTATTTATTATTTTTTATTATATTTATTTATTATTATTATTTATTTCATTTTGTTTATTATTTTTTATTTTTATTATATTTTTAAATATGTGTTTATGTAATTTATTATTTATTTTATTAATTTTTTATTATTATTATGTTTTATTTAATTTATTATTTATATTATTAATTATTCATTTTTAATTATTTATAAATATATTTTATTATTTATTCATTTATTTATTATTATTATATTCATTTTTTTTATTATTAGGTATTATTTATTTCATTTTGTTTATTATTTATTATTTATATTTTATTTTTAAAATATGTTTTATTTAAATTATTATTATTATTATTATTAATTTATTATTATTATTTATTCATTTTTAATTATTTATAAATATATTTTACTAATAAGACCATACGGGACCACCAGGAACCACCTTTTTTTTTTGTCTGAAATGAGGTCATTTTGGTCTTACTTGGTCTAACCAAAAATTTGGGACCAATGCTACCAAACACGGTCTGGTCCCATAAAACGCAAGACCAGACCAAACCACCTGGACCAGACCACCTACCAAACAGGGCCTTAATGAATGAAAAAGATAATAAGAAGTGGAAGAGATAATTCAAATTGTTCTTGTCCATATTAGGGGAGTGGCTTTCCTATGAAATTAGGCTATGTCAGATTACAGAAATTAGATTCCTGGGAAACTAGGCTATATCAGGTGTAGGCACGAACAGATACTACAAAGATGAAGACAAGCAAGGGGGGTGAGAGAAAATGTTATCTATTTAATCATCCAAACTAGTAAAAAAAAATTTTAAAAAAATAGGGAAAATCCACGTTAAAAAAGTTACCAATAAGATATTGACAATTAAAAAACTGGCAAATAGGAGCAAAAGGCAATAGAATGCCCATAAGAAACGATCCAACATCATTTGCTCTATCCAAATGAAGTAAGGAGTAAATAAACAATGTAATTAAGACTATACGGATTTTTTGTTAAACTGGAGGCCAAAATTTCAAGGAAACGACAAAAAGTCATTGCACATGCGACAAGCAATGGACCATGTAAGCTTTTTTTAACAACGGCATCTAACGGAAAAGAATGAAGAAAAAGGACTTTGAGCAAGCATAAGCTAATATATCTATTAATACAAATGATGGCTCAACTGCAAAATAAATATGTTATACTACACCTAGGATCATATCCATTAGTATACACTGCATGATGACGCATCATTGCATTAATAAAACCTGAATCAGGGTTATTGCTGCTAGAATGAAGAGAGACGCCTTAGAACAAGATGTTGTTAGAATAGTAGCACACAAAATGAATTTAAAGAATGGTTAGATGGTGAAAGATGAGGACCAAACGAAACCAAAGAGGATAGTTTTTATAATTGAGGTGTAGATTCAAGAGAAACCTTATGTAGCTTGCATTGCTAAATGAAATGGAGCAACACCTACTAAAAGAAGGGAAAAATGGAGAAAATTTCTGAAATGTTATGCTACGGTCATGTGCCTACTAGACAAGTGGAAAATTTATAAGTACACAAGAAAAGACTCATACACTATGGGACAATTTTTTTTTATCTGTTCAAAAGTAATGTAAATAATACTGCACTATGGAGCGGTATGTTGGGTCCTAAATAAGAAACACGAACACTGTTTCCATGTAGCAGAATGAGAATGTTAACACGGATGAGTGGAGTGACTAGAAGGGATACAGACCTACAATCATTAATGAAAGTGTAGAGAGAAACAAGTGGCACCCATTGGAGAGAAAGTAGACTCGATTAATTTGGGCCTAGAGACGTACTAGTCAAAATGAGAGAGAGAGTAGGTGTAACGGAAGTAAGAGACGGAGAGGGCAACCAAAAAATAACATGGGATGAGATTATTCAAAAGGACATTAAAAACAGAAACATAGTAGGTGAAATGGTATGTAAGAGGAAAGTTGGAGTGAGACAATTCATGAGGCCGACCCATTCATATGGATCAAGGCAAGGATGATGATGAGATTACTGAAAATTAAGAAAGGTTAAAATTGGTAATTCGTAGATTTTTTAAGGTTTTAGCAGCAGCAACTAGGGGCCTGTTAAGTAGGCTTGAACATGTCCAAGGACAATCATTTGTTGTACTGGTGAAGATCAATATAGCGCGGGTTGAAGAACAATAAGACAAAAGGACAACTGCAAAGGACCTGTACTCCATGAAAATGGTTAAAATGATGCAGGGAGCCAATTCCAATAGTCAAGAGAAAGGATTCTTTTAGTGGCATTTATCCTACAAGGGATTTGTAATCACCATACACTAGAAATGATTCCCAGAGCATAAAATCCTATCCACTTTGCGGAAAGTATACCTCAAATCCATAATGTCAGCGCCCTGGCACAACAGTAAGGTTGCTCCACTGTGACCTAGAGGCCACCGGTTTGAAAGCGGAAACAGCCTTTTCACTTATGGAAGTAACGCTGCATCACCAAACCCTCAACATATGCAGTAGCAGGAGCCTCTGCACTAGACTAGCCCCTTAATTTCATGATGCAACGCAGGGCATAGTACACAAACAGAAATTAAATCACCTACTAAACAGCATGGATGATGCCATCCTATACTCCCGTGGAATACCCTTAAACACTATGACAAAGTACTGATGCAAAAAAAATAAGGAATTTCTGCTTAAAACCCTCGTGCCAAAAGGCCCTCAATGAAAGTAAAGGCAATAAATAGACTTTAATTACAAAAATCATGCAATCAACTTTCCTCTTGGAACTGATTTAGGAATCAAATTTTGATTTTGGTCAGAGAACCACTTCATTGCTTTAAGCATTGTTTTAATAGAATTAACAGTATATAGTAAAGGTAATGTTGTCTACAAACCTGCCACCAGACATCTCTTCCCTCCTGCCATTTAGTATTTTCCCTCTTCATGGCTGACTGATTTTCATAGGTCAAGCATACATCTGCTATGAAGAAACAAGTAAACGAAGAACTAACTAAAATTACTCAATGTACTGGTAATCAAGAAAGGCACATGAGTGGTATATAACTTTTCGAGAAATAGACTGTTCCAAATGTTTTATTATAAGAAGTCTGCATTTGCAGTAAAATACGTTGTTATAACATTACATCTCCCCAAACCATGCTGTAGGTGTTTGTTAGTCACGTAATTCAGATATTGTGACCACTTTGTTAAGATTCAAGTTCCAACATACGCATTTAATACTCTAGTCTTATACCCCATATTTTTATCTGAGTCTTGTTATTTCATCAAACGGTTGCTAGAATCAATAGGGTTCTCTTTCTATTTCCTATTAGCTCCGACTACTCGAATTCACACATGCCATTTTGCAGGTGTTCATGTTGAATTCTATTTTCACCTAATTTTCTCTCACGACTTCAACAATTATATGACTTATTGAATTTACAAGCAAAAAAGTTTATATTTTTTTTTACAAGTACAAGCAAAAAAGTTTCTTTTCATTTTGTATAAATCCTTTCTTCACTTAGAAGCTCACTATTCTAGATACAATTGGCCTTTCATGGTGGACCATTCTTTCATTGAGTCAGCAAGATCCGGTTCCTTCCGGATTAGGTGTCTTTCCATCATAGGCTTTCTTATGGCTCATTTCTAGTGAAATTAGAGGGTAAGTAAAACTATTTGTTGAATAAGGATTTTCAGTCCGAGCAAAAGAAAAAAGCAGATCTGGCGAATCTGATATTAAAATAAAATAGTTAGGGCTACCACTATACCTACCAACTATCGATCCCAACCAACCGTTCATGTGCCAAGAATACTACCAGAAGCGACCCTCATATCTCAGTCACCCTTTTTGGTCAGTACAACCTGATCGTCCCAAATCTTAGTTGCTAACCATTATTCAAAGCATTGATCGAAAAAAATTCCATTTCGTGATCTCGTATTGAAGCGGAAAAAATCTCAAAACAATCTCAGTTTAGTCCCACAATGCAATCATGGAACCCCACAAACCCTAGCCAGGAAACTGATGCCGGTACTCCTGATTAATAAAGAACTGTTTAATTATTTACTAGAACTGTTAGAATTTGTGCTTTGCAAGCACGTTAGTGTCTTGCAAAGTGTAGACAAATAAGACATCCTCCTACAAAACATTCAATTAAGCAGACGTCAATCTATACATTGCATCTAAATAGGTAATATAATTTTGCAACATGTCCAGCATTTTAGTTTTTTTATGCCATTCCATTGTGTCTTAGGAAAATTAACTCCTTCACCCAAACAGTAAACATATCAAATTAAATAATTATCTAAGCTTGGTGAGGTTGATTTATTGTTAGATAATAAATCTTGGCCATATACATACATGCTAATAGGTCAGTGCTCATAGAGTGCAACAATTGGACACAAACTAAACACCAGTTCAAAGAAGATAAGCAATAGTACTGGCATCCTGTTTAAAGTAGTTTCCCTATTGTTGTAGAATAGGTATTTCATATATCATCTTTTTGTAGAGAAACAAAGCACAGTTCAAAGACGCAATTCATCACATGTCAATGCTCATACATACTGATAAATGCATTATGATGCCTAAATTTTTTTTCCACTAACAAATGAAACATGACTTTTTTTTAAGTATGAAGCTTTGCAAGCGAATAAAAAAATATATATAAAACATAAGATCGCAACACTTGAGCCACTGGTAAGTGACTAATTTTCCCCACCTATAGAGATGCCTGTTTTGTCGGATTCTGCAAATGCGGCGTCGACTATGTCTTTTAAACAGATGACCTTAGAGCCTCTCCTAACAGCATTGCAAGTTATTACAACCTTTGGTTTGCAATCCATGATCCTTTGGGCAAGAGAGTCGGCAGAGAATCCAGCAAAAACAACCTGAAAGAACACGAGATAGAAATCATCAACAGGTCCATGATTGACAAACAGATCAATTAAAAGAAAGCAAGGGGAGGACAAGGAATTGGTGAGCAATACTGAGTGGACAGCACCAATGCGGGCACATGCAAGCATTGAGATTGGCAGTTCCATAAGCATGGGCAAGTAAATCACAACAGCGTCGCCTTTTCTAACACCAACATCTTTCAAGTAATTTGCAAGCTGTTGGCAAGATAATAGGAACAAAAATTCATTTATAAAGATTGTTATTACGTCGAAGAGCTGAGCACTGGCGTGAGGCAAAGTCTAACCTGGCAAACTCTCTCCAGCAGTTGGCTGTATGTTAAACTGCCATCAAGGCCGGGCTCATTGCCTTCCCAATAAATAGCAATTTTGTGACCATTTCCAGATTCAATGCTTCTGTCCAAGCAGTTGTAGCAAATGTTGGTGATACCACCCTTGAACCACTGCTCAATATCAGTACAAAAGCCCACGTATGGATTATGAAGTCAGATTAAGAAATCACCTACTCCTTTTTCATTCTCTTCCAATTATGTCACAAATTTTAACCATTAGATAACAAAGAGGGAAAGAAAAAGGCGAGATAGCATTAGCAGAAGAGAAAAGGAAAGTGAGGAAAATATGAGAGAAGTTGGGAAAAAATATAAAGAAAAGGATAGCCATGCCATAAACCTAATAAATCTATAGAAGTCTATTATTTTATCACTACTTGGTACGCCATGCCATAAACTATTGGAAAACTTTATCTAAAATTCATTTCATCAAAGTATAACGACCAACCTAATTAAAAAAATAGAAGTGCATTCTTTTATCATTATGTGGTACGCCAAAGAATGTTGGAATGGTCATTCTGTTTGAATGACCATCCCATAAAATGTTGGAAAACTTTGTAGAAATTTCATTTTATCAAAGAATCATGACTCTACAAACATAATAAAGTTCGGGTCAGATTAATCGCATATAGTGGCATATGGTTTTCAAGTACATCAACAAATGATATTTCCAGTTTATTTTATTTTTTTCGAAAGACATAATGATTTTATAAAACAACTTCGTCTTAGCGTGTGGTTTGTTTTTCACTCAAAACAGAGGAAACTCAGTTGCATATAGGAATTAAAAAATATACAGTAATGTAAAAGACAAAAAAGAAGGTTGGTGGTGAGGTTGGAAAACAGAAAGATGTGAAAACAAAAACAAAAAAAAGACCTCGATCTTGACGTTCCCTTTATTGATATCCAAATTCTCAGAGTAGACCTCTTGGCCCCATTTCTCCTTCCAGTAGAAGTCGGACGCAATGCCAGACCAAAACCCAGCGGGGTCCTGAATTGACCTTGTATACATATCTAAATACTGATCATATTCAAACATACATGAGAGGCAATAATAAGTACAAAATGAATAATGCTATAAATAAATAAATATAAATATATATATATATATAATGTGTCTAAGTCTGTCTGACCTTTTGGTGGGAGGGAATGAGAGCCTGTTGGGAGAAATCGTGACTGGGGAAGATAAGATCATCCTCCTCGGAAGCAAGTGCCTCTCCGAGGACTATGGCGTTCAATCTGGGTATTTTGCCGGCGCCTGAAGGCAGAGTAGTCATGGAATCCACGTGCCTCAGGTGATCCGAAGTAGTCAGATTAGAGGAAGTTCCCACCATCACCACCACTATTCCGCCGCCTATGATCCGATGGTCAATTCCAACGGAGGAGGAAGGAGGAGGAAAACCGCTTCTACTTGGGTTGACCCGCAACGATTTGATAGAATTGTGTTGTTGGAGGAAAGATCTGACTCTTGAAACACCCAATTTCATGTGCTGTGCAATTATACTGTTTCTATTACTACTAAAATAATCAATAGACGAAGAAGATGGAGAAAAATATTGCGCCATCCTTCCTTGACTATTTTTTACTCCTTTTTACTTCCATCCTCCGTCTATTTTTTAATTTCGGTGGGGCGATTATCATCAAATAAACAAAACAAATAAAATAATACTCACCTGTCTTAAATTTTTTACAAACTCCCCTTCTTGTTTGACAAATTACATATACCTCCTTTCAAATTTATACATCAATAACAAATACAACCCCTTCAAAAATAGTCAACACTCCAAAATTCAGTTTCCAGCCCCTTCTTTCTTATTATTTCGGGATGTATACACAAAGCAAAATTCGTTCAAATTAAACATGTTTGACCATTACATAGATGTGATAGGCCTAAAAAAATATATATTTTTTTAATATTGGAGTAATACACTAATGTTCAAGTTTGCACCTAGAAATGTCAACGGATCCATCCGATTCGATAATCCAACGAATTTTCACATAATTGATTTAAATTTGAATTTCTTCATTATCGTATAGTCGATCCCATAATCCGATCTGATTAGATAAAAATAAAATTACAAAAACTATTAAAGAATTTTTTATATCTTTTTTATTTTTAAAAATATTAAACACCAAATTATATATTTTACAATCAATACTTATAAATTATAATACATGACTATAGAAAAATAAAAATGAAAAAGCGAAAAAAAATTGAAACATAATTAAGCATACTACTTAATATTTATATATTAATAACATTAGTATATATGTTTATATATAAAACTAATCGGATCGAACTATTATCCGATCGGATTAGCATAAATCTAATTTAATTTGTTAAGATGGATTATCGGATTCGAATCCTAATCGGATAATCGAATTTTATTTTCAATCCGTATTCGGCTAATTGGATCGAATTCGGATAAAAATTCGATCCATGACAGGTCTACTTGCACCTCCTATAGGTGAAACTATTAAACTTTCAACCTCTCCACTACATATATTTAGAAAGTAACAATAAGGGCATTTTTAATAATATACGTATATATTTATGTGATAATGTTGTAATACAATACTTTCAAAAGTTATACTCTTTATGTCCCAAATTAATTGTCCAAGTCTAACTTTTTAATATTTTTTATTATTTTGTATTTTGTATTTTGTATTTTGTCTTTTGATAATATAGTATATTTGTAGTTTATAGTGTAACCTATTATTTTTTGAAGGTAATGAAGATGAATAATTTGAAAAAATATATAATTATATTGTATTGAGATTCGAAACTGAACAAGTATTTTGGGACAAATAAAATTAAAAAAATAAACTATATATTGATATAATTTTATTTATCATTTTATTTTTAAAAAATTATTATATTGTTATCTAATATCACCCCAAAGAAACAAATTATAAGTGCCTCACTAACCTCACCTATTGTCTCTAAATCAAACTCCCTTGCATTGCCTCCTAATTAATCAGGAATGTGGCAAATAGCCCCACGTCATTCCCTTTTGGTTCAAGTTTGACAAAGTGCATAAGCATTAATTTGAGAAAATATAGAATTATATTGTATTAGGATTTAAAATTTGACACGTATTTTGGAACATATAAAATTAAAAAAATGAACTATATATTGATATAATTATATTTAAAAATATTTATTATATATTTATCTAATATCACCCCAAATAAACAAATTATAAGTGTCTCACTACCCTTACCTATTGTCTCTCAATCAAACTCCCTTACATTGCCTCCTAATTAATCAAGAATGTGGCAAATAGCCCCACCTCATTAACTTTTGGTTCAGGTTTGACAAAAGTGCATAATCATTAGTGCATGTTTGGTACGTTGGAATAGAATGTCTATTCATTCCATTACTTGGTTTGGTACAATATAATGAATGAGAATGACAATTCCCAAAAAATGAAATTTCATTATTGGGAATGGATTTTCATTCCATTACTAAAGCTATGGAATGGTTATTCCATTCCTTTAGGAATGCTTTTTAAACATAAAATTACTTAAATAACCCTCTCACATTTTAAAAAAATAAGCCGTCGCCACTGTCATTTCGCCACCACCGCCGCCACCGCCATTTCGCCACCTTTATTGTCCATCATTACTATTCCCATTACGTTTTACCATTTTTTTTGTAAAAAAATTTAAAAAATAGTATTATTTTATTTAATTTTATATTTAATACTAAGAAGGGTATTTTTGAGAAAAAAAATTCAAGTTCATTTCATTCTCAATATGCTTCATATTTACAACCAAACAATAGAATGAGAGTGGTTATTCCATTCCATTCTTATTCTCATTTCATTCCCACTTTCATTCCATTCCATTCAACCGTATCAAACGTGCCAGAATTGGTTTCGAGTTTCAACCTATCCCAATTTCACACAAAAAGACTATTATCCCCTCCTATTAAAGTTTGTCTATTTTTTTATTTTATTTTTTTTGATAATAAAAGTTTGTCTATTTTTATAGGGTAAAGGGTAGAAAACATCCATGTACTTTCATGAATGGGCACTAAACCAATTTATGTTAAAAAAAAAAGAAGATCCCTATAATTTAATTTGTGATCAAAGAGACCATTGACATCATAATGTCGTTAACTGAAAGGCAAATTGACGTTGTTACCTCTGAATATTTAATATAAAAATGAATTAAAAAGGGCAAAGGGCGAAATACACCCATATAGTTTTCATTTTGGGCAAATAACACCCCTCTATTATAAATGAAAAAATAAATAAATGAATTACGTAGTCTTATTTTTTCTCAACCAATACATCAAGAAAGTCTCAAGCAAAAAACAAAACATCTTATTTAAATTATTATTATTTCGTTTAGGGTAAAATATAAAAAAATTAAGTCTGAAATATTATTTTTTTCGTTTATAGTTCATTTTTTTAATTTAACTACCAACTAGATTTTTTTATTTTTTGTTTGAGACTTTGATGTATTCGTTGAGAAAATTAAATTTTTTATTTTTTATTTTAGGGTAAAATATTAAAAAATAGTCTGAATTTTTTTTAGGGACCAATACATTAAAAAATTAAGTTCAAATTTTTTTTATGTATTAGTTGGGAAAAATTTTGGCATATTCCCAACCAATACATCAAATACATAAATAATTTATAAATAATTATTTTTTAAAAATAAATTACTATAAACAAAAAAAATTGATATATTGGTTGAAAAAAATAAATTATTAAAAAATATATGTTTAGGGTAAAATATAAAAAAATTGAGTCCGAAAAATATTTTTTCGTTTATAATACACTTTTTAAATTTTAGGGTAAAATATATATAAAAAATTAAGTCCGAAATATTTTTTTTCCTTTATAATTCACGTAGGGTTTATGTGGAATATAGGCAAATTTCAAGGGGTCTAGGTGGTATTAACCCTTTCTTATTTAATTTTTATATAATAAATTCAGGGGGTCATTTGATCATATTACAAACTATAGGGGTGTTTTGTGCCACTTGTCCATAAAAAATGGGTATATGAAAGAGGTAGTATTGACATTAATAGCTCATGTGCAGTTCACATGACTAACTAACTGTCCTTTTCTAACGGACCACTGACGACAAGGGTGTTTGACCCACTTTTGAATTAAAGGATTTTTTCGCCCAAAATAAAGAATAGGGGTGTTTAGTGCCCATTTGTGAAACTACATAGTGTTTTATGCCATTTCATGTAATCTTTTCTTTTATTTAAGATATTAATTATACTATTTATCTTAATTGTACTAGAATAATTATATTTTTAAATAATATATAAATAAAATTATGTACTCCTAATATATAAAGAAATAGGTTGTAATTAGCTCTTTTTAGGTATATATAAGTTATTATTAAAACTTTGGTTTAAATAACAAAACTTATGATAACTTGTCATAAGTTGGGTTCTTCCCCATTGGACCTAAAAGTTTAAGTTGTTCAGGAAATTTAAAACCCAATTATTTTATACCCAAAAACATTTGTCATCCAAATCAATATTGGACAACATTCGTCACATTCTTTCCATTCCAAACCAGCAATTCCCTTACCTACTTGTCCACTTAATGTCAAGGGACTCGGT
This sequence comes from Cornus suecica, assembly GCA_963922005.1. Lineage (NCBI taxonomy): Eukaryota > Viridiplantae > Streptophyta > Magnoliopsida > Cornales > Cornaceae > Cornus > Cornus suecica. Next base: position 199,487 of record OY998238.1, read on the forward strand.
CCGATTCAAAAAACTTTATGTGGGCGTTTGAGCGTGACAACACTTGATTAAGGTTTGAGTCTGCTTTGATTTCATTTGTCACATGATAGATAGTTCGGTATCTGACTAAAAAAATAAAAGAGTTATGTGCTCTAACACCCCGTCCCTTTGAATATAACTAATAATATGCGAGTAACAAATATAGCCGCAATTTTTATTTAAGAGTAATTTGTATTGACACTCCCTGATGTATTGGTCAATTGCAGGTAAATGTTGGTCAACAAATTATTTTATAGAAACACCTCCTAAGGTTGTAAAGTATTCAAATGACACTCATTGGATGCATAAAATGACTTTAGTGCCTTTTATTATATTAATTTTCATGTGAAATCTCTAAGTTACCCCATGCCTAAACCCTACACTTTACCCATTATACCAACCATCCTTATCATCACACTTTTATTATTATAAGATCTACACTAAATAAATAAGATATACAATATATATAATTTTATTTTAAATATAAAAATTCAAAAACATCAAAAAAATTTTGAAATATATATTTAGAGGTAAATTTTACCACTAAAAAATTTCATCAATAATAATACTAAGAAAATTTTATTATTTAATTATTGTCCTTAATTTTTAATATATTTGTATATAAATATTTCTCAAAAAATATTAAAGGGTTATATCTAATAACCATTATATGTATTACATATCTAATAAAATATATATAAATTTTTATGTATGAACATAATTTTTTTATATATTTTTATAATATCGTCAATTAATAATTTTAATAAAATTTGATAATATAATGGAATATCTTATTTAAAATATCTTACACTTTACCCATTATAGGTATTACATATCTAAAAAATTCTATCATCATATTATCAAATTTCACAATGGAATGATATTTTTTTTGTATTACATATCTAAATAAGATATTCCATTATAGGTATTATATATTTAAGAAATCCTACCATTATATTATTAAAATTATTGATTGACAATAGTATAAAAATATATAATTTTTTATATTTAAAATAAAAATATATATTTTATATATTTATTGCAGATGATACACTTTATAAATATCAGAAGACATCTCTGTAAAATACTACATTGGTTAATGTAAAATAGTACATTGACCAACATAAGGGTGTTAGTGCAAATTTCCCTTTATTTAAACCAAGGGTTGTTATTAACGACTTTGATAGTTGTTGCGTTTATTATGTGTCGACACAAACGAAAGTAAAGGAAAACGAAACTGGTTTTTGGTAAATCTTCCTTCCTCCTTGTTGCCTGAAAAGTCCCTTGGCGAAATTTTGATGTCCATCTTGCCCTCATCGCAATATCAAGTTTCAGCATCATCATCGTCGTCTACTTCTCCCTCTCAAAACCCTAATTCCGATCATGGACTCCTCATCTCTCCAGAATTGCCTCTCTCCTCTGAATCTCCATCCCAATCTGTCATCCAGATCTCTGATTCTCAATCCTCCCACAACATCCCTGGTAATTCTTTGTTTCTCTACTTTTCCCTTTCTTCCTAACCAAAAACCCTAAACTTTCGATTGTTCATTCTCGTGCTTAATGGTGGCCAGATTTTGTTCTATTTTCAATGATTTTTGTTGACATAATAATCACGAGCCTTCTTCTGCTGCCTCCCATATTAACATAACTCTGTGCTTGCTTTACAGGATCGATGGCACCCACTGCACAACATTCTGCTGGATCTTCCCAAAAGGTTTTTTTTTTTTTTTTTAATTCACTACATTCATGATTGCCTCTTGCTATTTTTAGGGTTATCTATATACTTTTCTCTCTCTCTATATATATGTGTGTGTAATGCATATTCTCAATGTCTTATGTTGCAGAAACTATCCGTTGATACTTTATTTTTCTTACTTAGACGGGATTCTTTTCATTACGTCATTTAATCAGTAGAGGTGATATTGTGGTCTGTTTCTTTCTGTATTTTTTATTTTTTATTTTTAGGTGAATGAATCTGTCAAACCCAACAGCAAGAGAAACTTGGCTCGCCATAACGGTGGCACAAAGTCTCCTTTTGGCCGAGGAGGGTCTGGTTCTGCCCAACGCCGTGAGCAACTGTTCCGAACCATTGTTCCCTCACAAACTCAACAGCCTTCTGGGTCTATCAGTTGTCAAGGCCGCAGTATGAATTCGGCTGGCAAAAAGCCACAGACTGTGAATGGTAATCATTTGCTCAATTTCCGTTATGACCCTATTTCTCGTCCACAACCAAGAGCCCCTCCTCCAAGAAGACAGCAGAAGAGAAAGCCTTACAACAAAGATTTGTTCCTTCAAGCAAATTATAAATTTGTTATGTTGGATTCTGGAAACTATGCACCTGATTCGATGGATCCAGACAAAACGTTACAGTGGGAGGATATCGTATGCGTCAAGTATTCCACCCCTTTTCAGGTACAATGTCCAATATGCTTGGAGGAGCCTCTTTGTCCACAGATAACCTCATGTGGACACATATTTTGTTTCCCATGTATACTCCGCTACTTCTTAATGGGCGAAGAAGATTGCAAATTTGAAGGCTGGAAAAAGTGTCCCTTATGTTTTATGATGACATCTTCCAAGGATTTGTACACTATCTACGTTGAGAATGTTAAACAACATTGCATAGGTGAAGCTGTAGAGTTTATGCTTCTAACCCGTCAAAAAGATTCCTTTACGTTGTCTACAAAAAATAAAAAGGAGATGGATACCCTTGAGGAAGTTAATGATTCCTTTTCCAAGTTTACTTTTACATCAGATGTCGACCTATCAGTTAGAAAAGCTATATCAGATCTTGATAGCTGGATAGCTAGAGCAGATTCAGGGCTTGTGGATGACCTAGAGAAACTTCCATATATTTGTGCAGCACTGGAGCAATTAGAGCAGAGGAAGAAGTATTGGAATACACATGCTGTTCACAATAGCAGTAAGGTCCGCAAATATGGTGATTGTCAGACAAGATCTCATGTATATCCACCATGTGCAATTTCTGAGCATGAAGTGTGTGACTCTGATTGGGGAACCTTGTCTGCGAATGTCAATGACAAATCAAAGCGGTTAGGGAGCCCGACTCCAGATAAGTTAGATGGAGAGGCGTCTTTGGATAAAGCTGCTTATGTTGTTGAACCCTCCGAAGACCAGGATGGAGCTTTATCTTCTTCATATGAGAATAGCAAGAATATGCAAAGCAATTTCAGTGGTTTCAGGGATAGAAAGGACAGGGATTCATACAATTTCTATCAGGTAATTGAATTTGAGATTAGTAATGTTTTCACCTGTGGTAGAAAGGGGATCTTACAAATTTAGTAAGGTCATTGAATATGTTCGTAAATGGTAGGTTGAAACTTTACCTGTGTGGTTCCAAAGAAGCATACATTTCTAAACAAAAACTGTGCGGCGTGTCAGGAAGTGTCCTTGGCATGTTAGTTCTCAGTGATATTTTACATTGAAATTCTTTGTTGTGCATAAGTGCTCAGCACTTCTTGACACTAGTGAAACTGTGATGAGAACTTTGGACGCTTCTATATTTTGTACGGAAGTAAGTATAATTATTTAGAAAACAAAAGTAAAAGGTATATATATAGTTTATTAAAAAATCATTTCATGTTCAAATGTAAAGAGCAAAATATACTGTTACTTTTAATTAAAGACATTGTCCCTGTTTGAATTGGCTTTTTTGAACAAAAAGTTGTTTTGAACGGTGTTTGCCTAATTTTTTGAAAGAGCTTGTGGGTGAAGAAACTAATGCGTAACATATTTTCAAAAACTCTTTTGCTTGTTTTTTTCTTCTGTGTAAAGCATGGCCAGAAGTTTTGACAAACAAGGCCATAGACATGGAAGGAGGAAGCACTACTTGGGTATGTATACAGATGTTGGACTGTATGTACATAGATACCCACAAACACACGTGCCTTCGTTGTGTCATTGGAAATGGATTATGGGCCGACTATTGAACCAGTGTTTCTCAATGTAAAGCCAAGTTTGTCTTGTGCCAAATAAAAAACTACAACTTCATTTGTCTTACGTCTTGACGTTTCCATGTTCTATGCTTAATATTTTGATGCTGCATTGTTTGGATTGTCCCTTTGTTTTGTATACTTTGTCTGTGCTTGATAGGATGATGTGCCATTAATTAGATCTGGAACCAACAATTAAAGGAATTTATACATCAGGACTCATATTACTTAGTTCTGGTATGACTAAAACAAGGTTTTGGGGAGGGAGGTCTTAAAGACAGACCTAGAGTTAGGTATGTTAGTTCAGATGTAGGCTTCCAAACACTCCTTTTTCTTATCAAAAAAAAGAAGTTAGGTATGTTACAAAGTGCAGTATCTAAGGCTCGATCTCACATGAATGACACTAACTGCTGAACTAGGCAATGGCATGACTAGGGAGGTTACCGTAGTGGTCCGGTTAATTTTAAGCACATCTTGGGATTCAAGACAAATCAGTCATGAAACATTGGTTGAATAAACAGGAGGTAGAGTATATTGTAAACAGTGCAAATATCTGTATTTCTGCTAGCGGAAGAAATCGCTGAACTAGGCCATGGCATGACTGGGAGGTGACCGCAGTGTGTTAAATTTAAAAATGACCTTGTCACATCTTGGGCGCGAAGGTAATTCAGTCAGGACACATTTTTTTGGAAAAAAAGGAGTAAAATATATAGTCAGCGTTGCAATATATAATATTTCTGCCAGTGTAAGGAATCATTTTCTCTAATGGACTCTTCCAGAAATCGTTGCCTCTAATAGAATCTTCCACTTGTGAAGGCATTAGCTTACTAATTAGGATAAATAAGATACTTTGACAATTGTGACATCCTTTTCGTTACAAAGTGACGTTCTCAGTTGAAATTTGTTGCTTTCATGAACACCATGTCATTGTTATATTGACAAACAAAAGCTGTTTTGTTAGAAATTGAGCCATTAAACATAATTAGTTTTTTATGACTTGTCGGGGCCCTCTAGAAGCCCTAAATCCTCCTGTAGGTGTTGTATCATGCAATCAAAGTTATTTATGCTTTATTAATTTGGCTATTTCAGGCAGTTGATGGTCAGCACCTCATCCTTCATCCATTGAACATGAAGTGTCTTCTACACCATTATGGAAGCTATGAGATGCTTCCACACAGGTTTGAGAGAAACTGAAAATTTAACACAAATAGACTCTTGATAGATTGAACTAGAACTTTACCTGTTTGCAGATGCTTCATCTTGTTCGTTGTAGAATTTGTTAATTGTTACACAAGGCATAAGGGGAATTGGCATATCTGGTTATTTGTGCTAAAATGTAGTATGTTTATGCAGAGGTTTGCATGACATTCCCCTTATTTGCGAAGTGTTGAAATTCAGCACATGTACAAGGTGTTTGACATGGTAGCAATGGAACACAGAAATAATTCAATCTTTAATCTTGTAAAATATTTGAAAACTATATAACCTTTTTGGTGATTATTGTGAAGATTCAATTTCAATGTTGGATCTTGTAAAAGATTTGAATTTAGAGAAAATTATCAAGTTTATTGTAATATTTTTTAAGTGATTATTTTGAAGATTCGTTAATTATGAGGGCTATTTTGAAACTTTAAAAAGAAAGGAGGGCAGAACACTTTTTGTAATCTTTTTTTGAAGCTGTACTATTAGACATAAATCTTTTGAGTTTTAATCACTATTATATAGAAAAGGAAGAAGGTAAATTGCAAAAAATTGAAGGTCTACAAATCTTTTGATTTTTAATCCCTAATATATAGAAAATGAAGAAGGTAAATGGCAAAAACTGAGCAATAGAAGTGTTATTTTATATATATTTTTAACCCATTTGCAAAGAGAGTCACATGTGCATGTCACTTCTCCTATTGATTAAGATACTGAAAATTTTAGGACGAATCTCCTTGTTATGTAGTAAATTTGTTATGATTGTTTATATGCTCGCACAAGGATAATTTTTGGCTTTAGACCACAGTAAATATACCATATAATGTTGGCTTTTGTGCGATATTTAGGCTACTCTTGAGTTAGGGAATGTATGTGTTCATTGCAAAATGATTTTTTTCCCCCTGATAATTTTAAAGAAAATATTCCTTTGTTATCTTCAGAAATGATCGTCATCTCTTTCCATATTAACTACTGTCACTAAATGCAGGATTAGTGGAAAGGTTTTACAGTTGGAGACAGTTACTCAATCAGAGGCCATCCGGAGGCGGTATCGTTACCTAAGCCATTTTTCCTTGACAACAATATTTCAGGTACCTCTTCTATATTGAATCTGTGGAATCCAGTGTGGTCTGTGCGTCTTATCTGATCAGTTATTACCATATTCTCCAGCTTTGTGAAATTGATCTCAGCAAGATATTGCCTCTTGATGCCCTGTCTCCATTTATGGATGAAATAAAAAATCGGGAAAAGCAGAGGAAGCGGGCTGCCAGGAAGGTATATTGTCTTCATTTTCTTTCTCTCTATTTTGCTTACTTTCTTCTGTTATTTGAAATTTATCTAGCAGAGGTATACCCCTTTGTATGTCATCAAGATGTTTAGTGTCTAGCAATTTATGGGGAGAAAAGTCTTTACATGTTTTCAGGGGCAAACCAATTGTTCGTAGTAGTGTTTTTACACAAATTATTGTCAAAAAGGAGACAGGAGTGAAGGCAACACAGCTGAAGCGAGCGTATTTGGTTTTTTGTTCTGTTTGGTTGGAGGGATGGATTGAATGGAAGGGGGAGGGGGAGGGGGAGGGGGAGGGAGGGATGAGGCATCCTTCTTTAAGGGAAATGTCTCCCTCATTTTTGGTTTGGTTGACTGGAACGGATAATAGAAATGATGGGTGGAGTAACACTTTTTTCTTTTCCAGTAGGAATGAAGTTAAAGATAGTTTTATGTTATCTTTACTGACATACACCCATTATTAGTATATGCTTTATTAGCAAATTTATAGGATGACTGAAAATAAAAAATAGGGTTAATTCCACCTAGACCCCGTGAGGTTTGCCATAGACCCCCTCAGTTTTCAATATTCCTGCCTAGACCCCCTGAGGTTTACCCAGTTGTATCCATCAGATCCCCTCCGTTAGTTGACTAATGGAAATTGTTGATGTCCTCCAAAAAAATTCACCAAATGGTCTATTTTGCCCTTCAAATACATGGAATGTCAAATTTATCCTTATTAACAAGTGTAAAATTACGAATTTTCCCCTTACAGTAAATAGACAAATTTCCCTTTTACTTTTGTGACTGTATATGTATACATCTTGAAGCTAACCCATTTTCTCATATCAAACATCCCAACTAACCCATTTGTTGTTCCAGCCATAACTCTAGAATCATTCATCCATCTCTCTTTATTTTTCCTGATTCGAAACATGGATATTTGAAGATAGGAGTATCAATTTCAACTCAGCACTATTATTATGTATATTCTCATTGCTGACAAACTCAATAAGACAAATTGGGCATTCCACTGATTGATATGTATATTTATATATGTGTGTGTGTGTGTGTGTGTGTGGTTTCATAAGGAGAGTGAAGGGGGACAGAGACATAATCAATTATCAATTCATACCCAAATCAATTAACCTACATCAATTCACATGTGATTTTAACAAAGAGTTCTCTGTGTAGGTAAATATTATATACGTTTCTGTATATATAAAAATCTATGTTACAGTAGTCCAAATCAATTATTAAATCAGACCTTTGTGGTGGTGGAAACTATCATGGTGCTAATATTTCAGTCATGCTTCTCTCAAAGAATGGAGAACTTATATCTATATGCACCTATTTATATATATTTACATATAAGAGAGATTGACCAGAAATTGTTTGTAAAATTTATACATATAAATAAAAGATATAAAAACATATCTATATAGATATTTATAATTTCAGTTATATTTATGTATAAAGGATTGTAAGTATAAATAATAATCTAGATATTTTGGATTGTGAATGGAAGAAGATAGAAGAAAATCAGTATAAAAGTGAGGGTGGTTTGAAGATAGACAAGAGAAAGAAGATGCTAGAAATTAGGGTTTGAAAACGATGGAGGTGTGTGGATTTGTAGGGCTTCCATGAGTCATTAAGAGCAATTTTGTCATTTAACATGAGCAATAAATAGCTTTTATTTTTAATGAAATAATTAAGGTCAAAAATGTAAATTCACTGGGCTCCGTTAGGTAAACAGACGGTGGTTAGTTTGAGGGGTCTAGATGGGAATATTTAAAACTGAGGGGGTCTACCTGAGATTAGGGCAAACCTCAGGGGGTCTAGGTGGAATTAACCCTAAAAAATATAGATTTTGTGGTACTTAGTTTTTTTTCAAAACTTCCCTTCCCTCCAACCACACAATTCTAGAAAATCTCAAAATTTATTTTTTCCTCAATTCTATTTCACAATTCTGTTGCATCTTTATATTCTTGGGAAAAAATGTTACATTAGGAGGCCATGCAGTCCAACAATTTCTTCGGATCTTTTGTCTCGATAGGCTTTGAACTAATGTCGCTTATAGTTGTCTATATGATCTCTTGAAGTTGTACACTTGTATTTATGTTGAACTTTACCTCATTGTTGAAGAAAATACATGCTTGTTTTTTTCTTTATTTCCACTTAGTTTCTTGGTCGTTCGTTCCAATTAAAGTTTGATTGTGATGTGCTATGAATGCTTAATAATTTTACATTTTGTATTTTTATTTCTTTATATCTTTATTCTTTGGTGTGTGAGTGTCTGATTCCTCAGCTCGTGTTGAGGAACTCATGATGAGATGTGGTCCTTACCCATATCCCCAAGTCTATTAACTCCTCCAAAATAAGATGAGATGTGCGTTAAGTTGGAATCTCTGGGCAGTCTAGCTAAATAAGATATTTTGGCCTTTTGCTGCTGGTGTTCTGTGTATGATTGTTGTGCTATGTATAAGTTTTGCTTACTTTGACGAAAGGGAAAAAAGTTCTATTTGTTTATCAAAATTATTTCAGTTTTCGGATATGTATTCACCAGAGGATTATCCTAATCCCTGCTACAGTAGGAACATATAGATCCGGCATTACCGATTCCTGTTTTATGTGCAATTATGGATGGACACACTTTCTAATTGCTCACAATCAGCAAGGCATCGATGGAGCTTTTTCATGTTGAGAATCGTTTTATTTACTCTCTCTCTCTCTCTCACACACACGCACGCACATTTAAAAATAAATATATATATTTTAAAAATATCAGTCTCAATAGGCTTATACGAATTACATAAACTTTATTGATATTCCCCGTAATGTTGCTACTGGTGATGTTAGCGAAGTTAGCCTTTAAACTTCAAAATGTATAAATATAATTTGCTTGGCATTGCTTGATACTTGGACAGTGTGTTCTATTACACTGTATTACAAATTTACAATTTTTTCTCTAGGATTTTAGAAAAGGTGTATAATTATGTGTTTATGCCTGAGGAACTGTGTAGATTTCTTCTCATATATATTTATTTCCAGGAACTGGAGGAAAAGATCCAGGCTGAAATTGATGCCTCGCATTGTGTCCCTGTACCATTTAACTTTGGAGAGTCTTCTCATGAATATCCCCCTACTTTCTCCATGGATGACTTTGAAGGTAATGTTGTGTGTCTCCTGGATGTAGGTCAGCTGTGACCGCATGAACTTTGAAAATTATATCAAAGATCATGTTTCGAAATCGCAATTCTAAATGTTGATCTTAATGATGTTTAAATCTAAGGAGTTCTACTTGTGCTTCTTAAAGAGGAAATGAATTTAATTTAGAACTTGGTCTTTAGGAACATGAAGTTTTGCAAGGCATGGTAGGATTTAGTTCTATATGTGTGGTTTCAATGTATAATTCAATCAGGAACTAGGTCTATAGAAGTAGAGGAAGTTCTATTGCATTTAATGATACTACCCTGATCAATTTGTGGGAACCTTTGTATAAAAATATCGATTTGTCTATTTTTAGTGTACCGGGTAACCCAGGAGATTCTTCAGTACTCAAATGCCTTTCACCTTTTGGTTTCTGTATATGCTACTTGAAGTGCCGTATGTATAAGTTGGCAATTTAATTTGTATGTAATAATCATTGATGGTTTACTATATATATATATATATATTTTTTTTTTGCATGTTAAGCTTTGGGAAGTTGTACTGTAACATCGTCGAGCCCTCCAGCAGCTGTTGGAGAAAGGAAATTGTTTTCTAACATTGCAAGGCTTGGTTTTGCTGCCGGGCATGATTCTCCAGCTTTGAAAGTCGAGGAAGGTCATTTGCTGCCTAAAACTGAAGGTGCAAGTGATTCTTCTAATGTAACCGGTATGCCATGATATATTCTTTAATGATTGAGATTTCAATGGGTATGCATTCATATAACCGTTTAAGTTGCTTGATTTGTGGTTTTAATAGGGGAATGTGTATTTGTAGGAATGAGACACGCAGGTATGCCATCATTTGCCAATATAATTTCCAGGGCAAAAACTGTCGTAGTTGAAGAAGAGGCATCGACAATGAATGAGATAGGAAAGAAAGGGAAAAAATCCAGTCGAGTACTCCTATCAACAGCTAGTGGTCGACGCTACTGAAAACTTGAGGTGTTTTGAACAAGTAGCCTCTGTATATTCGGAGATGAATAAGCAAGCTTGTTTGACTGTTTTGTCATCATCAGCAAAGATTAATCTCTACTAGATAGGAACTCTGTTTGGCTAATGGACTCTTACTACATGTAACCGAGCTGTTTATGATTAATGGGAAATAAGTAGGCGCGTTCTTCTTCTTTTCCTTTTTCCCGCCTAAAATGAAAGAAAAGAATGCAGGCAATAACTGCTATTAGAACTCATATCTACGATTCTACATGCGTTTTGGTGGTTGGATGATTTTTCTTTTAAATACCAAAAGATAGGTATGAGAGAAATGCAAGGAGATGTCCTGCTAGTGAGTGGACCTTTATGTGTGTCTTCTGGGTCAATACCTTTCCTTGAACAATTACAAAATGCTGTAAAACCTGTATATACAAATTGTGCAAAAAGTTCTCTTAGCAATCGGAAAAAACTCTCCTGTATCTTTTAAATTGAAAGATTAAAATAGCTAAATGCATGTAAAGTAACAATTTTCGAAATATATGCAAATGCAAGTACAAAAATAATCAAGTTTACAATGGGGTATTCTTTTCAAAAAAATGGTTAAAATGACCACCAAGGAGCAATTTACTCTAAATTTTCAAATTACAGCATGTTATATATACACACACGGTAAACAGGAAATTTTAATCAGGGAGGCTCTATTCCCCACAAGGGAATACATAGCAAGGAACTCCAGTCATTAGCAAAAACAGCTCCAGCCCCTGGAGAATAGTTATCATCTTCAAGTAGTTGCACTCACTTTCTTTAAAAACCTTGGAGGAGTCCAAACTCCAAATTACATGGCAGAGTGTATAGGCAGAGGGAGTGCATCAGGGTCCAAGTGCAACGAGCCTTTTGGGATACCATATTTTTCAATACCTGCAACAGTGAAAGCCTCTATCCTATGAGAAAAACTGAGCATTTCACTTCTTGAAACTGTCCGGATCACCTCATATCCATTAGACAATTGCCTCTGATAAAATGTCATGCAACCTGGCACTGCTAATAAGCTGGTTGTTTTCAGCAAACAATCCTCCATCAAATCTGAAATGATTTCAACAATTTCACATTCGTAGTCACTAAAGTCATACTGCTCCCATCTACTGTTCCAGTTCCTGTACATTGCCCACACTTCACCTTTTCTTGGATAGATTTTGTAGAAAGACTTGCCAATTGGCTCACAGTCGATCAAATGTGAGAACCGACTTATACTTAAATTTTGACTAGTTATACTAGCTCTAAATAACCCAGCAACAAATGGCCGATTCTCTTCCACCCAATAAATTTCATCCTTAAGCAAGGGATGAGGGTCCAAGAACGTCACACAAGCTTCAGTCCCTGAAATTAAGCTCTTCACTAAAACATATCGACGAGGCATGGAATCAGCACCATCATATATGGCCCATGCTTGTTCTGAAGCAACATGTTCTGCTGACCATCTCGATTTTCTTAATTCTGAATCTGTGGAAAATAAGAGACAGTGGGTTAGTGTGACCTCATTTCGAGTAGATATTTCAGCCAAGGAGATTACCTGCACTCGCATATCCTGTACATTTTGAAGGAATTTGTACAGGGCAGCCCACACGATGATGGACACCATCCAATGTCTCACATGCGGCTCTATTACAAATAGGTGAATCTTCTTCCCTCTGAAACGAAGTACTCTTGAAAATGCAACAAATTTGCCCCAAATCATCACAGCTTTTCGGGAAAACCTCAGATTCATAAGCCCCCAAACTTGCAGCCCTTTTCAAATCAAATACTGGGCGTTTCTCTGGATCTGAAAGCTCAGAGAAGGCATCCCGGATGATTTCCAGAGCACATGCAGTGCCAGGGAAGTTGTTCTTAATAGGTTCTAAAAGGGACCTGATTCTATTATATTGGCGTTCTATTTCGGTTTCTGTCATTGCAGGATGGACTTGAAGAACATGGTACCAATCCGTCCCATAATCTAACTTACTGACTTCTGCAGTGCATAGGATGCTGCAGACAGAGATCATCTCAGATATGTAAACAAGATCTGGATAATGATGTTGCACTTCCAGCAACTTATCTCTGGCATCCATATAATTATTACTTGTAATCATCTTCCTAACATCGTCGATTTCTATTTCTATTTCTTTTTCTTTTAGAGCCGTCTCCTCATCCTTATTGTAATCCATTCCTAACTGTCAATTATACAGAGATATAATAAACTCCATGATCTATTTTTGTATCATTCCATATCATACAGTTATAGCACTCATAATATAAATATACAGCAGGTAAGCACATACATAAATAAACATAAGAAGGGCCATACACAACTAATTAAGCTCATAAATAAGGAACTAAAGAGTAATTAGAACTGACGAAACAACCATTTTTGTTTTGCAAGCTAAGAGGATAAGCAAAAAGACTGATTGAAAGAAGAAGTTGGATTGAAAACTTTTGATTCATCGAAATAATTGACTGATGCCCGGATAAACATTTACAAGCATGTCCAGAGAGGGCATTTTAGAAGTATAGAGCAAAAATACAAGTTTGGGTTGGAACTTGGAAGGATAACTGAAACAAACAGATTTGCAATGTAACATATATCAGGACTGGTTTCATGTAATCAATCTAGTCTCAATTGGCCTGATCTCTGATCCAAAATCGATATAGTTAACAAGGAGCAGCTAGAAATATACCTTCACTGTTGAATATCGACCGATTGGAGGGTTTGTTGCAAGTTTTAGCTCAATTCATAAAACAACTCACTTCACAATGTCAATAGGAGTAAACTTGCACAAGTCAGGTCACGGAACTACTACTAAATGTATATGGTGACATATTTACAAAAGCCATATCTGGTGAACAAGCTTGTAAAATATGGATCAAACTCGAGTTTGGCTTGAACTCAGATTGTAATTAAACCAAGGCTGAGCTGACAGTTTCGGTACTACATGGAACTAGATTTGCAATGCCTTTGATGAAAACATTATTTCGCAAACCACGAAATTGTAGTAAATTTCTTAATATCCAATCAATATTTTAGATAGGGAATGGTTTGATTGTCCGAGAGAGAGTTGATGTGACCCAACTAATATTGATGTGACCCAAGTTGCTTGTAGGCCTTGTGCCCTTTGATTCTCTATAAAATTGACTTAACTTTCAAAAAAAAAAAAAAAACTAATATTGGTTCTAATTTTCCATCATTCAAGCAAACCAAAGGATTCTAAGGAAAATGTGAAACAAATGAGTTTAACGTCTGTAGCTTAATGGCAAGTGCACTAGTACAGAGCAACAATTTGTAACAATAACACAACGGCTGTCATAGGTTAGTTGAATGTCACCACCTTCAACACCCAACCCATTCAAGTTAATTTACCAAAATTTAGAGTAAAAGGACTAAGCTCACAAGGTAACATATATATATATATATATATATATATATATGAGCAAACCTGAGACTGGCAACGGCGAACACCCAATAACCCTAATCGGACCTGAGACTGGCAACGGCGAACACCCAATAACCCTAATCGGACATCTTCCATGATGGGGTTAAGAGGAGGCCAAGTGCTTTAGGGTTTGGCAGGGGTGAGTGAGGTAGTTTCATCGACTCCCAATTCAATATATACAACCACCGCCTCCTCTGGAAAGCTGCGAAATGGGTTGGGTTGTAAAAATTAATTTTTGAAAAACATTTTTGCAAAGTAGAGTATCAAAGACATGAGACAACAAACACGGCCAAGCTAGACCATGAATCAAGAAGATCAAAGACCAATTTTGCAAATTCAGTTTTGGCTGGAGAAGGAAAAAAAGGAAAGGGAGCATCTCCCCTTCATTTGTATTCCGTGCATTTGGAAAAGTTGCTTACTAGAAAATTCCTTTCATCAAATTACCAACTACTTCTATTTTCAATTAATTAACTTGTAAATGTTTCTATATAAGCACATAAATAGTATAATATACATAAGGCCTTCTACAACTACTACTAATTTTACACTTATTAGGGCTTTTAAGTTATATTTGTTAATTTTAAATATAGGTATATATATTTTTTACTAAACTATTTACAACATACAGTATTAAACCGTTATTCCCCAAAAGAAAATGATAATTTACACTAAACGTATTCATAACATTTATATCGGCAAATAAATTAAATAACGTTGCACAAAGTAATTTAAGAACCTTATATTGTAGTTTAATGGTTCTTTCATAAACTTTCAGTCAATTGAATTTTAAGGCACCAATTTTGATCCCACCTGATATTAAAGTAGTGCATTCATCTGACTCGAAAGCATAATATAAATATATGTTACTGAATTTCCGGAAAAAAAAAAAGCATACATGTTTCTGAAACTAAAATACCCACTGATATGCATCGTATACTTGCTAGCTTATTATAAAAAATATATACATTTTATTTCTAAAATATCTCCAACACTTTTCAGATATTTTTTAAAATTTTATGGACATTAAGATGTAACTTTTATATAAATAATAGGAATATATGTGAAAACCACTCCAGTTTATTATTTTGTGCTCCAAAAAATTTAATTTTGTGTATATAAATTTACGAGTTTGTAAAAAAGTTACACTTTACCCCCTACCCATCACCGGCCTACCATCTTTGGCCGTGAAAATGGACATGACATTTATAAATATGAAATTCCTATATCATCCTTTGTTGGGTCGTGAACGATTAACCTCTGTAGTATTGATATAGTACGTATAGACCCTTGTTGCTTTTTGGGATCCCAATATTTTAAAAAATGTTCGTATTGCACATGTTTTTCATTTACCGATCATCGTATGAGTCAAATGTCTAAGATACCTTTAATATATATTTAAAAACGAAAATAGATATTGTAAAATGACCATAATACCACTTTTCTTCTTCATCCCCTTCCCATTCTTGAAGACCCTAACCCTAATTTTCTCAATCTAATTAAATACACAGGTACTATACGTACACTAAAAACACACACATATATATAGCGGAACCGAACTGAAAAAAAGGTATGGTTCGATTCCTTGCATTAACAGTTAGGTTCTGATTCTTCGGTTCTCATTTTTAAGGAACCGAAAATAACGCTTCTGTTAGAATCGAACCGGACCGTATGCACTCCAAGGTAAAATGAAATTGATGATGAGACAAGAGAGGAGAGAGAAATGGATCTTTTAACCGAATATGACTAAATGCATTTTTGTCATGAGAAAAGAGTATTATGGGTAATTCACTATTTATAAATGTCATTTTCACGGTTAAATATGACCGGTTGGTAATCGGTAGGGGGCAAAGTGCAATATTTTTAGAAATTAGTGGATTTATATACACAAAATAACAAACTAAGGGGTTTTGGAGATATTCTCATATATTTAAAAACTAAAATAAAATTAAACCAAAAGTATTTTGGATATTTTACACATCCGGTCACCAGAAAATACCAAATAGGTGCAATATGCACACTATTTGAAATATTGGAGTCTTTGAGAATAATATGATAGTTACACCCACTATATTAATAATAGTTGGCGACCCTAAATAATACTATGTCATAGTTGTCAATAAAAGTTTAAAATTAAATTTAAACAAACAAGTATATAACATCTCAAAAAACATGTATTTTATTCATAGTAATGTATGTAGTTGTAAAATTGTTAAAACTAATAAGACTTTTTTTAACATGAAATTTGGGTGGAATGAAATGAAAAGGTGAACTTAACTTGCTAATTTAATAAAATTTGATAGGTAAAAAACATAAAAAAAAATAAAAGTGGAAAAATGTTATTGTAGACATTGGAAGATTTGAGGATAGTGGATGTATTATTGGGTGAAGAGGTGGGAGTAATTTGTTGAAAGGTGATGGGTAGCGAGTGTAATATAAGGGTGGGGAGGGGAAGAAGAAAACGGGATCTGAAGCAGTGAGTGTTGAGTTGAGATCGAAGATGACGAGAAGTGTGAAGGGGAAGAGACCAGCAGCACTGCTTCACCTACTCTGCGCTGCCGCCCTTTTCTCTCTCTTCGTTTTCGCCATACAGACTTCTTTCTTCACCGCCGGTTACTTATTCTTCTTCTTCTTGTATTTCTTTTCTCTTCTGGGTTTAGGGTTTTAATCTGCCTGTGTACAATTGTTTGCAGGTAACCACCGGAAACTTCATATCAACAACAGTGTCGATGTTGGCATCTTAACTCATTTTCAATCTACTCTTCAGCAATGCGTGGTTAGCTCTTGTCCCTTTATTGACATTACTGTTCTTCCTTTTTTATTATTTGGAGTATTATTATTATTATTTTTCAATTTCTCTCTTCTTTTTAGGGATTTTGATCCTGTATTTAGGTTCAAATTCCTAATACATTTAGAGCCTACACTCCATTCATTCAGTTGTAATATGACTTCTTTTGCATTTGGACTTGGATGACTTTTTCGGATCAACAAATTGTTAACAATTGCAATTGAATCACTAAATATGTCCATATATATATATATATATATATCAATTTGTTAATGCTTTTGTTATATATATGTATAGGGGTTTGGTCTTTAGTCCTTACTAACCTTGAAACAAAAATGTATGTAGGCAAGCAGAGGGCTTGGACTCACTGCACATATTATCGATCACTGCAAATTGATTCTTAAGTTCCCTCAAGGCACTAACAGCACCTGGGTCTGCCTCTTCTTGTTTACTCTCTCTCTCTCTCTCTCTCTCTCATCTCTTCAATTTGATAGCTGATTGTTTCATCTTCACTTGCAGTACAATGCACAGTTTAAAGTCTATGAACCTTTAGAATACACTTACGACGTTTGTGAGGCAATTCTGTTGTGGGAGCAGGTTGGTCATAACAATACTTCTTGCACGCTTTGCTATTCAAAAACATACTTTAAACTAAGGTTTATTGAAATGCAGTATCGTAACATGACTACAGTTTTGACCCGAGAATATCTAGATGCTCGCCCCGATGGATGGCTCGACTATGCAGCCAAAAGGATAGCACAATTGTATGATCTCTGACATTCCACATTTCTCACTTGTTTTGTGTTTGGATTTGGTGAAGAGAATACTTCTAACTATCAACTTTTCCTCCCTTCACTGATTATGGTTGTAGGGGTGCAGACAAATGCTACAATAGGTCTCTTTGCGAGGAGCATCTTAATTTAATTTTACCTGCAAAGCCACCCTTCCACCCTCGTCAGTTTAAGACATGTGCAGTTGTTGGGAATTCAGGAGACCTTTTAAAAACAAAGTTTGGAAAAGAGATCGATAGCCATGATGCAGTTATAAGAGATAATGAGGCGCCCGTTAATGAGGTAAAGTAACATTACTGTTGGGTTTTTGCATCTTCTCTACAAGTTTTATTGTTATTTTTCCCTACAACAGTCCTAGCAATATGGTTTATTTTTTACTTCATCCGAGTGGTTCCGAGTATTGGCGTTGTGTGTTTGCTTTACTTGGGAGGTATTATCAAGCTATGAAATTCTAACTTATTTTCCTGTTATGAGGGCCTTTTAGAAATATGCCAAGTATGTTGGTCTGAAGAGGGATTTCCGCCTAGTAGTACGGGGTGCCGCACGTAACATGGTTACGATTCTCAATGGATCATGTAAGTACAAGTTACTGCTAGTAACATTTTCCTCCATGCCTCTTTTTCTCCTTTACTTTCTTTTTTTTTTTTGCTAATTATTTTTGATTTTTTATCTTTCTCACGTTTCACTGATAAAGAGCTTAGGTGCATCTCTTTAACACTATCAGGAAAGGATATGAAATGCTTTAAAATGTGAATGTGGGTATTATACTCCTATGGCAATGTTCTAAAAACTTTCCGCATAGCTTCTATCCTTCCTTTTAATTTGGTCTCATTTGCTTGACTAGATCTTTTTAAGGAGACGTGCAAAATATTTATATATAAAACAGAAAAGAAAGAAAGAAAACCCCGAAGTATGAGAAGAAATACCCCCCCACACACACCCACATGCACACACCCCCAGCGACCCAGAACTATCAAAAAGTTGCAAATTTGGTCATCAATCTATAATCTTTGTCAACAGCAATGCAGAAATACAAAAATGCCTTCTCTTCAAGTATACCAATTCTATTTTAGGGAGCATGTTATTATATAAGGTCATCAAGGTACTTTTGGTGCCTCAGGGAACATAAGAATTACTTTGCGGTGATCAATAGTACTTGCAATGAGTCCAAGCCCATTGTTTAATTACGAGGGATGGGAGCTAGCTATGGCAGGAGATGGTGAGGGCACAGTGGTGAGGAGACGGAGAGGAGAGAAAATAAAGGCGGCGGCGGTGGTGGTGGGAGTAAATGGGGGAAGCAATGATATGACTGGCGCTAGTAACATGGTTATATAATATATGGACATAACAATCTGTGAGGGTCGATCTGTTGATCTTGGTGCAACTGTAAAATTATGGCCCAGAGGTCACAACCTCTTTAGCTTACGGAGGTAAGGTATACATTTAACCCTCTCCAGCCCCACTGTAATGGGAGCCTTGTGCACCGGACTAGCTTTTAAATGGAAGAGTATGTTGTGTATTAAATATAACTTAATTTTTTAATTAATTTAATAACCATATGTAATCAATAGATATTAATATCCCTTTCTGTGTTGTAATAATATATAATTACTGATTTTGGTTCTAGAGGTTATAATTTAAAATTTTATGTAGAGGTTTATTAGATATACACTTCGATATATACTACGTCATACCTGTAGAAAATTTATAATAAATTTATATAGACAAGAAGGAAGGAAGTTTTTATTATACTCCCTTTATCCCAAATTAGTTGTCTAAGTCTGATTTTTCAATATTTTTATGGTTATTTTATGTTTTCAATTTTTCCCTTTGATGATATAGTGTAGTTGTAGTTTTTAGTGGGGCCTATTGCTTCTTGAAGTTAATGAAGAGGGATAATTTGAAAAAATATAAGCTTATATTGTATTGGGATTCGAAACTGGGCAATTAATTTGGGACAAGTAAAGTAAGGAAAGTGGACAACTAATATAGGACGGAGGGAGTATCATTTTACGAGTACGGTTTGATTCTCAAAAGGGTGTTTTGGATTACATAATGATTTGACATACTTATTAACGGTATGAGTCTCAGGATATTTCAAAAAAATCTTTAAGTAGTGATAGAGCAAAAAACCTTTTTCAGGGGGCAAATTGGACATGAGTGAGTATATTTGTTTTTTTCAAATAACATGACGAGTAGCGTGAAAGATGACAAGAAGTCAAGCAAATAGTAGTGCGGTAATTATGATTCAAATAGTATTTCCTTATTCTCAAAAAATTGGATTGAAAGAATTGAGAAACATAAAATACAAACATTAAATCCATAAAACTCTGGTAGTAAATATAAAGAAGATGAGGAGGGGAAAAAGATACTGATGCAATATGTTATGTCTTGAGAATGGGTTTTGGAATTAATGCAGTCAATAGTCAAAGATATTAATGATGGTATGAGAAATCATAGAATGCCATGGGAATAGTAGGGGATATTTTGAAAGTCAGTCTAGGAAGTGTAAGTGTCTTTAATAGCATAAATATATATATATATATGGCAGCCTATACATCTGCTGTAATCAAGTTTAATCAATATAATTCTGATTCCAGATTTTAGAGTGTTCTTTTTAGGCTTTTTCCCCAGATTTCCCTTTAGAAAACTAGGCTCCAATTGTGATTGGAGTATTCTTGCGTGCTTTCTATTTTCTGTTTGCTTGAAGTGGTATCAGAGCTTGGTTTCAGATATGTGATTATTGCGGATCTATGGTTGGGCAATCAAACAACCAAGTGGACAATACAGAAGCGCCTCAAGCACCAAATGCTGGTAACATGGCTACAAAATTGAAGAACCTGCAATAGCAGATTAATCAGCTGTGCACCAGATTGGAGCAAGTTGGACTTGTCTGCCCTCCTAATCCAACCATAGAAAGACAAAGAGGATCTCAAACAAATGTATATCAACATGAAAATGGGAGGAACCGACCAACATCGGAAAGATTTCATCAAGTTGCTGAAGAAGTTTCAGATAATGAAGATGGACATTTACCATATGCAAGGTAGCCGGTACCTACTCGCAACATTGGGCGGGATTAAGATCCACGTATTAAGGTGGAAATTCCATCATTCACGGGGAAGAGCAGCCGGAGGAAGTTTTGTATTGGATAAATGAAGTTGAAAGAATCTTCAAGTACCTTGACCTCCCTGATCATAAGAAGGTGAAATTGGTGCCACTAAGATGAAGGGATATGCATATTCTTGGTGGCAACAAGTCCAATTGACTAGGGCTCAATCTGGAAAGGAGTGTGTTCAAACTTGGACAAAGATGTAAAGGATGATTTGGAACCAATTCTTTCCACTAAACTATGATGGAATTCTGTTCCAGCATTACCAATTCCTTTATCAAGGAACTCACACGGTTCAGGAGTATACAAATGAGTTTTACAAGATGAGAACTCGAGTATAATTGGTTGAGACAGAAACACAAGTCATTCATCGTTATTTGATGGGTCTCAAACCAAATATAAGAAACCTGGTGGAATTACAGCCTTGTTACACTTTAGCAAGTGCTGTCCAGTTAGCCACGAAGGTCGAAACGCAGCAAAATCAGTCCAACAATTATTCAAATCAGTTTAGAAGAGGACGAGTTCAATTGGAAGTTGAATTTAGTCAAGAAAGCAACATTCAAAAGGTTGGAACAACAACCAATATTATGCAGAAAAATAATACACCAGCGGCTACTTTTGGACATGGTCGAGGCCGAGGTCGTGGAATAGCGTATACTGCTCCTGGAAATAGTAGCACGCCATTCCAGTCAATGGGAAATAAAATAATTTGCTACAAGTGCAGTAAAGAAGGCCACAAGTCATCTGATTGTCGAAAGGCGGCTAACAACTTGCTTATCAATAAGGATGATTCCATCTATACAGAGAATCAGTTTGTCGAAGCACAAGATGACAACTTGATGGATTTTGAAGAAAACGAAGTAACATTCGAAGATAGGGATCTTCCAAATCTGGTGGTTCATCAAGCTATGTTAACACCAAAGCAACCAGAAGTTGATTGGAGGCGAAATAAGGTCTTTAGAACCAGATGTACATCTCATGGGCGACTTTGCAACGTCATTATTGATGGAGGCAGTTGTGAGAATTTAGTTTCCAAAGAGATGGTTACAAAGTTGAAGCTAGAGGTGCAGCCACATCCAAAGTCGTATCAAATAGCTTGGTTCAAGAAAGGAGGTGAAGTTAAGGTAACCGAGCAATGTTTTGTTCCTTTTTCTATTGGAAAATATTCGGATAAAATTTGTTGTGATGTTGTGAATATGGAGTCTTGTCATCTTTTATTGGGAAGACCGTGACAATTTGACAACAAGACAGTCCACCTTGTTGAAAAGAATGTATATGCGTTTTACAAGAATGGAGTCAAGGTGATCCTAGCTCCAATGAAAGATGAAGACTTTCCCAAGTCCAAGAAGGAAGGGCATGCATACTTGACATCCCAACAATGTCTAAGTGAATTTGAGGACAATGAAGTTGCACACGTGCTTCTATCCAAGGAAAGAACGGAGAAACTACAACATACACCTGCTGAAATGGATAAGGTGCTGAAAGAGTTCGGCGACGTTTTTCCTATCGACTTGCCGACAGGATTGGCTCCTATACCACAGATTGGGAAAGGCAACGCTAAGGGGAGAATCATGGCTAATGAAATAAAAAGGTTGCATGATCAAATAAGGCTGAAAATTGAGGAATCTAATGCCAAGTATAAGGAATATGCTGACAAGAAAAGGCGTTTCCAGAATTTAAAAGGTGAAATGGTGATGGTTTACTTACGAAAGGAAAGGTTTCCAGTTGGCACTTATTCTAAGCTCAACAAGAGGAAGGTCGGACCTTACCAAATCATTAAGAAGATTGGAGAAAATACATATAAGATTGACTTACCTTAGCATTTGGGAATTGACCCTACATTCAATGTTGCAGATTTGTATCCATACAAAGATGGCACTGAAGATGGTATTGCTGGACAAAATTTAACTCGCGGACGAGTTTCTTCTAAGGAGGAGGGATTGATGCAATCTATTATGTCTTGAGAATGGACTTTGGAATTAATGTAGTCAATAGTCAAAGATATTAATGATGGTATGGGAAATCATAGAATGCCATGGGAATAGTAGAGGGTATTTTGAAAGTCAGTCTAGGAAGTGTAAGTGTCTTTAATAGCATAAATATATATATGGCAGCCTATACATCTGATGTAATCAAGTTTAATCAATATAATTCTGATTCCAGATTTAAGAGTGTTCTTCTTAGGCTTTTTCCCCAGATTTCCCTTTGGAAATCTAGGCTCCAACGGTGATTGGAGTATTCTTGCGTGCTTTCTATTTTCTGTTTGCTTCAGAAACAAACGGAGAAGAAAAGAAGAATCAGAGAATTTTCGAAGGAGAGAAAAATTATGATTTGGTTGAAGAAGGGAGAATGCAAAATGTCTTGAAGGGGTTCAAAGCATGTTGGCTGTCTCACTTCTGGGCAGGCTGACCACGATTTTCGTGTGCAAAAGGTTAATCCGTTGGTGATTTGGTCTAACCTTAGGGGCTCTCTTGGAAATTCACCGTAATGAAAAATTGAAGGATATTATCTTAAAATTAGTAGTTTAGGGGTTTTTGCCCCCCTTGATGATCAATGGGAACCACAAGTTGAATTGTTTGTTTTAGTTTCCTTCATGCAGTAGCATACGAAAGCAGAACATATAGATTATTTTTGCTATAAGTTCTAGATCTGTTTTTCACCTTTCACTTAATGAAATTTGCTTTCATTTATCAGTGGACCAGTAGCCGAAGAAGGGGTTCAAGCCCCCGACAAGTGTAATGTGTGTGAGTATTACCTGCTACGGGAAAAAAGAGAGAGAGAGAAACCTTCATTTCTTATGTCCTCTCCTTAACGTCATTATTTTTTTTTGCTGTCATGAGAGAGCTTCATAAATATAATTACTTACTATGTTTTTCTCCTGCAGCTGATGAAGTGCTTATTATCAAAAGTGTAACCCACAGAGATTTTAATGCAATGATAAAGGTAAAACTGCAAAGATTGCATCTCATATGGGCAATATTCTCATTAATTGCTACTCGATAATCAAGTGAAGGTCTATGAGACTAGTTTAGCCATAATGATGTCCTACCTGAAAAACTAAAAATATAAATAAAATAATGAAGACCTTACGTATTTTCTCTGCTCTGAGTATATATATCACATATGCATGTACTATTATTGTACGGGGTTGCAACTTCTAGTATATTCAATCAATTGATAAATGCATGCCTTGTTGGGCGTTGAACAATACGTCCATGTAGTTGAAATGAGGGTGCTACATTAGCTAGTGCGCGCGCACACACACATTCATTTGCATAATATATGAACCAAACTCACTTAGAATATTCAACCCCAATAAGTAAATGAACCAAGAAGTCAAACCCTTTGAAAGCATGGTCAGCTCATCCACTTTAATTGCCAAATGGTGCCTTGTGGTGGTTGAATGTTACTTGAAGCATCAAATCAAACCCTTTGAAAGCATGGCTAACATCTTGTAATTATATTGCAGAGCATCCCGAATCCAGTTTACCTCTTCCAAGGTATTGTGCTACGCCGAGGTGCTAAAGGAACTGGAATGAAATCCATAGAACTGGCACTTTCTATGTGTGACATTGTTGACATATACGGTTTCACAGTTGATCCTGGCTATACCGAATGGTGAGCTCAATTTTTATATGTTTATTCTCATCTATGGGCACCTATCTATGTTTAGGACTGTGACTTTGTGTTGTGCGTGGTCCTGCGCTAACTGTTGGCATGACTTTCTCTAGGACCCGATACTTCTCTACACCAAGGAAGGGGCACAATCCACTTCAAGGAAGGGCATATTACCAACTGCTAGAATGCCTTGGTGTATGTATATACACATATTATCATATATTTCGTTTTTAGAAGCTTGTTTTCACAACATTATATGATGTATTATATTTGCTAAACCCAAGTGTTGTACCTTTTAGGTTATTAGGATTCATTCTCCCATGAGAGCTAAGAGGAAGCAAGACTGGTTGGATGTGCCTAGTCGAGAAATGATAGGCAGAGCTCATGCAGCGGCATTGCGCTTGAAGAGGAATCAAACTGGTCAAGTGGGTGGGTTGGGACAGTTCGGTAGCTGTAAGGTTTGGGGCAATGTGGGTCCCGAAGGTAGTGGTCCCATCTCTGGATCTCCAGATATGAGTGATGTCAGGAAGTCTTCAAATTACAGCAAGTGGGAAATCATTCCCTTCGAGAGTCTTAGAGGGGAAGCACAGGATCACTATATTCAGATGGAAGGTGTCTCTGTGTACAAAATGGATGGCAATAAATTGGACGATCTGGTATGCGTGAGACATACCTCAAAATCCGTGGTATAAGCAAAATGGTGTATTGGTGCTTTTCTGTTTAGTAAATTGGTTGAGATCAGACACAACCAGGTGTCTTAAATTTTTTCTGAGAAACTTACTTTCGAGATGGTTCTGTTCCATGGATGTTAACTTATGTGCAACAAGTCCTTTTACCTTTGAAGTATTCACATGGATGTGCATCACGCTAATGTCAGTGGCCTGTTTGCAGTCGACCCGAACTGAATTGCCACTGCAGTAAACTAATGTGAGAACTTCTGCTTGGGTTGGAAGATGAAGCCTATGGAATTTGGAGAACCTATTGTAGTTATACTTGATTTTTTGTTGGGATTAAAATGTATGTTATTGAAATTAACAATGGTGAGTATTTACAGTGAAGTGTAATTTAATGTATAACAGGCTGAAAATTTTCAGCTCGGGAAATTTTATTTTTTGATATGTATCCTTTGTACATGTTTAATCATTGACTGTATTTTGAGAACTGTAATTTAATGTAGATACCTTGAACTCTACAACCATTTTTAGTTGTGAAAGGGGACTAGAAATCACTATATTTTCTATGCTAATTGTAAATCTAAGGATGAAAATGGCCAGGTGATTGCAACTGGGTTTATTGCAAATAGTTGTATGCAATGGTTGAAAGCAGGTACGAAATTGGAAACAAACATTAAGCAAATCTTTTGGAAAAACTCAATGTTAGGTCTGTAAGAATAAAGAAACAGGGCGGACTATGAAAATAAAGATTGGGAGTTGATGACAAACCATACACTGTAATAACTGTTAGTTTGTTATTTTACTTTATTCATTAAGGGTACTCTTGTAATTTTATCTACATAATAATAATAAATAGGTGAGGTGTGGGATAACCCTAATAAGTATCCAACTTTCACTTTTCAATCATGTTCTCTTTCTTCTTCTTCTTTTTCTACAACAAACCATAGATTCTACAACTTCATGTATCAGAGTCAAATCAAGACCAATATTTATTCAAGTCCAATTGCCCATCAACAGAGAAAGATACAGTCAGAAACCTAACGTTGACGTTAGTCTTGACGTCGTTTCTGACGCATCAAATTCTGGTCCAGAATCGTCGCAGCATGCTCGCCTTATTTTTCTGCTAATTATGACGGGTACTATGATGATGTGTTTTGATGCTATTTGAATGGTGTTTTTGTTTTCTTAAAAGAATTTTGAATCTCGGCCCCGTACCCAAACGTTTTAGCTGTTGTTGTTGCTGTTTTTTTCGTTGTTATCAGCCCAATACCTGATGTTTTGTTGTTGCTGTTTGGGAACTTTTTTTCATTATTATCAGCCCAATACTTGGTGTTTTTTGCTGCTATTCGGCTACCTTTTTTAAGCTGTTTGGGAAACTGTTTGGTGGTGTTTGAGAATTTCTTTTGTTGTTGATGGTTTTTTTGTGGAAATCTATTTTAAAGGTTGTCGTTTGAACCTTAGAAAAGAAGCTTGGGTGTTTGTGAGTTGATTGCAGATCTATAATTTATTCGATTTTTTTTTTTTGACTTGTTAAAGTACTCATGGCTGAGGCTAAGCCACAACCTACTAAGGATGATGACATGCTCAAGTCAATTACCTCACAAAAATTGAATGGGATTAATTATCTTGTTTAGGCTCATGCCGTTCAAGTGTTTCTACGTGGGCGAAGAAAATTAAAGTACTTGACTGAAAATCCTTCTTCCGATGAGAAAAAATCCGAAGATTGGGTTTGTGAGGATAGTATTGTTATGGGATGGTTATGGCATAGTATGGAACCCGAGATTGCTAATACTGTTGCTTTTTGTGATTCCTCTAAGAAGATTTGAGACTCGATTGCTGAGTCGTTTTCGCGCCAAAGTAATATTTCCCGAGTTTATGAGTTGTATGAGAAGATTTTCGCTACCAAGCAGTCTGGAAAATCATTGTTAGAATACTATAGTACTCTGAAAATTTTGTGGGATCAGTTACTTCAACATCGACCATTTACTACAGATTTAGAGCAACAAAAGCAATATTGGGAAGAGTTTATGATTGCTTCATTACTATCCGATTTAGACACAGATCTTCGCAACTTCAAAGATCAAATTCTTGCTAGTGAAAAGTTACCTACAACTGCTAATGCTTATTCTCAACTCTTGAGATCATCCTTGGGACAAAGCTCCATTGTACCTCCTGTAGAGTCTTCTGCTTTGGTCTCTAGCACTGGAGGTCGTGGTAGTTTTCGTGGGAGTTTTCGTGGTACCCGTGGTGGTTGTGGTTTCCGTGGTAGTGGACGTGGTGATAGAAAGTGTGATCATTGTGGTGGTACAAATCATACTAAGCATTATTGTTGGGTGAAATATGGCAAGCCAGAGCATGCACATCAGATTATAGTTGGTAATACCCCACAACCGCCACAGTCTCATACTACAAATGGACATGTGACTTCTGATTCTGGTTCACGTGATACACTCACTACTCAGCTTAGCGAGCTCCTTCAGACATTGCAATCTGCTCTTCCATCCAAATCAACTGCAACCTCGGCCAATTCAAGTAATATTGCATGTGTGGCCCAATCTTCTCCATCTTGGGTCATTGATTCTAGAGCTAGTTCTCATATGTCTAGTATATCATCTCTTTTCTGATCTCCAATCTATTAAACATCATATAGTTTTAGCTGATGGTTCTTCACGTCTTGTTTGTGGGAAATGTGTCCTACACCCTACCAACTCATTATCATTACCTTCTAACCTTTATGTTCCATATTTTTCTTTTAATCTACTTTCTGTGAGCCAACTGATAAAGGCGTTGAATTGTTGTATAACTTTTTCTCCTAATTCTTGTGTTTTACAGGACCTCAGGACGAAGAAGATGATTGGTTCGGGGCATGAGAAGGATGGGTTGTATTACTTGGATCCTGGTGAACCAAGTTTTCGTCATCAGCTTTGAGTGCAACGATCTGTCCTCTTCAATGGCATTTCCGTTTGGGTCATCCATCTTTGTCAAAGTTACAATTAGCTATTCCTTCATTGAATCATGTGTCGGTATTAGAATGCGAGGCATGTCAATTGGGCAAGCATCGCGTAGGTCTTTACCCGGTCCTAGTCATCATCTTGAAACTCTAACAATAACAAATGGATTTCTCATAAATTACTACTTAAAATAAGATGTGTGAATGGGTTAGAAAGAAATAATTTGTCTTTACGTGGAGAGAAAGAAATACGCCTAGCCTACTACTTTAGCAGGGGACATTCTTTGGGGACTTTTAACACTTAACATGTTTGTATACGGACTATACAGTATAACCCATGAACAAGGCACGTACCAGTTCCTCCTGTAGAAGAAGAAGAAGAATAGTCTCAAAAAACAACAACAGAAACAGAAACAGCTTCTTCTTCTTCTTCTATAATAACCCAAGAAGAAGATTAAGAGCAGCTGCTTTCAATCTAAAGTCATGCCACTTCCATGCCCCTGGGAATCACTTATTGTTGGACGCTCGAACCGTCAAAACCGGGTTCTACCTGAATACTCGTCAATGGATGGAAGCTTGTAGTAGGTGTGAGCAAAGAGAAACAACAACAAAAACAATGAATATATATTCATAGTTTCATACATATATTTACATACTTAAATATATCTATATTGTCTAATTTAATTCAAGATTTATGATATTTTACATTCAAATTGGGTTTGAATTGAAATTTATATTTAAATTGAATTTGGGATTGAAATCCAATTATACTTTAATTTCAAAAATTATCCGACACGGCGCAACCGAACGGACCTAAATGAATTTGAGCAGGGGAAACAAATGAACTTCTCTACCAAAGCAAGATCCGCTGAAGGCTAAATGCATCCATTGGTTCTATCCTTTTTCTTGTCTTATAGCTGCCTTATTGTTGGGGGAGAACTAAACATTTTTGTTTGTGGTAAGTAAAGTTTAAAAATAAGCATTTGACACAAATAAAATGCTAAACTTTATTGTCAAATAGGAATGAGGGTGGTGAAATACAATACAGAATTGTAAATTGATCATGCCTTACGGACATGATCAATGAAATAAAATTGTTTACATGTGCAGCTTTCATAAAATCTAGAGTAAGAAAATAGGTAAGGCATCGAAGATTTGTGCTGGGGACGAAAATTAAAGACCTGAAGCATGTGCCATGGTGGCCCCACAATCACATCTACAAATATCCTGCTTGGGGTATACTATTACAGGAAAATAAATCTTTTAACCAGAGACTACTAAGACTATAGCCCTTGGACAAAATATATATATATATATATATATATATATATATATTTCTCATCATTCAGGCGAGGGCATTACTCGGGAAAATACCAGGGAGGAAATCATCATTCAATTAAAGATCTTTGAACAGAACCATTATCTGTCCGATGTTCCCAAACTAGTTCAGCGAAATCACTCCCAAAGAAGGCAGAGTGGAGAGACCTCACACATTTTTCTGCTTCGTTGTCATTTACTATTAATGAGATGTTAACCTGTTTAACAAGCAAACATTGTTAGAGGAAAATACAATCCTGAGAAAATGTTAAACAATAACTTCTGAAAATTCAAAACTTAAAAAAACTATCAACTGTTTGCAAGCATGATCTTGCTATATAATATTAGGAGAGACTAGAGAGAATAAAAGGGTGCAACCTCAGCTGTTTACTCATTTTGATGGATTGCATTTGTGTTGGGTGCCCATGTATTTTCTTGCCTTTTATGTCATTGTGTGTATGTAGCGAGTGCTTGTCAATGTTGTCAAAAAGATTTCAAAATTCTTCCTCAATTGGGCAAATTTGCTAACAAATTCTGACCACTGAATATTTGCCTAGTGTCTCATGGTTTTTAAAAGCTGTGCTTGGGTCTAAAAGCAGAATTATACCAAGAAGGGGGTCCCTACCGGTGTGGTCCCCCTAATAGGAGCTGCTGGTAGAGGAAGACTGGATTAAGGTCTACACCACATTATGTGCATGGAATGGCTTCTCATGATTCTATCTCGTATCTTCATGCTTGACAGCACGGGCATTTACCAGTGCATTGAGCAGCAATCAAAGTTACAACACATACAATGATATACTTGTGTGACAGTGTGTGTGCAAGAAAGAGCAACATTTCTGTTTTAGTAGCTACCTTAGATGCACCTTGAGAGATCATCTGAACATTGACTCCATTGGTGTGAAGTACATGAAATGCCTGCCAGAAAATGTTCCCAAAAAATGAGAGTCAATACCCGAAGGAAACTACAAGATATTAATAGACAAACTAAGGCCCTGTTTGGTAGGTGGTCTGGTCTGGTCTTGCGTTTTATGGGACCAGACCGTGTTTGGTAGCATTGGTCCCAAATTTTTGGTTAGACCAAGTAAGACCAAATCAGACCAAAATGACCTCATTTCAGACCAAAAAAAAAGGTGGTTCCTGGTGGTCCGGTCTGGTCTTATTAATAAAATATATTTATAAATAATTAAAAATGAATAAATAATAATAAAAAATTAAATAAAACATATTTTAAAAATAAAATATAAATAATAAACAAAATGAAATAAATAATACCTAATAATAATAAATAAATGAATAAATAATAAAATATATTTATAAATAATTAAAAATGAATAATTAATAATATAAATAAAACATAATAATAATAATAATAATAATAAATGAATACAATAATAATAAATAAATATAATAATAATAAATTAATAAAATAAATAATAAATTACATAAAACATATTTAAAAATATAATAAAAATAATAAATAATAAACAAAATGACATAAATAATAATAATAAATAGATATAATAATAAATAAATATAATAAGTAAATATAATAATGAATAAATACTTCATAATAATAATAAAAAATGAGCATAATAATAATAAATTAATATTAAATTAACAAAATATATTTTTAAATAATTAAAAATGAATAAATAATTTATAAATTAAATGAATTAAATAATGAAATAATAATAAATAAATAGAATATATTTATAAATTAATATATAAATTAATAAATAATAATTTAATAATATAAATAAAAAAATATTTTATAAAGTGAAGAAATAATAAATAAATAAATAAATAATACATATATAAATATTATAATAAATAATAAATAAATAGTAAGACCAGACCACTTACCAAACAGACTTTTCCAGATCAGATTAGACCAGACCAGACCGGACCAGAAAGACCGCCTACCAAACATGGCCTAATAAAAAGAGGAACAACAGCTACATAAAGCTCAGACCTAGCAGTACTAAGAGGCAAATGTGGTTATTTGAAATAATCATTATCACTCAGGAAGCAATTGCAGGGGAACAAGACTAAAATAAATTTTGTGTTTAGTGTATGTCTTCTGAAACGACATACAAGACAGAATGATTCCGACTCCATTCAACATTATTTCCTGAAAATTAAGTGGTAGGCAAAAGACTGTTGATTGCAGTGGATAAACTCTCTCTTTAATAGCACTCCACCTTGCATTCATATCGAATGAAGGAACTTTGTAGGAGAACCCGCCAAGATGGCGTAATCTCAGTACTGCGTCTGACCAAGTTCAAATGAGGCTGCAGTTTCATCCTTACAAAGAAGAAATGGCGGCCAACAGCAACTAATATTCTCGTGTTCTGGCCTGGTCAAACCCCATCATGATATTGAGGGAAGGACTATTTCTTGGACATAAACTATTAGATCCTTTGACCACTCACCACAATAGAATTCTTTTACAATTACGAAGAAGGAAAAAGATATGTGCCTAAAGTATCTAGAACCCAAACAACCAAATAAACCAAAAAACTTCATTAGAAAAGATGCAGAAGTCTTGCATTCACACATCTTAAAAGCACTAAAAGTCCAAGGATCAAAAATTGCTTCCTGGTTGCAAGATCAGCAAATATGGATACTCAAGTAATCGGAAAACGAAGGTTATTCGTGGAATAAACAAAATGACCTTGGCATAGCAGTACACCAGGAAACGAACAAAAGAATAGCAGACAGACTGAAAATTTATGAATCTTACTACAGCACCTTTTCTAGTATCAGTGAAGACCTTTGGACATTCCCAATGAGAGAGATGATTGATCTGTGCTGCAGGAGATTTACAACTGCAATTTTTTCAAGTTCTTCCACAACGTGGTCGAGTTCCTGCTCGAATAAGCTTAAAACTGAGGTTAGAAGTTAACAGATGCCGTACCGTACAAGACAAACCTCTACTAGTATATAATGGAAGAAATACATCATGATATGGTGTGCTTGAAGGTAGTAAAGATCTATATAATTCACACTACATGAAACTACATACAGTAATCAAAATGGTTTCTCTCTGTGGAGAAGATATGCAAGATGTATTGTGAATAATTGAAGCTGGAGCCTATAAAGTAATAAATCAAACAGCATGAATCATGATGTCATACGCTTGCCTGCTGAATCAGTTCTCTGCTCCAGAGTTTTGACGGATCCAATGTCAAGGAAATACTGACTTCACTAGTAGCTACAACATCCACTGATATACCCAAGTCTTCAAAGATTGAAAACACCTGAATGAGACATTATCAGACATGATCTGTGAGATCTGGAAAAGCAATTGAGCCTACATGAGGACAAAGAATCACCAGATTCAGTATTTAGCATTTTCACCTTAGCGAGAAAGCCAAATTGACCAAGCATGCGAGTGCTAACGATATCCAACATGGTTACGTTGCGTTTCAAAACTATGCTAGTCAGTACTGCCTGGAATTGGAAAATGGACAGTTTAGGCTGTTTGAAGTTTTCTGTACAAAATTGACTCCCGCTATCTGAACAGTTTGCTGTGACAAACCTTACTCATGTCTCTTGTTCTTGTGATGAGGGTACCGGGGGCATTAGGGTTGTAAGAATTCTTAACCCTAACAGGAATATTACCCTCTCTGGCTGGCCTCATGGACTGTGGATGCAGGACCTGTAAAAGCACAAAGTATGTGAACGATATGCAATATTAATTACATGGACTTTCAAAAGGGGAATATTCATTGTTTTGCACAGCTCCTGTCCTCGCAATTCTTTATATGCATCTATATAATAGGAGGTATCCACACATATATATATAAGTGCTAACAACAACTCCCCATACGCAATGTGGGACATCAAATGTAACTTCACAAGAAACTTGCAAGTGAAGATCATTATTAAAGACCCCAATGATCCTAGCCATCTTACCCATGCAACAAAATTGAACACACTGCCGTGTCATTATCTGACTATCTGTCAACGATAAAAAATCAATCCTTTTATGATACCTGAGCACCAAAATATGCAAGTTCAGCTGCCTCGTCAAATGTTAGATATGGCACAGGTTCCGCATGTTGATGTATGTTAGGATCGCATGTCAAAACACCATCAACATCCTTCCATACCTGTGATACATGAGAAATAGGTTCTTTATTATTTTGGAACTAAGAAGCACAGTCTAACAAAGAGCTGTCTCTATGCAGGACCAATACTGGACACTGCCAAGCTTTAACACTTTGGAAAACATGCTTGACAAATCCTGCACGTTGTCAATAGTTTTAAGAAAACAATTCTCAATATCAAACATGTAGTCAAAACTCCATGAGTACTTGCCACCGTTTGACCAGCAAAACTTTGGACATAAATGACTTTCTTTTAGCATGGCAAAAGGTAAAATCTAAGTGAAGGTTACATAGTATGTAGGAGGACAGTAGTCATCATAATTCTATCTGTACGTATATGTACATTACCAACATAATTCCGCACACCGAATAATGCAGATATATGTTTGTCCTCATTCTTTGTCCACTGCATGCGGATGGTTAAAAATTGAATCATTTACAGCTGTCAAATACTGAAATAACATACTGCAATATCGTATGCATTCTATATACTATAGCGACGACCATTAGGTCCATTACAGACCAAGAGCAGCCACTTTATGCAGAATAATGCCAAAAGAAAAGTACATCTCGGCTGTTTCCAGCTTGATACACCGCATTTACAAATCAGTATTGGGTGGTCTTTTTTTTCTCTCTCATTATAATTAATTTCATATACACATACTTTATTCTTATGCTCTTACTCCTTACCATGTCTACGTCCTACTTTTATAAGATTTAATGTGTTACCACTTGTATGCTATGTCATGTCCACGCTTCAAAGATTTGGCCTAGAACCACCATTTAGGGTCATGTTAGGTATATTTTCTAGAAGCTTGATAAGATTCTAGAAGAATTCCTAGTTCTTAGAACAAAAATGTTCCACACACTGGTGCGGTAGCTAACTTGCATTTCTTTACACTATATATGTTTGTGAGCTCACGTGCATGTTAATAATGATGTGTCGTGTACATATGCACATATTCGGTCACATATCACAATTATGCATTCAGGTTACTAACCTGAATTTCTCGCAACCCTAATGCTTTACCAATAGTTGTAGCTGTCAGATCACTACCACCCCTACCGAATGTAGTAACTGCACAGGATCTCCAGCCCTGCAATTATAGTGGCCAAAAAGTACATAACATTACTATAAACCACGAAACCAAAACCCCAACTAATTGGATTATTGGAGCAGATATTAGACTCTAACAAAGAAAATGTATGGGAACTACAAACTGGAACCTTTCCAAGGAAACCAGTAACAATAGGAATTGCAGGATTACTAATCCAATCACTATGTAATGTCTTTGCAACAGCTGGATAAGTTGCTTCCAAAATGTCCGCATTTGTGAAGTCATCTGTCGTTATAAAACCAATTTCGAATGCATCATACTGCAAAGGACAGGCATTGTTACACTCACAATCAGCAGAAATAACAACCAAATAATCATCAGCAGAAACAGTATAAAGGAAGACTACATGAAAAAATGCAGCAGGAAGCACAGAATAATCAACATCTTCTCTCAGCTGATTTATCTAAGCAGGTGTCTCTCAGTTTTATCATGTTGTTTCTCAGCAAAGTACACATCCAACCAATAGATTATACAGGGAAATATGGGTATTGATTGAAGGAAACAGTTTATAGGTACAAAATACATACACATGCAGAACATAATAAGCCCATAGAATAAAGTTCAAATCATAGGACAAAATGCAGATCATGAAGATGGGAAAGTATATCTAATGATGCAGAATCTACTCTACAGATCTCTTTTAGCATGATGCACAACGAGTAGTGCAGAAACATATGTTTCAAAGCATCAAATTTTAGTTTAATCTTTTTAGTTGGTTTTACAACACCAGTCTGATATAGTTTTTGATAAATACTGTCAAGCAATGCAGACTTTTTTTTTTCTTTTTCTTCAAACACATTATATACGGCGCCACAGACTCTTCCTACTGTTAGTGGATATCTTCTATGTAGAAAGCTTGAGCAGACATATGTTTTCTTCTCACCTTGAGCAGACAACATTTTTACATTTGGAAATTTTGCATAAGCAAAACATGATGGTCTCACCACAGATATTTGAGAGAAAGAGAGGCAACTAATGGAAACTCTCAATCTAGAATCACCAGCCAGCAGTGGTGTTTGATCACAAATTAAAATATAATCACAAAATTGTAGGTCTAGATAGTTTCTTCATGAGAATAAAAGAGTAATTTCATTATTTATCGGAGTATTTGATTCTGAGAGGGATACAAATATTATAAAATATAATAAGGCAACATACTTGCCGGGCTTTAACACCTATTTTATTTAAATATGCTGCAAAAATTCTCGTTGACATGCACTCTCCGAACGAGACTAAGTAGTCCTTTGTGCGTAGTGTCAACTCTTTCATCATAGCAATTCCGTTCAGAAGCTGCTCCAATTCTTCTAGGTGTGCTGCAGATAAATTATAGAAACAAGAAGATGATAGTGAACACATATGTGTGAGAATAAAGGAAGGAATCTTAGCTCCACAGACATGGAGACACAAATAGAAGTTATAAGCAATAAATAAATTCGGGGACCATCAAAGATTTACTTTTATGGAAAAATGACAATAAATGTTGGAAATTTATATTTTTCATAGTATCCGCCAGTGAATGTGGGTAATCTCTATGCTTCATAAAAAGTTTCGTTGTACTTGTACTACTATAAGGTATGTTGTGGAAGAACTTGGCTCCATGTTCAGTTTGTTTCACAGGGGTTCCCTCCTAAAACCAATGTGGCCCACTTAACATTATCCCGATATGTTTCAACATATCACGAACAAGATACAACCAGCATTTTTGAGCCACAAACATAAAAAAAAAAAAATGGAACTTTTACAACACCAGTTCCAGAATGTAATTTTACCAAACACCAAACGAGCTAAATATTAGTAAAGGAGGTGTGAAAAAAGGCATGCAGATATACTCATGCATCCAACAATGATAGAGGGTTGACAACAATAAGGCATTATATAAAGAGATTGACACAGAGAATAGATAAAGTTGCTACATCATGTAACATCTGAATTATTGACATCAACATGAATATTATTGAAAACAGGGACTCACGAGAAATAGCGGAGCTGTCCACTCCAAGCTCATTCGCAGTCCTAAATAACAGTAGATGAATACGAAATGAGAAGGGATTCTATAAAAAATATGTAATGCAAATATAGTTTTGAGGAGATATTACCTGAGGTGAAGTTGTTTTATTGAGGTTAACTCTTGAATATCAGAGATATTAGAAACACCACAACTCACAGCCTTTTCTCCGGCCTAATATAGAAGCAGTATAATATTATTAGTGAAAACAAAAATATAATGATGTAAGGAATAAGAGTGGAAAAAATACCAGTAAGAGGTAGTTGGTTGTCTTTCCCATAGCAGAGAGAACAATGACAGGCCTCTCTTGTGGAAAGCTGATGATAAGGTCAGCTACCTCTCTCATCCTCTCAGCAGAGGCTACCGAAGATCCACCAAACTTCATCACACATGTAAATTCCTCCGAAACCCCACCACCGCCATCAACACCTTCATTCCTGCTCTGACTCTGCTCAATCACATCTGTGTTTCTTCCACAACTCACTCCCACAACTCTTCTCCTAATACATGAATTTTTCTTCATCATTTTAGATGCTCCCGGAATTGAAGAAACAGATTCTGAAAAATGCAAGCGAAAAGGTTGCCAATGCACACCATGATTTGTCCTCCATAAATCTTGCGAGGGAGTTTTAACTCCGCATAAATGCATTGCAGTAGCCATGTCAAATCAATTATAGGATTTCGGCTGCACCAAATAATAATTGTTAGGATTTTGTCACAAAAAAAAAACCAGAGAATAATCAAATATTAATATAATTTCACAAAACCAATAACAAATTAAAAAAAACACACACACACATTTCTCGATATAAATTCACAAGAGACCTGCTGAGTGATAAATTGAAATCATTCAAAACAATGCAACAGAAAATGAAAAAAAATAATATACATATATAATAATTTAAAGAGGAGAAGGAGGAGGAGGTCATTGTAGGCGTGAAAGCAATTTATATATGGCGAGAAAGCATAAAAGTATTAGCACTCCACTCCTCCATAGATACATTTATAATCTAATGGATATTCCTATTTGAGAAGAAAAACAAATGGGAAATAGAATTACGAAACGGTTCGAAAGTACCTGGAGACAAAGAGGCTTCAACTGAAAATGCAAAGGAAGAGAGAGAGATCGATCTAGGGTTTTGGTTTCTCACTCTCTTCTTGCGTCTCCAACAACGCCAAACGCGGCTCAGTTTCAGACCAGGCGGCGCCCTATGCCTTTTTTTTCTTTTTTCTTTTTGCTTAGAATCAGCTCCGACAAAGTCTCTTTCCTTACTACAATTATTTATTTATTAATTGTGAGATTTTTTTTCTTTCTAATTTATAGTAATTGATACTTAAATTATGAATTACTTTATTAATTAGTTACCTATAATTTTATGTTTGATTATGTTTTAAGAGCATCCGGTATGCAAGAGTTTTAGCTAGCTGGGATCCCCTTTGGCGAGCGGGAGGTATGGTGTGGAGATGGCCACAAGTGGTCTCCACAGGCTGGCTAGCAAGCATTTGGCAAGTCCTATAGCGAGGTAAAAGGGAGGGAAAGCGTTGGAGCAAAATAGAGGGGAGCAGTTGGGAGTTATACACATACACATCAATATATATATACACACCCACATATAGACATCACACATGAAAATCAAAGAAATGTGCCCACAAATTATATATACAAACATATATACACACATCACACATGAAAATCAAAAAAATTGGGGCAAAATTTATATACACGTACACATATAAATACATACACAAAAATTGGCGACACCTCTCTTCAACAGAGGTTATCTCTGTGTTGCTAGGGTTTGGTCTATTCTTTGATCGATTTCTCACTTTGTGTCTGCGCCTCTCCCTGTGTTGCTAGGGCTTGGTCTGTTCTTTCAATTTTGAGGAATATGTATATATATATATATATATTTCATGAGACTGATGAAGGTTTTTGGTGAGGCGGCGAGAGATCTGGAGAAAGGGGTTATGTATTTTGTATATATATATATATACTTCTTTTATGTATATATTATGTAATTATATATATATATACAAAATGAAATTGCAAAAAATTTAACTCAAGAAAATAATGATGTGTAATATTTTTATCTATCTAGAGTAAACATATGTAATGCGATTGTTTTATTTTTTTCTCTATTGTAATGTTTTTTTATTTAATAAAAAGTATGAATTATTATTTAATTTTTTTAAAATAATAAAATTGTATGTAAATTATTTTTTACAAATTATGATGACATGATATGGATAATAATGAATTTATTTATAAAATAATAAAATACAAAGTTGCACCATACCATCAATTGACTAGCTAAATAATTTAGCTAGCCACAATTGATGACGTGGCTAACTATATGTGTCATTAGCTAGCAACCATACTGGTTGCTCTAAGGTTTTGAACATTACAACGCCCTCTTTATTCGTACACACACTAATCAAATTCTATAAATATTTTTACTGCTAAACATCATATATAAACGGATAATTTTCATAAAACCTCATGTAGTTTCATTATTTCGTCAAAAAATCCCCTATAGTTCTAAAAACCCTCTTGATTTTTATTCCGGTTACAATTACCTCTTATTCCAAAAAAGATTTAATTTTCAGGTCATGTGCCTTGTGAATTCCCGATTCTACCCCTGACTCACCTTATTTCATAAAACACCATGTAGTTTTGAAAATAAATATATATATCTTGAAATATATATATATATAATACATATTTATGAGAAATATATTTTATCCGTGAAATATATATATTTTTTATGAAATATATATACATTTATGAAATATATATTTTTTCCAAAATATATATATATTTGGGAAAAATATATATATTTCTCATAAATATGTATTTTTTTCTAAATATATATATATTTTTAAAAATATATCTTTCGAAAACAAAATATATATTTGATAAATATATATATATACATATTTCAAAAAAGTATATATATATTTTGAAAATAATATATATTTCTGAGAGATTTTTTTTTCCGAAATATATATATATATATTTAGGAAAAAAAATACATATTTATGAGATTTTTTTTTTCCGGAATATATATATATTTCCCAAATATATATATTTTTGTAAAATATATATCTTGGAAAAAATATTTATTTCGAAAAAAATAAATATATTTCATAAATGTATATATATTTCATAATTTATATATATATCGGGGAAAAATATATTTCTCATAAATATATATATTTTAAAATATATATATATTTTTTCCAAAATATATAATTTTATTTCGAAATATATATATTTGAAATATATATATTTATTTTCAAAACTACAAGGGATCTTATGAAATAAGGTGATTCATGGATAGAATAGGGAATTCACATGTCACATGACCTGAAAATTGAATTTGTTTGGAGTAAGGGGTAATTATAACCGGAATAAAAATTAAGGGAGTTTTTAGAGGTATAGGAAATTTCTTGATGAAATCATAGAACTACAGGAATTTTATGAAAATTATCCTATATAAATATACGC
The DNA here is from genome assembly GCA_963922005.1 of Cornus suecica. Taxonomy (NCBI): domain Eukaryota; kingdom Viridiplantae; phylum Streptophyta; class Magnoliopsida; order Cornales; family Cornaceae; genus Cornus; species Cornus suecica. Next base: position 239,520 of record OY998238.1, read on the forward strand.
ACAAAACATTGGATTCATATTGTATCTGCTGATATGGATTCGATAAGAAGTATTTTGGATTGAGAACTTAACAAATTTATACAAAATCTCCAGTGGTTTTAGGATTTACTCATAAAATGCCTTGTCGTTCACTAAAATAGCAGCCAATTTTTATGTCAAAATGACTTAAATACCCATGACATAAAATTATACTTTGTGAGTAATTTGCATCAAAACCCCTGAGTTTTAAATTTTAATCAAATAACCCCTCAGATTCAAAAAGTCACTAGTAAATTCATAATACTCATAATAAATACAATAAATAAAAAAATCTTTCGAACTACCAATTAATGTTGAAAAGTTAAAAAAAATAAAAAGCAAAATTCTAAAACAAAAAAATCCAAGGCGGAATTTGTTTTTCGGTTTTAAAACAAAAATTAAACAAAAAATCGGCCAAAATTCTTTTTCGTTAAAAAACAAAATTTTAAATGGTCTATTTTTTTTTGTTTTAATACAAAATTTTAAACTGAAAAAAAAAATTGGCCGAATTTTTTTTTCGTTTAAAAACAAAACTTTAAAACGTTTGATTTTTTTTTTGTTTTAAGATAAAATTTTAAAATGAAAAAAAAAATTGACCGGATTTTTTTGTTTTTTGGTTTAAAAAAAAACTTTAAAATGGTTGATTTTTTTCAGTTTTTAAATTTTGTTTTTATATATTTTACTATAAATGAGAGAAAAAAAAAATTGAACTACCAATTAAGGTAAAATATATATATAAAAAATAAGTTCGAAATATAAAAATATATTTTGAACTACAAATTAGATTTTTGTTTTTTTATTTTTTAACATTTCAGCATTAAGTCGTAGTTCAAAATATTTATTTTATTTATTGTATGATTTATGAATGATATATAATATTGTATTTTTATATTTATTATGAGCATTATAAATTTTTAGTGACTTTTTGAATCCGATGGGTTATTTGATTAAAATTTGAAACTCGGGGGGTATTGGTGCAAATTACTCATAAAGTATAATTTTTATGTCATTGGCCGTATAAGTTATTTTGACATAAAAATTGGCTACTTTTAAGACGAGGGGGGTATTTGATTAAAATCTGAAATGTCAGGGGATTTGGTGAACGACAGAGAATTTTATGATTAAATCCTAAAATCACATGGAATTTTGTTTAAATTACCCTTAATTGAATGCTTTTCGAATAATTTAAATGATTGGGAGATTTATTTTATTACTTTTTGGTTAGACTTTGTAAAGTAATTATTATTACTCAGTGATATCTGAAAATTTATTAGCATAAACAGTAAAGCGGTCATATATTGGGTTAAGAAAAGTAATAACATGTGAAAAGAAATGGAGTAAGAAAAGAAGTTTAACCAAATAAAGAAACACTTACAAATTAACAATTCAGTACTCTGTAATAAATTAATGATAAATGATATAAGTATAGTATATTTTAGAGGTTATTTGATTTGTAATTAGTCAAATTATTAATTGGTTTTAGATACAGCACAAGTCTAATAGTTTTCTCGCAACTCTTTTTTTGTTTTTTTTTTTTCTCTTTTCATAACGGCAAGTGTTTTGGGTATGTTTGCGGCTATCTATGGAGTCGTCCGTGCAAGACAGATCAGTCCTAATAAAAATCAAATATTCAAAATTATAAATTTATTTTGGAAAATTTAATTTTTTAATATGATAATTTTTATTTTAATAATAGTAGATGAAATACTAATTTTACTCAGCTTCACTAAGTGATGTGATGATTTATAATTTAAATATTTTATAATTTTAATATTCGAAGATTAAATTAATATAATAACGAGCATTGATTTTTTTTAAAATAGAATATTTATTCTGACACGAAAAAAATTAAACCCATGGAGGGAGTGTAATATTTAATATTTCCTGAGACATTGATGCTCACATTTTAATTCAATGGAGTCAACTTGTTTAAGCTTGGTGTTTCCTTTTGTGGCCGCAATTTGCACTACTTGGGAATATATATATAATCTGATCTTGGTGAGGCAGCTATGAACTCATTCCAAGGTGATTTTTAGCCACTACTTGCTAGTGTTTATAGCCACTCTTATACTACAGTTTTAAGCAACTAAACACTTCATCTTTTCAAATAAATGTAAATTCCAAATATGCACACATTATCTTTAGCTTTAGGTGCTTCGCATCTCTTGATTTGGATTATAATTTTGTCCATTCATTGATTTCATAAGTATTTGTCATTTTGGTATTTCACCATAAAAATAATATATATATTTGGAAATATTTCTGATGTTCATGGTTTTTCTTTACTGTATCATAATAGAGGGTTTGGATGGACAAAGTTGGATTAAACAACAAATTTTGACTCCATAACTGCATATAAGCAGTTTCATTGTGGACAAATGATTCTTGTCCTTTGTTGTTCAAATAATCAGGGTCGGTTTTCCTTTGGTTGTTTTTAGTTTACCGTCATCCTTCCATTTTTTATCATCATGAAATTGAAGTTCCTTAGGCCCTGTTTGGTAACATGAGTTGATATTATTTTTTTTATTTTGGTATGAAAAGATGGTACCAATTCATGTTTGGTAAAATGGTTTTGGGTCAATAGTATTGGCACCAAATGGCCAAAATTTGGAACCATGTGAACTGATGGTTTTTGGTGGCGCGGTACTGTAGCAACCTAAACCAAAACCAAATAGTTACAACATATTAATATATTAATATTAATATATTTTAATATTATAGTTTTATTATCTTTCTTAAAAATTAATATATTAATATTAATATATTTTAATATTTATAAATAAAATGTGAAACCATTCCAAGTTACCAAACATGGTTTGGTTTCAAAATTTCAACTCATACCAACTCTACCAAACATGGTTTGATTTTTCAGCATCACTTTTTCTTACACCAAAACTATTTGCATCAAACATGGTTCCAATTTAAAATAAAACCACACCAAACTAAATCCAACCCAAAACCAAAAACTAACACCGCACCGTTACCAAATGCACCCTTAGGCTTCGTTTGGTGGAAGGATTTGGAAAGAAAAGAAAAGAAATGATAGGAAGTTGTGTGTTTGGTTGTCAGTTACTATAAGAGAAAAGAAAGGATTTGGAAAGATAGTTTATCCCTCCAAATCCTTCACTTGTTATCATTTCAAAAGTGAGAAGATTTGAAGAGAAATGATAGCAAGTTAAAGTATAATTTTTAAAATGCCAAAAATACCCTCAACATTTAAAAACACATATTTGAATGAAAAGGGTAAAATAGTAAATGAGTTATACTATTATATTTTCTATTCTTTTCTTTAGCCTTACCAAACATGAATATTATCATAATTTATCCAAACATAAATACAAATTTAAGCTATCATTTCATTTCTTTTATTTTCTCTCATAACTAATATTATCCTTTCTTCTTTTTCTTCTCTCTTGCCCATCCAAACGAAGTCTTAATCAACCACAAATATAAATTTGTTAGTAAATTGTTGTCGCTCTACGTAGTATACATGTAATATGGGTATTGAATAAATAAAATCACCAGTTAGTTTCTAGCAAAATACTTGTAAACAAACTCTAAAAATCCAAAGATTATTTCTCCCTTCTTTTTTAATTAGGGTAATTATTTATTTCTATCCCTAAAGAAAAGAAAAGACTCAAAAGCGAGAGTGAGTAGTATTTCTCTTATAAGTGGAGTTACTGCATAATGGGTAGGGGGCCTTTAAAAGAGACATTGGGTAGCAAGGAAATAGGCAAGAAATGAGGAGAAACAAATAGTATTAGAGAGAGGCCAAACTCAGTGTAGTTGAATTTTTTTGATGCATTGAGAATGCCATGATGATGGTTATTCACCAAGTTGCTTGCTAAGAGATGCTCTCTCTCTCTCTCTCTCCCAATCTTCCTCCATTTAATCCCCTTGCAGTGAGTTCAAACAAGGCATAAACAAATAACCACCACCACCACCAAAATAAAAAAATAGCAAAGCAGTTACCCAAAGTTCATGCCATTACTCAGGTACATGATACAGATTAAAAAGAAGGTACATCACAATTCAGAGAAACAAATTATTTCAAAGCTGAAAATACTTAAAGAGACGGATGCTTCTGTTGTTTTCCGCAGGACTAAGAGACTAAATTAACGACGACAATCTAAACTAACCATCTTCATGCTGCCCTACTTGATCAACTGCTTGTTGGTGCACCATTTAGGCAAAGCTGGGTTCCATCTCAGTTAGACAGCAATAAATACTTTCCAACCTCTCTGAAAATTTTGGATCTATAGCTAACTTATATCACACCATGGAACCCCGCCGAGTCCATAAGTACTGCTTTGATCTGATCAGGCACCACATCAGGCCCTTCCCTGCATTGCTGCATACCAACAAACACTCAATCTATAATTTACTGTATTAAAGACAATATTATCCAACTGTACCAAAGGATAAAAAAATTATTAAATTAAACGTCGCTATCAGTTTTGTTACAATTTAATCATCCATCTATCACGCCCGATATTCTTTTATAAGGTACATTTAGAGGCACTTCATCACATTGTCGGCCCTTAATCTTCTCCAAAAGATGCAGAATTACATAGCTAGTGTCAAGACCATTCCCCTTTTGCCATTATTTTCCATTTTCCTCTACGATTTAAAGTTTGCACTTACTAGCACTAGATATGTTGCTAAAACAATGAACTATAGTAATGGAGGCAGTGGCAATAGGAAAGAGAGGGGCACTACTACTGCTTACTATAGCCACATTTCTTGGGTATGATATAGGAAGGAGGCTGGATTAGTCTTTAATAGTTGTGATATGAAGCAAATCTAAAATAGAAATAGGAGAGACTACCCAACCTGATTTGCAAAACCTACTCCAAGTCCCAACAAGAAGTAGCCAAAAATCATGATGTAAAAGAAAAAAAACTAAATGATAAGAGTCTTCTCTTTTTTGTCCGACTTCATTAGCAACTCAACTCTAGTTACAAACCTGATGGTTGGGTTTTTGGATTGTCTAATTATCATCATGGATTGTTGGGAGGCCATGACTGATAGGTAATAGCAGTCTCTATATGTTCAGAGGTATATTAAAAATAAAAGAGCAGTGAAACATGGGAAATCATCCGAGGCAAGTTCTTAAAATTGCGACCTAGTTGTATGTACGAGTTCCCCATATACCAATGTACGAAAAAGATCCAGATGCTCGACATCAAGAGCAGATTAACCGATCTTCATATACTAATTATTTAAAGGGTAGTATAAAATTTTCACAGAAACCAATAGATGAATAGCATGAAAAATGATGTTAAAAAGTATGAACCTTACCTCAGCTCGGAATACATCCAAAGCAAACCCATTGAAACAGCTTATGACAGCTTGCTGAATGTCCAGCCCAAGATTGTCAAGAGCCCTCATGGTGGATAGCAGTAGACCTGGTCTACGAGCACAGAACATGTGGATGTTGACAGCCCTGCCTTCTCTCACCCTTACTTCCACCTAAGAAATGCAGCAGAACAAAATTTTAAGAGAACAAAATAGGAGTTCCATGGACCATCACAATAGCCGACTCTCACACATAGAAGCTCCTTGTATTATCAATTATATGAAAATATCAGGTTATGAATAAAATCGTATTCGCCATAGACACCGTAAAACCAATTTTCATATATCAAACCCTCAACATCCATTGGAATACTCCATTGATTACCCTTGTCCTATGCGTGAGAAAAGCACGAAAGAAACTACATGTCATTGGTTCGTCAGTATAGGGGGTTAGAAAATTGAAGTGCCGAACTGTTGGTAAATTAAATTCATGAAGAAACATAAAAAAGCATCGTACCAGTCTAGCACCAAAAACGGAGGAATCTAAAATGAGCATAAAAAAGAATGCTATAATGTTAAATATGAGCAGCTTAGCTACACCCATAATGTTAGTTCCTAGTGTTATTGAGGTCATGATGCTGAGTGGGCCGAACAAGTTGTGAGAGATTGAAAAGGCACATCAGTTGCAACTCAAATATGTCCAATAAAGTAAAACTTATGGCAAAATTTGAAGACAGAGAAGAGGAATGAATTTTGTTTAATCGTATTGTTGATAGGGTAAAACAAAAATGAAATCGGAAACAGGGATGAACATAGCAAAGCAAATAAAAAGTGAATGTACCCTTGTAGGTTGGCCTTTAGGACTGGGCAAGGAGCTGGGGCATAGTTCTTCCTTGACGCGATAAGGAAGAGTGGGCGGGGTGGGTGTCAATGGATGGAAGCTTGCAGCAGGTGTGAGCAAAGAGCCAGGGGGAGTGGCCTCCAGTTCATTATGAAGATCGTTAATTCTTTGCAGAAGCTCCTTCAAGTACTCAATGGCATCCCCGAGTATTGAAGCTCTATCCATCTACATGCATAATAATTAAAAACAAGAAATCAAATGTCAATTCACTCATAAGTACCGAGTTTAAGTTGGATTTAAGTGAACCTTGCTGATCTTAGGGACAACAGAGCGAAGCATGTAAAGCCTATCGTTGAGCTTCTTCCTGCGACGCCTTTCTGCCATCAAATTCTTAGCCGGAAGTCCCTTCTTCTTCCCCTTGTGATCTCCAACAGTAACAGTGCTGTTTGCATTCGAGTTATTCCCACCATTGATCTCATCCATCTTATTGTTCTGATCATCAGAATCATAATTCAGACCAGAAACATCAATACTGCCTTCGTCCGCATCACTGTTGATTCTCTTCCTCTTGTTGTCCATGATGATGAATTCTCCATCATCCTCTCTCTTTCCCCAATTCTCATCATCGATCCCCATTGAAGAAGTGGAACCCAAAAGCCCTAAATTCCCAAAATTGGTGGGGCCGGGGCCAGCAGCAGAGTTGTGCCTGGACGCGGCTCTCTTCTGAAAGAGAGTGGGTTGTGCTCCGAGGGGTGCTGAAACTTGAAGAGGCCTCAAAACCTTAGAGCGGTTCATAAAGAGAGCAGCATCTCCGGACCCATCGAAACCAAAAGGAGGAGGAGGAGCAGCAGCAATGTTGTTATTGTTGTTGTTATTGTTGTTGTTGTTGTTGTTGTCGTTGTTGTTGTTGTTGTCGTTGTCGGTGGTGATGGGCAGCAGAAACTCAGAGTTGGAATTTCCCAATTGGGAACTCATACCATTGAAACCAGCCATGAGAAGAGAGGAATTGGAGGTGTGGTGATTGGGAAGGAAATTAGGGTCACATCCCAAATCGAAGGCATTATTGTTGTCAAAAGGGTTCACGTTGAAAAGGGAAGAGAAGCAAGATTTAGGTGGCAAAAAGGAGTGTAACTGAGAAGGGTCGAGGGAGGGAGAACAGGAAGAGGAGGAATCCAGTGGTTGCAGCAACAGATTATTCTCAGATATTGGGTGGTTTGAAGAGGAGAAGCTGATGTCATGGTGGTTCAGAGCATTGTTGATGTACCACTCAGTTTCCAGCATCGATTTGAAGGTAGAGAGAGAAGCGTTCATGTCGTCGTCCTTGCTCTCTCCATCTCCATCTCCATCGTTGTTTCTACTCCACGATACTGCATCGTCGTCTTCTCCTCCTCCCATCCAACCAACGCCGTTACCTCTTGGAAGCATTCTCTCTCTCTCTCTGTCTCTGCTTTACCTTTACTTTTCTGGGTTCTTGTTTTAGAGAGAGAAACAGAAAAGGAACAGAGGTAGCTAGAGAGATAAAGCACAGTACCTTTTCAGACTACAAAAAAAAAATAAAAAATTGATGAGAAATTGAAGAGAGAGAGATTCTCAAGTTTGAAAGTTAAAAAAAAAAAAAAACAGAAGAGAGGATGAATAATGTATGATGAGGAAAAGTGTGGAGTAGAATGGTGACCACATCGTTTCGTGGTTATCTCTGTCTGTCTGCTTACTGCCTTGCTGTTTTTAACAACTTTCCTCTCAAATGTTACCCCCACTCTCAGTCTTGCTATTATTACTATTTAATATTTACTCATCTTTATTTATTGTTCACAAATCTTATCCTTTATGCCTTTCTATACAAGCTGCTCCTTTTTCTTTTCTTTTTTATTATTATTTTCTAATTTATCACCGCCTCACTCTACTTTCCTAAATTCACTTCAAACTTTAATATCCACAATTTCTTTTTTTATTATTATTTATTTTAATTTATTATATATTGAATCCCACTTACAACAATAAAATTAAATTATGTTATAATCTTAAGTGAAAAAAATACTTCACTTCTCATCAATATATTTTTTTTATAGTGAAATTTTACTTTAACCAAATAAAAGACTTCGCTTAAACTATATTTTATACTTCTCACAAATAGAAATTTGAGAATTCACATCTCAAATGGATGTGGTGTAAATGTTTTATATTCGTTGTGCTATATTATATATATAAGATAGATAGATGGATAGATAAATATTGTTTCTTTAATTCAATAACCACAATAAATTTCGTCCCTTGTATGTTTATATATATATATGTTAGTACATTATTATATTGATTACTTGCACAATGAAGTTTCTGTAATTAATTTTTCTCTGAAAAGACAACAAAAACACTTTCGAATAGTAGCTTTGTTTTAATGGTCTTAATAAGTTGTATTCAAACTTGCCCTTAGAAACAGGGTGGCAAAATAGTAATTGACTTGGAAGTGTTTGGGTATTAAAATAAGTATTTGATGACTTGAGGCCAATTGGGCATTTGCAGCATGGCTTTTAATTGGAATAAAAATGATAAGTAGAAACCCAGGTTTCTCGTGACTCCTCTCCCAATCACCGCACCTACTACCCAATCAAACTCTTACTACTATTCTTTCTCATCTCATCAAATACAATACGCACTTCAACGGTTACGATCTCTTTGTCTCTCTCTCTCTCTCTACATACACATATCTATACTTCTGTACAAGGCCTTATTATTATTTCCAAATATTTTTTTATATTTTAAATAAAAAATAAAATAAAAATTTGAATAGGTGTGACTTTTAATTAACTAACCCTCTAATATTTCAATTTTTTTTATATATTTTAAATCAAAAATTGAATAGGTATGTCTTTCAATTAAATTAAATAGGTGTATCTTTTAGGTTGCGTTTGGTAACGGTGCGGTGCGGTGTTAGTTTTTGGTTTTGGGTTGGGTTGGGTTGGGTTGGATTTGGTTTGGTGTGATTTTATTTTGATTCCAAACCATGTTTGGTGCAGATGGTTTTGGTGTGAGAAAAAGTGATGCTAAAAAACCAAACCATGTTTGGTAGAATTTGTATGGGTTGAAATTCCGAAACCAAACCATGTTTGGTAACTTGGAATGGTTTCACATTTTATTTATAAATATTAAAATATATTTAATATTAATATATTAATTTTTATGAAAGATAATAAAACTATAATATTAAAATATATTAAATTTCCAAAAATATATTTTAATATTAATATATTAAAATATTAATAATATAATAATATTAATATATTAATTTTTAGGAAAGATAATAAAATTATAATATTAAAATAACTTCCAAAAATATATTTTAATATTAATATATATATTAATATATTAATATAATAAAATTTTAATATTAAAATATATTTTAATATTAATATATTAAAATATATTAATATTAATATATTAATTTTTAGGAAAGATAATAAAAATATAATATTAAAATATATTAAATTTTCAAATATATATTTTAATATTAATATATTAAAATATTAATAATATAATAATATTAATATATTAATTTTTAGGAAAGATAATAAAATTATAATATTAAAATAACTTCCAAAAATATATTTTAATATTAATATATATATTAATATATTAATATAATAAAATTTTAATATTAATATATTAAAATATATTAATTTTTAGGAAAGATAATAAAATTATAATATTAAAATATATTAAATTTCCAAAAATATGTTTTAATATTAATATATTAATTTTTAGGAAAGATAATAAAACTATAATATTAAAATATATTAAATTTTTAAAAATATATATTAATATTAATATATTAATTTTTAGGAAAGATAATAAAACTATAATATTAAAATAACTTCCAAAAATATATTTTAATATATTAATATTAATATAATATATTAATATGGTGCAACTATTTGGTTTTGGTTTGGGTTGCTACAGTACCGCACCACAAAAAACCACCTCATTAGATGGTTCCAAAATCATGGGTTGGTACCATCATTTGGTACCATTGGTTTGGTATTGTTGTACCAACACCAATCCTACCAAACATGGGTTGGTACCACCATTTCGTACCAAAACCAAAAAACTGGTACCAAAACCAGTTACAAAACAGGGCCTTAAACTAAAATTAAATGGGTGTGTCCTTGATATATTTTTAATTTATTTTTAAATCAAAAATAAATTAAAAAATTAAATAAGTGTGTCTTTTAACTAAAATTAAATGAGTGTATCATTTATATTTATTTAATTATTTTGACATTTTATTTCCCTAATAGTCACACACTAAAATATAATACGCAATACAAAAACTCTTATACTTCTCATTATATTATTTGTCAATGACACATCTTTAACATGTTATTTCACTTCCAACGATCATCTCTCAAACCCTTTCAGGCTCCAAATCACATCCCTTCATCACTATATATATTTTACATCATTTTTCATGCAAAAACCCACAACTCTACGTTATACTCCCTCTGTCCCAATTTATAAGTCATTTTTGATAATCCAATTTTTTAAGATGTTGTATTGATAATGAATGAAATACCAACTTTACCCTTGATCCCACCATAGTAATGTGATGGTTTATTGTATAGATGATTTATAATTTCAATGCATGAAAGATAAATTAGTAAAGTGGTATGATAAAATATTTTAACTTTTTAAATGAAACATTTATTTTGGGACGGAAAAAAGAGTAAAAGTGAATACTTATTTTGAGACGGAAGGAGTACATAGCTTCTTCTTTATTGACATTTTTGTCCCGTTCATTATTATTTTTCTCCCTTTTATTAAAATTTGAATATTTATAAATATATTTCTATTTCATTAATTTATTATAAAATTTTCACCATGTACATAGTACATGCTTATTTACTAGTATATATATAATTATACGTGTATCCTTCTACGCATGACTAGGGCTGCAAACGAGCCGAGCCGAGCCGAGCTTTGGAATGTTCAAGCTCGGTTCATTTACTAAACGAGCCTAGAAAATGTGTTCAAGCTCGGCTCATTTGCTTAACGAACGAGCCCGAGCCGAACGCTAGATTTAACGAGCCGAGCCCGAGCTTGTTCACGAACAACTCATTTCAGTGCAACATATATTAATCTTCCTAATAGTTGTTTGGATTGAGTTGTTGCATATTTGTTTTAATATATTTTCACTAGTATAATTTTTATGAATGAATTTTATGTTATGACCACCTAATTTCTATAATCTTTTCACAATAATCTTCATAATTTGTTCAATTTGAACACTTTCTTTTGTTAAATATAATATAATTTTACTATTTAACTTAGACGAGCCTGTTCACGAGCTTGGCGAGCCGAGCTTAGTAATGTTCAAGCTCGGCTCGTTTACTAAACGAGCCTAAAAATTGTACTCAGGCAGCCGAGCTCTTAACGAGCCGAACCCGAACCTGCTCACGAAAGGCTCGGTTCATTTGCAGCCCTACCCATGACCAAGCATATCGTTTCTCCCCAAACAATTTTATTTTGAAAACAGACTAGAATGAAATGAAAAAAGAACAAAAAAAAAAAGTTGGGAGAGAGACTTTCCTTGCACAAAAAATGAGTAAGTGAGTAATGAATAATGATGATAAATAATAATTACTAAAGTGAGTAATAAATAATGATGATAAATAATAATCATATAACTTTTAAGACTTCAAAACTGACTGCGCCACCAGCCATGGCTTGAGTTACGTGTCCACTATTCTAAATTACAGGTTCAATCCAATGTTTGTCTCTCTCTCTTTCTTAACTACTTTGTATGTTCACAGTTTCAATTTGCTTACAGTCAGCAAACAAGACCTCTCTCTTCACGTGATATTTCAGTTACAATAACAAGGGTAAGTGCATTCAATCCCCTAGACTATTTTCTCTCTCTCAACTAACCCCCTAAACTATATTTTTTACACAAAACTCTCTAAATTATTTTAATTTTTACAATTCACTTAATTCCGTTATAATAATACCGTTAGTTAAATTAAGATAATTTGCACCCAGATTCCCTAATATTTTTATCAATTGCACTCGTCCCCTAATATTTCATTTTTCTTGCAATGACACCCCCTGAAGGAGAAAAATGATCGGAATGCCCTTGTGTTGTCTCCCTTATTTCATGAGACAAACTCGAAAGGTTATGAATCAGTTGATAAGTCCAATTCCAATATCTTGATTTCGAGTGACAATGCATCATGGACCCATATATATATCGTCCGCTAATACACGACCAATTAATATTTGGATAAAAATTATTTCCGGCATCATCCCATTTCGAGGACTCACAGAAATACCTCGAACGGTGCCATTCTTGGGTATGCAAAGGTGCCCCATGGAGTGGTGAAAATTGTCTTTGTTTGACCCTCCCCCTCGGGCTTTCTACCTTCTCGACCAGACGAAGGAGATTGAATTCAATTCAGGCGGGTAAGGGCTTGACCTATTCAATGCGGGTCGGAGGCGAAAACTGGCAAAGTGCATTATTCAGTGGTGAAATTACATCGATGCCCCAAAATGAAAACCCTAAAATGTATATATATCTATAACAACTATTCTAAAATGTAAGGGGTTGGGAATATTTCCAAATATTTTCTTCAAAATAAAAACTAATGAATTAATATATATTAGTTGAAGTGCAACTCTAAGGAGTATGTCAAAACGATATAGAGTAAAAGAAAAAGGGTTGGAAATATTTCAATATTTTTAAAAATAATAATAATTAATTAATATGCATTACTTGAAGTGTAACTCTAATGAATATTTCAAAAGATATAGAGTAAAGATATACGACAAGGAGTTATAAATATTTTTCATATTTTTTTAAAAAAATAATAATTAATTAATATACATTAATTGAAATGTAACTTTAATAGATATTTCATAAGATATAGTGTAAATATATAAGACAAATATATTTCGGTAAGGAAAAATAATATAACTTAAAATACAGAAATTTGTATATTTATCTATCTATCTATATACTACTAATAAAAACACAAGAATTTTCTAATATTTCGATTCATTATCACATTTTACAATATAAAAAATTATAATACATAAAGCTTGACATTATTTAAAGTGTAAGGGCTTAAATTAACTTTATAAAAAAATTACTAAATAATAATTATTTGTCATATTTTTATAAAAATATAAAAAATTACAATAAGTAAAGTTTGTTATTATTTTACAGTGTAAGACTTAAATTAATTTTACACAAAAAATAATAAATTATAAACCAAATTTAAAATTTTTATACATTTATCACCTCTTACAATACCACAAAAATTATAATTAAAATGTATTACTACTTTTTTAAATTGTAGGAGTTGTATATTATTTATTTACAAAATAAATTAAATTATATGAGTTCACAAATATTTTATACATGTATCACCTTCTAAAATACAAAAAATATATATATATAATCATAAATAAAGTGTATTATTATTATTTAATGTAAAAGGTCATATTATTAGTTTTAAGGAAAAATAAAAAAATGATAACTTTTGGGGCCTATATTACAAAAATGACAATTTTTAAAAAATAATTTAAAGAAATGTGATAATATTTCAAAAATCATTGTATCAAAAGTACTTGAAATTTTTTCCAAATTGAGCTTAAGAAATAAGGGTTGTTTGGTCCATTAATTTAGCCAACATGTCTTTTACACTAAAGCAATGACACAAAAGTCATTTCATGGGGTCTTAACCCCTTCAGGAGTGTTATTGCAAGGAAAATGAAATATTAGGGGATGAGTGCAATTGATCGAAATCTTAGGAGATTTGAGTGCAAATTATCTTAATTTAATTAAGAGTGTTATAATGGAATGAAGTGAATTTTAAAAGTTGGGATAGTTTAGAAAATTTTGTGTAAAAAATATAATTCAGGAAGTCATTAGAAAGAGAAAAAATAGTCGAGTGGGTTTAATGCAAATTACCCCAATAACAATTACAGTTAGATGCTGTATATTATACACATATACATCTCTCTCTATATATATATATATATATATTATACAATTGATATGAAAGAGATAACAAACGTGGCGTGCATGCAAGTCATTCTGATGGCATGTAACAACTATGTAGGGCCTACCTTCCATGAAAATGCCAAATTCATGGTTGTACCCGCCCTCTACTCGATTCTTGATAAAAATAATTGGCGGGACCCTTAATAAGCTGGAGATGGATAGGATGTGTTATACATGTATTGTGGCCATCCATTAGTACTTATGTTATGTATGTATATATGCACAGCAAATTCAAACTACACCAAGAGATGGCTGGTTCTAATTAGATGTATTGCATAATGTATTTTCTCAGAATGATACATTAACATAATCTAATGTAAGTAAATTTAAGTGTAATACAAACAACATGACCCATAACACATTGTCACTCTTAAAATACGGATTAGTTAGGTACCAATTCGTCTTTTATGCAAGTTGTGAACTTGGGATTCTGCATACTCAAGTATGTGTATCGCGAGGCAGGAGGTGGGGTAACCCTGGCCCCACTGGCTCGCCATTAATATGTGGCTGCCACCTCTCGTGATATACTGTGTATATATCTTCAATATAAAAGACATATGGTATAAAATAATAACACAAATAGAGAGAACACATTGATGTTAACTTCTGCCTTCTCGCATTTAATATTGCACAATCAATGAATAATTTAAATACATATGTCCCCAGTGTCCTCCAATGTAAAATATTATGTATAAGTGATTTATAACAATTATTAAAAAAACTCAAATTTGAATATCAGGCCTGCGTAAAAGGATGAAGTACCAAAAAAAACTCATCTCTAGAATATAGATTTAGTGCAAAGCTATATATTGTCAAGTGTCACGATAAAATAATTGTTGTGCGGATAACCAATTCTAATGCAAACACACACATAATTAACACAAGATATTATAGTGGTTCCCAAAAATACGGGTACGTCCACTTTGAGAGTTGTTTCAATAATTTGAGTTTGAAAAACAAGGTGTTCGGGAGGAGGATACTAAACCGATATCAACTCGACTCAACCGTACACACACTCTTACTCACAGAAACTCACAAGATTTCTATATCTCTCGTGTATCACTCACTCACGTATATATATCTATCTTGTATATATATCTCACTCTCTGTTTTTTTACTACTTCAACTAACTTCAACTACATGTATCAACTCATATATATAGAGCTAGGAAAGAGAAGAAGCAAACATCAACTTGATAACATATTTGTGCTGGCAGATTAGTGAGAATAGAGAGTGAACAAAATTGTCACGCATGCATGGAGAGGTGACATGTATGTAGAAGCTTCTTTGATGTCATTATATAGATCATCTCTATTAGTGAGGTCATTGCATGCATATGCATGTATGGAATGTAACTGACAATTATCCCCCTTCCATACCAATCGGAGGATAACGTTTTCCGTTGCGCTTCAGTTGATGTCCATCCGAGCTATGTATCTGCATAGCTCCAACTTATCTCGAGTAACAACTTTTGTCAACATATCAGCAGGGTTCTTGTCTGTATGGATCTTAACAATCTTCAATAATTGTTGTTCCATCACTTCGCGTATCCAGTGATAGCGAATGTCAATATGCTTTGTACGGGAATGGTACATTGCATTCTTGCTCAAGTCTAGAGCACTCTGACTGTCACAATGTACTTTATATTATTTCTGAATAATACCCAGTTCTTGGAGAAACCGCTTCACCCACAACATTTCATTTCCAGCTACCGCTGTAGCAATGTATTATGCTTCTATTGTAGATAAGGCAACACACTTCTGCAATTTGGATTGCCATGACACGACTCCCCCTGCAAAAGTAAAAAGAAATCCTGATGTAGATTTTCTGCTGTCAATGTCGCCGACCATATCTGAATCTGTATAGCCTTCCAAGATTGGTTATGCTCCCTCATAGCACAAGCATAGTTTAGATGTATTCTTCAGGTACCTCAGAATCCACTTGACTGCTTCCAAATGGTCTTTGCCTGGATTCGAGAGAAATCTGCTCACAACGCCTACAACGTGAGCTATATCTGGTCTGGTGCAGACCATTGCATACATCAAACTTCCAACCACTGAAGAGTAAGGAATTGATTCCATCTCTTCCTTTTCTTTCGTAGAAGAGGGACACGATCTCTTGCTCAGGTTGAAGTGATTAGCCAGCGGAGTACTGACTGGCTTGGCATTTCCCATGTTGAACTTTACAATCACCTGTTCAACATACTTCTCTTGTGACAACCACAGTTTCTTGGCTTTCTTGTCACGAACAATCTTCATGCCCAAAATTTGCTGAGATGGGCCTAGGTCCTTCATATTAAAGGACTTGGACAGTTCTTGCTTTAGCTTGTTAATCATATTAGCATCATGTCCAACTATCAACATGTCGTCAACATACAGCAATAGAATAACGAAATTACCATCCGGAAATTTCTGAATGTAGACATATTGATCTGCAGAAGTTCTCTTGTACTCATGACCTACCATGAATGAGTTGAACTTGATGTACCATTGCCTCGGAGCTTGCTTGAGGCCGTAGAGACTCTTCTTCAGTTTGCAAATCATATGTTTTTTCCCTGTAACATGAAAACCTTCTGCCTGGTCCATGTAAATTTCCTCCTGTAGATCTCCATGGAGGAATGTTGTCTTGACGTCCATTTGTTCAAGCTCTAGATTCAGACTAGCTGTCAATCCGAGTATCACTCGAATTGAGGTCATTTTCACAACTGGTGAAAAAATCCCGTCAAAGTCAATGTCGTTCTTCTGTTGGAATCCTTTAACGACCAATCAGGCTTTGTGCTTTATCGCCTTTCCGTTGGAGTCTTTCTTTAGCTTGAACACCCATATGTTCTTCAATGCTTTCTTGCCTTTCGGAAGTCTCACCAAATCATACGTTTGGTTCTTCTGCAAAGAACTCATCTCTTCTTGCATAGCTTCTACCCATTTACCTTTGTCTGTATGGGTAGTTACTTCCTGAAAGCATTCTGGCTCTCCTTCATCAGTAAGCAAAATGTAGTCTGACTCCGGATATCTCGTCGACGGAATCAGAGGTCGGCCTCTTTCAGATCTCCTTGTCTGAGGCTCTGGAGGAGCTACTTCTGGTTCTGTAGCTTCTGGTAGAGGGGTTAGTGGCTCCCCCTGCTCAACACCTTCAGGTTCGTCATCTGCTTCTGGAATTTCATCCTGCAATTCTTCATTGTCGGGGATGAACTGTACTGGTGCAGGATCTGGAATAATATTTGTAACACTGGAACTCGCACCACTGGACTCTGTGGTTTCTTCAGTGTCTTTGTATGTCTAGTTCTCTTGGAACACAACATCCCTAGTTCTGATGACTTTCTTCGCTTCTGGATCCCATAGTTTGTATCCGAATTCTTCGTCTCCATATCCGATGAAGATGCACGGAGTTGATTTTAGATCGAGCTTCTGTCTTTGCTCCTTGGATACATGTGCAAATGCCTTGCACCCAAATACTCTCAGGTGAGAATATGAGGGATCTCTTCCAGTCCATACCTTTTCTGGTACTTCGAACTGGAGTGGTACAGATGGTGATATGTTGATCAGGTAAACAGTGGCTCTAACGGCTTCATCCCAGAATGGGTTTGACAACTTAGCCATAATGATCATACTTCTGGCTCTGTCCATAATGGGCTGATTCATTCTTTCGGCTACACCATTATGTTGTGGGATACGTGGGACCGTCTTCTCATGTCAGATACCGCGTTCAAAGCAGTATACTCGGAACTCATTGGAAGTGTACTCGCCTCCATTGTCTGATCGGAGGCACTTCAAATTCTTTCCAGTTTCCCGCTCAACCATGGCGTGGAATGCTTTGAAGTAATCGAGTACCTGGTCCTTTGTTTTCAAAAATTATACCCACACCTTGCGTGAAACATCATCAATGAAAGTGAGAAAATATTTGCTACCGCCTAAAGAATCCATTTCTAAAGGACCACAAACATCAGTATGAATTAAACTCAACAACTCTGATCTTCTTTTGGCAGTTGAGTTAAAAGAGACTCTATGTTGCTTTCCAAATAAACAGTGATCACAAGGGTTTAAATGAATACATTTTGATACTGTGATTAGCTTCTTCCGAGCTAATGTAAACAACCTTTTCTCTCCAATGTGACCAAGTCTTTTATGCCACAAATTTGGTGAAGTCTCGGCTTCAACTGCATTGAGACTGTCAGAAATCACCTTCACATGGATAGTGTATAAAGTGCCGTGTATCTTTCCTCGAGCAACAATCATGGCTCCTTTTGTCAGCTTCCAGATGCCATTGCTGAAATAGTTGTCGTAGCCTTCCCGGTCTAAAGTTGTACCTGAAATAAGATTGAGACGCAGATCTGGCACATGTCTCACATCTTTTAAGACCATACTGTAGCCAATACAGGTCATGATCTGGATATCACCGATACCCACGATCTTTGAGAAACTTGTATTTCCCATTCTCACTGTACCAAAGTCTCCTGCTTTGTACGTGGTGAAGAAATCACTGTGGGGAGTGGCTTGATAAGATGCTTGTAATACCCAGTATTTAATGGATATTTATTTCATTAATTATTTTGGATGGCATATTGGGTGTTTAAATTATTGAATGAGGTTATCTTAGTCTTTTTAAGTCTAGTAGGTTATAATGAAATTTTGTGATCTGAAGGGGGCAAGGTTGTCATTAGTGTTTGGGTAGTTTGGTGATTTATGCATAACACAAGGATAGTTTGGACATTTCCCTAACCCTAGCCTCTTCTATATAAGCATCATTAACTTCAGATCTAGCCCCCATCTCATTTCTTATACTACTTTTTTTTCTTTATCAATTATACCTGAAATTGTGAGGGTTGTGAGGGTTGAGAGGTTGAGAGCTTAAAATTGGTTTGGATCTGTACTTGTGGTGGATTCAGCTCTACATTACAGGCAAGACATATGTTCTACTCTTCCTTTTTGTACTGAAATTTCGTAGTCTTTACTTTGTGCATCTATAATTTGCTAGATAGTATTTTTCATATATGTATAGGTATGTATAAAACATGTTCATATATGACTTTTATATATTCTGTTTATACATATATGTATAGATCCGTAAGTATATATATATATATATATATATATATATATATATATCTTGTATATATGTAGAGATTCGTGGATCTATATAGGCATATATGTATAGATCCGTAAGTATATATATAGATCTTGTATATATGTAGAGATTCGTGGATCTATATAGGCATATATGTATAGATCTGTTAGAGTATATTCATATTCATGTTTATTTATATAACTTTTATATATTCTATTTATACATATATGTATAGATCCGTAAGTATATATATAAATCTTGTATATATGTAGAGATTCGTGGATCTATATATGCATATATGTATAGATCTGTTAGAGTATATTCATATTCATGTTTATTTATGTCACTTATATATTCTGTTTATACATATATGTATAGATCCGTAAGTATATATATAGATCTTGTATACATGTAGAGATTTGTGGATCTATATAGGCATATATGTATAGATCTGTTAGAGTATGTTTATATTCATGTTTATTTATGTGATGATATATATTCTGTTTATATGTATATGTATAGATCCATGATCATATGTACAGATCTTGCATATAGGTAGAGATTAATAGACTTATATAGACATATATGTACAAATCTGTTAGAGTACATTTATATTCATATATATATATGATGATTTATATTCTGGTTATACATATATGTACAAATCCATGATTATATGTATAGATCTTGTATATACATAGAGATTTGTGGTGATATATTGATATATGCATGAGACTATGTTTATGTCTAGCTATACGTACAAATTTGTTTTTACCATGTGTAGCTATACATGTATGGATTCGTGGTTATGTGTCTGGTTGGTATGATTCTGATGATGTGTATATGATTGGAACTTATTATAAATATCTGAATACATAAATATTTTAGGTTTCAATGTTGACAAAGATTTCAAAACTGTTATTAGAAAAATATTGCATATTTATGTAATTGTTTTTCTATATTTTATTTGTTATCAGACTCTGGACATTGATTTATGTTGTTATTATGTGTATCACGAATTATAATGGATTGCGTATTTTTGACCGTATAAATGAATAGTTTTGACCGTATAAAATACCGTATACCTTGGCGCTGGGGCGCTGCCCCAGACCTCGCCAGGGGGGCGCTCAGATAATGGTCGCGCCCCCCCCGGACCCCCCAGGCTCGACCTTATAAATTGTTATACGTTCCCGAATAAATATTACGAATGAATTATTAAATTCGTAAAATCATAAGATTTAAATTAAATGACTATGTTTTGGAAATTTATAAGGAACCACAAGGAGGCTGACTATTACTGCAGTCTAACTAGTACCACGAGACATGGGTGAGTTGTCGGGTACGTGGTTATGGTAGGGCATGAATGTTGTATGAAAAAATTAGATTAATGTAAGAAATTTATAAACATAATTATATTAAATGGTAGTATATTAGTGACTATAGTTATAGTTAAATATATTATTTTATAATATAATTTTGGGATTAAGTGTCACTAGGAAAGGGGATGAATTTTGGTACTCTGCTTGGAATCATGTAGAGTTGTACTTGCTCATGGGTTTAACCCACATTTTTGTTGTTTCAGGTCCTCGGCAGTTTCACCAGCAGGGTTGATGACTTCATATCTATCCGTCCGGTTCTATCATATTTTCCTTCCACTCCAAGGTAGGATCCGATAAATGTCATATGTTGTATTTCTTATAAGTGTGTTTCTAGGGGTCCATGTTTATGGGATTTCCAAGTTGTACTGTGTGGGACTTATTTTATTTAAGGATGTATTGGGGGTGGTCTTCTTCATGTATAAGTTGTATCCTTATTTTGTTATTGTTGTTATTATTATATTTCGATTTTATGTCTTCTCTTCTGTGCTTATGTTATCAATTACTGACGCTCCTAGTTTTCTGTGTATGGGCCTGGCCAGCCTATGCATGAAAATTTGGGGGTGTCACAATGCTGCTGTGTCAATCACCCACTCGGCTTCATTGCTTCTAGCGTGAAGACATACCTCTTCATCGACTGAGCATATAGTGATATCTCCTGCAATAGTGACTAGTGTGTTGCCATCTTCATTCTGTGGCTAGTGGCTGTTTTGACCTTGCTCCCTTTGGAGTTTGCGGCAATTCTTTTTCAAATGTCCCGCAATACCACAATGATAACAAACATAGTTATTCTTTTGTGGATTTTTGTCGTTGTTGGGTCGACCACGGTTTTGGGACCTTCCTCTACTTCTGCATCTACTTTTGCCTCTACCAGTTCTGTAAGATCGTTCGTGACCTTCGGTGACAAATGCATGTGTTTGATTCATGCCGGTTTCCTTTCTTCGAGCTTCTTCACTGAATATGGCATCCTTGACTGTCGCCATAGAGAGTTTGGGGGCTGAGTTACCGAGAGAAACCACCAGTGTCTCCCAATTGGGAGGTAAAGAACTGAGCAGAAGTAGTGCCTGAGTTTCATCGCCAATATCTAACTCTACAGATGCAAACTGGTTCACCAGGCTCTGAAACTCACTGGTATGTTCGGCTGCAGAAGCTTCGTTCTTCGGCTTCAAATTGACAAGTCGCATCATAAGAAGGGATTTGTTTCGAGCTGTCTTGGCCTGATACATATCCTCGAGCTTCTTCCAGAGCTCGTAGGCGTTAGTCTCTTGAGCAACATGGTGGAATACACTGTGGTCAATCCACTGTCTGATTTGGCTAATCGTCTTTCTATGCATCTTGGTCCAATCTCTTACCGCGATTAACAGTGGTTTTTTGCTTTCATTTTCTAACGGGTCTGCTAAATCCTTGCAATTTAGCAGATCCTCCATACGGGGTTTCCATATGGAGTAGTTCGACGCCAATAATTTAATCATGGCACCGAATCCTGAATCTTCCATCGAACCAAATCAAATTTAAGCTCTCCTTCGCTTGTTTGATATGTTCGGAGTAGAATCACGCAAAACAGAGTTTACCGTTGCGTCCGGAACGGTCGAAAACCTTAAGATCACCTCTGAATGCGCTCAAATCCGAGTTAGGATGAGTCCGGAACAGTCAAAACAATGGAGAGGGGCAAAACTGTAATTTTGCAAAACTGTAGGGCAAAATTGTAATTTTGCAAAGCTTAGGGGCAAAATTGTAATTTTGCAAAGCTTAGGGGCAAAATTATAAATTTCCAAAGATGATGGGCAAAACTGTAATTTTGAAAAGCTGATGGGCAAAATTGTAATTTTCCAAACCTAATGTGGTACAAGTCACTGAGTGACACGTGGCAGCTTCTCAGGATGATACGTGGCCATGTGACGTCATCACTGACGTGACGCGCGTGAAAACGCGTGCTACGCGTGGGATTCACGCGTGTTGCAGGGTGGCGGCGCGTGAAGCGCGTGGGCCTCACGCGCTCTGGAGGTTGATGACGTGTGAGGCGCGTGACATCGTGAACGTCGACGCGCGGACCTTCAGGCGGCGCATGGCAGCGCGTCCGGCGGAGTTTTCGGCTGTTCTTGACGGGGATGGATTCCTCCGGATATGGGTCAGCCGAATATATAGGTGGTGTGATGATTTGCGTGGAATTGTGGTTCGAAATAGAGTATAAAGGATCGACTCTGTTTTTCGAAGAACAACTCTGATACAACTTTGTTGTGTGGATAACCAATTCTAATGCAAACACACACACAATTGACACAAGATATTATAGTGGTTCCTCAAAAATACGGGTACGTCCACTTTGAGAGTTGTTTCAATAATTTGAGTTTGAAAAACAAGGTGTTCGGGAAGAGGATACTAAACCGGTATCAACTCGACTCAACCGTACACACACTCTCACTCACAGAAACTCACAAGGTTTCTATATCTCTCATGTATCACCACTCACGTATATATATCTCTCTTGTATATATATCCCACTCTCTGTTTTTCTACTACTTCAACTAATTTCAACTACATGTATCAGCTTATATATACAGAGCTAGGAAAAAGAAGAAGCAAACATCAACTTGATAACATATTTGTGCTAGCAGATTAGAGAGAATAGAGAGTGAACAAAATTGTCACGCATGTCTGGAGATATGACATGTCTGTAGAAGTTTCTTTGATATCATTATATACATCATCTCCATTACTGAGGTCATTGCATGCATATGCATGTATGGAATGTAACTCACAACAATCTTCTCACTTTCTCAGTATAACATGCTTTTTCACTAATATATATAAGGATTAATTTCAGTAAACCCCCCTATACTATCCAGATTAATCAACTAACCCCTTGTGTGTCCACTTTGGCCCCTATACTATTCAATTTCATCAAATTGCCCCCTCACTTCTCAAAATGCCTAAACTACCCTCAATAGTATAAGGGGGTTTAGTGAATTATTTCGGAAAAAATAATATATACTTTTTGCAAAAAAAAAAAATATCGAAAAAAAATCATATTTTGTTCCAAAATATGATTTTTTTTTCGAAATTTTTTTTTTTGCGAAAAAGTATATATTATGTTTCAAAATATGAATTTTTTTTTCGAAAAATATTTTTTTTGCAAAAAAGTATATATTATGCTCCAAAATATGATTTTTTTTTTTGAAAAATATTTTTTTTGCAAAAAATATATATTATGTTCCAAAATATGATTTTTTTCTGCAAAAATAAATTTTTTGCAAAAAATATATATTATGTTCCAAAATATGATTTTTTTCTGAAAAATAATTTTTTGCGAAAAATATATATTATGTTCCAAAATATGATTTTTTTCCGAAAAATATTTTTTTTGCGAAAAAGTATATATTATGTTCCAAAATATGAATTTTGTTTTCGAAAAATAATATTTTGGAACAAAAATGTATATATTATGTTCCAAAATATGAATTTTTTTTCGAAAAATAATTTTCGGAAAAAAAATCATATTTTGGAACATAATATATATTTTTCGCAAAAAATTATATAAATTTCCAGAGTGTTCTCTGAATTTTTGGGTCAAAATTCTCCTGTTTTTCCTTTGCAAAGTACCTATTGCATTAGCCCACAGAATAATCTCTATTCTGTTCGGCGTCAATTGGTATCAGAGCTCAGCATCTTCCTGATGCGGTATTTTCATCAGTTTTTTATGGCTGGTGGTCGTGGTGGTCATCGTGGGCAGGTTCCGATTGAGGAAGTCCCGCACCGTGATCGTAACGTTCAGGATGTTATGATTGAGGATTTGCTGAGGCAAGTGGCAGAGTTAACCTAGCGCCTGGCGGCGCAGGAAATCGGTAATCATGATGTGGAAGATTTTGATACTGACAATTCCACCTTCGAAAATCCGTATCCACAGTTAGGGCCAATATTTTCGGAAGATTCTAATTCCGAAGATGATTGGTTGAAAACCAATATTTTCGTTAGAGAGCCAGTGTATGACGAAGAAGGAGATGAGGATGTGTTCAATGCAAGCACGGCGACTGAAGTTCAGTGGACGCTTCCATACCAGTGGCCGGATTATGAAGTCAATAATCTCGTTGAAGTTGATCAGATGGAAGACATTTTCTTGAACTCCTTACTGGAGGACGATATAACTGGCATGGAAAATCTTGAGATCCCACTTAGCAATCCTCCTGAATCTCAGCAGAATGTGATCCCAGCAGCAGGTCTAAAAAAGGAAGTTGTTTTTATGCCTTGTGGAAATAGTGCAGCAGGTGAGGTTTCAGAAATACCCATGGAGGTCCAGCAGCTGTTTTCGGAATTCTCTGTTTTGATGCCAGAAGACCTTCCTCCTGGACTGCCGCCAGAATTACCCATGGGTCGTTTACATCCTAGGGCAGGTGAGTTGCCCCAACATCTTCGAGGCATCCATGAGCAGGTGAAACTAGCCAGTCACGAGAGCAATGCCAAGTACAAAACTCGAGCGGACAGTCATCATTGTCAGGTACTTTTTTATGTTGGTGATTTTGTTTTGATTGTATTAACTCGTGATCGTTTCCCTGTTGGCGAGTATAATAAGCTTAAGGAGCGGAAGATTGGACCCTGTGAGATATTGCAGAAGATTAATGACAACGCATACAGGTTGTGTCTCCCTAGTCACTTGAAAACATCTGATGTCTTTAATGTGAAACACCCGAGTCCTTATTTTGCGGATTCTGCTGATGCTGCTGTGAACTCGAGGACGAGTTTTTCCCAACCCGGGGTGACTGATGCAGGAGGATCAGCACAAGGATGGCAGGAAATCGTGATCTGCTGTTTTCCTTTTCAAATCTCTATTTTTAGTTAATTTTTACTACTTATGGTAATTTTCTATTTGTCAATTAGAAATTGATACTGAACCCGATTTGGGCCAGATTTTTGGCAATCTTTTGATTTCTTTTCGTATTTCGTTTTGCTAAGACTTTTAGGGTTTTGCTATTTTTGGTAAAATCCTTGATTTTCAGCTATTTAAACCCGGCTTGTGGGTTGTTTTTATTAATTCTTGATTATAAACAATTATATAAAATTCCAGAGTGTTCTCTGAATTTTTGGGTCGAAATTCTCCTGTTTTTCCCTTGCAAAGTACCTATTGCATTAGCCTACAGAATAATCTCTATTCTGTTCGGCGTCAATGGGTCAGCCGAATATATAGGTGGTGTGATGATTTGCGTAGAATTGTGGTTCGAAATAGAGTATAAAGGATCGACTCTGTTTTTCGAAGAACAGCTCTGATACCACTGTGACACCCCCAAATTTCCATGCATAGGTTGGCTAGGCCCATACACAGAAAAATAGGAGCGTCTGTAATTGATAACATAAGCACACAAGCGAAGATATAAAATCGAAATATAATAATAACAGCAATAACAAAAACAAGGATACCACTTATACATGAAGAAGACCAACCCCAATACATCGTTAAATAAAATAAGTCCCACAAGATACAACTTGGAAATCCCATAAACATGGACCCCTAGAAACACACTTAAAAGAAATGCAACATATGTCATTTATCGGATCCTACCCTGGAGTGGAAGGGAAATATGATAGGACCGAACAAATAGATATGACATCCTCACCCTTGCTGGTGAAACTGCCGAGGACCTGAAACAACAAAAATGCGGGTTAAACCCACGAGCAAGTACAACTCTACATGATCCCAAGCAGAGTACCAAAAATCCATCCCCTTTCCTAGTGACACCTAATCCCAAAATTATATTATAAAATAATAATATATTTAACTATAACCATAGCCACTAATATACCACCATTTAATATAATTATCTTTATAAATTCATTCCATTAATCCGATTTTTCCATTTAACATCCATGTCTTACCATAACCACGTACCCGACAACTCACCCATGCCGTGACAACTCACCCATGTCCCGTGGTACTATTGAGACTGCAATATTAGTCAGTCTCCTTGTGGTTCCTTATAATTCTCCAAAACATAGGCATTTGATTAAATCTTATGATTATACAATTTTATTAATTCACTTGTATTCTTTAATCGGGAATGTACGACAATTGGAGAGGTCAAGCCTGGGGGGTCCAGGGGTGGAGGCGCGACATTTTCCTGAGCGCCCCCTGGCGGGGTCTGGGGCAGTGCCCCAGCGCCAAGGTATACGGTATTTTATACGGTCGAAACTATTCATTTATACGGTCAAAAATACGTAATCCAGTATAATTCTTGAAACACATAATAACAATATAAATCCATGTCCAGAGTCTAATAACAAAGAAAATAGAGAAAAACAATTACATAAATATGTAATATTTTCTAATAACAGTTTTGAAATCTTTGTCAACATTGAAACCTAAAATATTTCTGTATTCAGATATTTATACTTAGTTCCAACCATATACACCTCATCCGAATCATACCAACAAGACACATAACCACGAATCCACACATGTATATCTACACATGGTAAAAACAGATTTGTACATATAACTAGATAAACATAGTCTCATGCATATATCAATATATCACCACAAATCTCTATGTATATACAAGATCTATACATATAATCATGGATCTGTACATATATGTATAACTAGAATATAAATCATCATATATATATATATATGAATATAAACATACTCTAACAGATCTATACATATATAGCTATATAAATCCACGAATCTCTATATATATACAAGATCTATTTATATACTTATGGATCTATACATATACATATAAACAGAATATATATCATCACATAAATAAACATGAATATGAACATACTCTAACAGATCTATACATATATGCCTATATAAATCCATGAACCTCTCTATATATACAAGATCTATATATATACTTATGGATCTATACATATACATATAAATAAAATATATATCATCACATAAATAAACATGAATATGAACATACTCTAACAGATCTATACATATATGCCTATATAAATTCACGAATATCTACATATATACAAGATCTATATATATACTTACGGATCTATACATATATGCCTATATAAATTCACGAATATCTACATATATACAAGATCTATATATATACTTACGGATCTATACATATATGTATAAACAAAATATATATCATCACATAAATAAACATGAATACGAACGTACTCTAACAGATCTATACATATATGTATAAACAGAATATATAAATATCATATATGAACATGATTTACACATACATATACATATATGAAAAATATTATCTAGCAGATTATAGATGCATAAGGTAAATGTTACGAAATTTTAGTACAAAGAGGAAGAGTAGAACATATGTCTTGCCTGATTTGGAGAGCTTACTACACCACGGATCCAGATCCAAACCAAGTATTTACTCTCTCTATCTATATATATATATATATGTATACGTATATAGATGAGTGAAATAAGAAGAGAGAAGTCTGAAATTTTTCCTTAGTCTTGAGAGATAATAAGCTGAAAAATCCTTATGGTTATATAGGGGAAACTAGGTTATGGCAAATGACCATAATGCCCCTAGATCTGCCACAATAACCATCATGCTACTCGTCTTAAAGACTAAT
Source organism: Cornus suecica (assembly GCA_963922005.1). Taxonomy (NCBI): domain Eukaryota; kingdom Viridiplantae; phylum Streptophyta; class Magnoliopsida; order Cornales; family Cornaceae; genus Cornus; species Cornus suecica. The sequence goes on from OY998238.1 coordinate 267,736, forward strand.
ATGTCCTTATCAGATCCCATAATAACAAACTTACCTAGTAATCATAAAATGACTAGAGTACCCTTACTCAATAATTTAAATACCCACCATACCATCTAAAATAAATAAAGAAATAACATAATTATTTAAATACGGGGTATTACAACCACTTTGTTGTGTGGATAACCAATTCTAATGCAAACACACACACAATTGACACAAGATAATATAGTGGTTCTCCAAAAAATACGGGTACGTCCACTTTGAGAGTTGTTTCAATAATTTGAGTTTGAAAAACAAGGTGTTCGGGAGGAGGATACTAAACCAGTATCAACTAGACTCAACCGTACACACACTCTCACTCACAGAAACTCACAAAGTTTCTATATTTCTCATGTATCACCACTCACGTATATATATCTCTCTTGTATATATATTCCACTCTCTGTTTTTCTACTACTTCAACTAATTTCAACTACATGTATCAGCTCATACATACAGAGCTAGGAAAGAGAAGAAGCAAACATCAACTTGATAATATATTTGTGCTAGCAGATTAGAGAGAATAGAGAGTGAACAAAATTGTCACGGCATGGAGATGTGACATGTCTGTAGAAGCTTCTTTAATATCATTAGATACATCATTTCCATTAGTGAGATCATTACATGCATATGCATGTATGGAATGTAACTCACAACAATCTTCTCACTTTCTCAGTATAACATGCTTTTTCACTAATATATATAAATATAGATCTTCGACTTGGGCATCAAAGGAATCAAACAAATGTTTTTATTATGTCCAGGCATTAAATTATTATTTTTCCCTTCTTTCTTCTTTCTGAAAGGTGCATTAATATTGTTAGTTATAGTTAACAGGGAAAAGAATAAGTAGCACTGTAGCAAGTAAAACATAGTCTCAAAATTGTAACGAGGTGTCAGATTACTTTGTGCCATAACAAGAAGAAATCTAGATTATGATAATGATAATTTCAACCATAGATGCAGACAATTTCATAAAATAATCGTATGCATGACTATAATTAATGTATTTTAAAAAATATGAAAAATAAGAACATGATCATATGATTATTAGTTTAATTATAAGTAATAGTGAAGGAAGCTGAATTTTTAACACACATCTTTCCAAACTCCTCCCCCTGTTTGGATTGAAAATAAAGTGAAGCCAATAATCACAAAGTCCAAACATATTACATATATAGTCTAGGTTGCATTTGATCAAGTTTCAGCGTAATGATGATAAAAACACTCTAACGTTAATAAATAAAAGGATAAATTGCAATGACACCCCTGAGATTTGTAAAATATTGCAATGACATTCCTTGAAGGCATAAAGTGACTTAAAGGCCCTTCATTTTATTAATTTACATGACAAATGTCTAAATTACCTTCATGCCTAAATCCTACCTTTCACCACTATTTATCTTTTCTATAGTTTTTTTCTTTTTTCTTTTTGACTACTTTTGGTACTTATTTAAATAATTATACCTATTTATTTATTTTATATTTACAGTTAAATGTTACAGTTTTTTTTTAAAATTTTTTACTAAAATTAGTAATTATTACTAATTCATATTTAATAATAAATATAATTATATATTCAAATCTCACTAAAATTGTTGATTGACAAAAGTATAAAAATACAAATTCTTTTTTCTATATGTTCTTAAAAAATTATATATATATATATATATATATTGTTAGGTATGTAATACTTGTTGAAAATAATAAACTTGATTATGTGTTTTAGGAGTTACATAAGTTTTATTAAGTGTCTTAATGTTTGTGTTAGTGGTAAGACAATAAAGGTAGAATAAGTGATAGGTATGATAGTGGGAGTCACACCACTAAATGTTATGTTAGTGGGTCTTTATTTGCATTTAGATATGAAAGTTACATATGTATTTTGATGCCTATATAAGGGTATGTAGTTTACATATTTTAATCAAGTTGAATAAGAGGAATAAAGTATTTTCTATAATTTTTCTTCATACACTTTTCTTCCTAAACTCTAGGCCACTATTTCCAACAAAGTGGTATCAGAGCTAGGTTATACCAAAAAGTGAGAGCCACCAGAACAGGTCGGCACGAGAGAGCCAGTATAGGCCGGCGCAGCCAGAAGGTGTGAGTGAAACACCTAGTGCGAGCGAGTAAAACACAAGGCGCAGCCAGAAGGTGTGAGTGAGAGAGAGAGAAAATGGCAAACAGTTCAATTCCATTTCACATGACTAGGTTCACCAAAGACAACTATGAAAATTGGTGTATCCGATTGAAGGCAATTTTGGGAGCACAAGATGTGTGGGATATGGTCGACAAAGGTTATAGTGAGCCTCAAGATGAGGCGGCCTTATCTCAAGCTAGAAAGATGCTCTCCAAGCCACAAAAAAGAAGGACCAAAAGGCGGTCATGATCATCCACCAATGTCTGGATGATGCAATGCTACAAAGAGTTGCTAATGCTAGCAATGCAAAACAACTATGGGAGATTCTTCAAAATTCTTTCCAAGGAGTGGAGAAAGTGAAGAAGATTCGCCTCCAAAGTTTAAGGGGTGAATTTGAAGCATTGCAAATGAAGGAATCTGAATCAGTTTCAGATTATTTTTCAAGGGTTCTAAGTATTGTGAACCAACTAAGGAGATATGGTGAAGTGGCCATAACGGATACAAGGGTAGTTGAAAAGATCCTTAGGTCGTTGGATTATAAATTCAACTTCATTGTTGTCGCAATTAAAGAATCAAAGGATTTGGACTCCATGACTGTTGATGAACTTATGGGTTCGTTGCAAGCCCATGAAGAAAAAGTGGTGAAGAAACAAAATGCTTCAAATTGAACAAGTGCTTCAAACAAAGCTTTCTTTGAAAGATGGAGATGAGAAGTATGGTGGAAACCAAAGGGGCCGAGGACGTGGAAGTGCATGTAGCCAAGGAAGAGGAAGAGGAGATAAAAGTGGTCATCACATAACCACTAATGAAGAAAAATACTACGACTCACAACAAAAAAGAAGAGGTTGTGGAAGAGGAAGCAATTCGAGGCCATATGGAAGAAGGTATGACAAGTCTTATATTCAATGTTACAATTGTCAAAAATATAGTCATTATGCTTCGGAATGCAGAAATGCTACTAATAATGTAGAAGAAGAGGCTAATTTTGTTGATGGAGAAGTGGAGGCTACATTATTATTAGCATACAAAGGTGAAGAAGGTGAACAAAGTGAAGAAGAAGGAAGTGTACCTCAAGTTCATGAAGTCACAAGATCAAGTTGCTGATAATTTCACCAAGGCCCTCAAGTTTGAAAGAATTTCTGAAGTTGACGAGTTTACTTGAAGTAGGAAAATCAAGTTTAAGGGGGGGTGTTGAAAATAATAAACTTGATTAAGTGTTTTAGGAGTTACATAAGTTTTATCAAGTGTCTTAATGTTTGTGTTAGTGGGGTGTTAGTGGTAAGACAATAAAGGTAGAATAAGTGATAGGTATGATAGTGGGAGTCACACCACTAAATGTTATGTTAGTGGGTTAGTGGGTCTTTATTTGCATTTAGATATGAGAGTTACATATGTATTTTGATACCTCTATAAGGGTATGTAGTTTACATATTTTAATCAAGTTGAATAAGAGGAATAAAGTATTTTCTATAATTCTTCTTCATACACTTTTCTTCCTAAACTCTAGGCCATTATTTCCAACAATACTTATAATGGTTATTAGTTATAACCCTTTAATTTTTATGAAATATTTATAGAGTAATATATTTAAAATTAAAAGCAGTAATTAGATAATACGATTTTTATTATTATCATTTTATATAATTTATTATTGATAAAATCTTTTTAGTGGTAAAACGTACTTTTAAATAGATTTTTCAATATATTTTATATGTTTCTGAATTTTATATTTAAAATATTATTTTATATATTGTATATCTTACTTATTTATTGTAATTTTTTATTATTATTATAAAGGTGGTTGGTGGAGTGATGAGGTGTAAGGTTTAGGCACGTGAGTAATTTGGACATTTTTCATGAAAATTAAAATAATTAAGGTCACTAAGGTCATTTAATGCCTCCAAGTGGTGTTATTGCAACATTTTACAAACCTCGTGGGTGTATCTGTTAAAAAGTACTTTGACCAACCCCTAGGTGGAATTGACCTAAACCTCATGGGTGTCATTGCAATTTACCCTAAATAAAATAATACTACTAAATAGTAAATACTATCTGGTTAAAGGTAGTGGTTGGGCTTGAGCTGAGGTGCCCAAACTGATTAATCTGGCACATGAGAATCAGCTGGCACAATAGACAAATTGGGCTTCCTGGCGCATATTATTATTTTGGCATCTTACTCAATTTAAATGTCTTCAACAACATTTCAACGTTAATGGATCAACTAATTTTCAGGCCTTTACTCTATACCAAGCTCATAGGCCCACTTGTATTCTTTTAAGGTCACCTCGTCTCCTACTCCTATAGTCCTATATAGCCTGCTAGCACAGAATTTCCAAGTAATGGAATGAGACAATGCATGTGTTCACAAGTTTCAAAAATTAAAGATGATCATCATTAGAATTATTGTATTTAAGTAAAATTAACAAATATAATATATAGATCACATAGAATAATTATTGTTGTGCTTTATGTTTTGTTCTCCCTTTTGTGTCGTACTGTTGTTATTAAAGTGAGTGAGTTATGAATACTGGATACAAGTACCGTGAATGGCATATAAATTGTGGTTCCCCAATGCAATTAAGTGGAAATCGAAGTGATGATGCTGTTTTTGTGTCTTGATACAAAGTGTGGACTCTTTGAATTATAGAGTATAATTCATCAAGTGCGTAATTAGCGACGACTCTTTGGAACTTGTATATTCACTAATTAATTAATAATCTGGTTTGATGGGAGAAAGAGAGAGTGGTGTTGGAAAGTGGGGGAACAATAATTGCGGGGCTCATTGGATTTGATAGCAAGTTATTGTTGTATGAGCTATTAATTGTAAGTTTTGATATAAAAAGAGGAATTGCTGATCATTTTGTTTTATACTTAAAAAGTAATAATTCTTAATTTACAGACGGATAGGTGTGTACTTGAAAAAGAAGACTAGTGCATCTTCTTGTTTTAGTTGGCTCAATCAAATGGAGAAGCGTTTGGCTTTCAAGACGGATGTGCTTGACAAATACGGTACAGACCTAACCCAAATGGCTCTAGAGGTAAACTACTACTTAATTCCCATTTATATATATACTATTTCTTACTCATGAATTAATAAATCTAACAATGATTAGTATTTAACAATATTCAGGATAAATTGGATCCGGTAATAGGAAGGCAGCAGCAGCTAGAGCATGTAATTCAAGTTTTGTGCAAAAGAAGAAAGAATAATGCGTGTCTTGTTGGTGATCCTGGTGTTGGCAAAACTGTCATTGCCGAAGCACTTGCCCAAAACATTGCAAAGGCCTCTGTTCCACTCTTACTCCGGGATAACAAGGTTTGCATACATACATAAATACATACATACATACACGAGAAGAGAGAAATGAAAAAACACGAAAACCAGCATTAATATAATTTATGTACGAGTTAGCTACACTATATGGCTTCACGTTACATGTTTTATATATGTGATTTGGTTGAAACATCAGATATATTCAATAGACATGGGGCGTCTTATTGCCGGTGCCTCAAACCGTGGGGAATTTGAAGAAAGGTTGATTCAGTTAGTGGACGAAGTGAAACAGAGTAATGGAGTCGTACTTGTCTTCATTGACGAACTCCATACTCTTATTGGAGCTGGGGCGGGCGGTCAAGCATTGGATGCTGCCAACATCTTGAAACCGGCCCTTGCAAGAGGGGAACTCAGGGTACATACCTATATATACACCGCTTGTATATATTAGTTAGATAATTATTTCTCCAATCTTGTACGTAGTTTATATATAGTAAGAAGCAATTTGATGGCAATAATGCAGTGCATAGGTGCCACTACAATAGATGAATACAACAAGTACATTGAGAAAGACAGTGCATTGAAAAGGCGTTTTAAGGTTGTAAAAGTGCCGGAACCATCTGTGGAGGAGACTATAGAGATCCTCAAAGGCCTGCGTACAAAATATGAAACTCACCATTCTCTTCAATACACTGATAAAGCTTTAACCGCTGCTGCTCGCTTGTCTAAGCAATATATAAGGTCAAATGCTTGTCTATATATATATATATGAAAAGTAGTACGTACGTGCTGTTGATTATTTAATTACTTGTTTAAATATTAGAACATACTTATATATATATATATATATATATATATATATATGTGGCTGTGCTTACTATTTCAGTGATGGATTCCTGCCAGACAAGGCCATAGACTTGATTGATGAAGCGGGTTCTTACGTGAAAAACAGTAATGATCAAGCTAGGAATAATCCCCTGGTGGTGACAGAATTGTCGATTCAAAAAATAGTGGCTCAATTGATTGGATGCAAAGTTTACAGTGATGAAGAATCAAAGAGGTTTCTTAAAATGGAAGAATTGCTCGGTAAACGAATAATAGGTCAGGAATGTGCTGTAAAAGCAGTGAGCCGTGCTATTCGGAGAGGCAGTGCGGGCATAAAGGAGCCCAACCGCCCCCTTGCTAGCTTTATGTTGACGGGGCCAACCGGAGTGGGCAAAACTCAACTAGCCAAGGTTGTGGCTGCTGAGTTTTTTGGTTCTGAAGAATTCATGATTCGACTTGACATGAGCGAGTACATGGAGAGCCATAGTGTCTCCAAGATCTTGGGATCTCCACCGGGCTATATTGGGCACGACAGCGGTGGCCATCTCACGGAGGCTGTTCATCGCAAACCGCACAGTCTAATTCTGTTTGACGAGATTGAGAAAGCTCACAGAGACATACATAATGTAATGCTTCAGATTCTGGATGATGGTAGGTTGACAGACAGCAAAGAGCGGACTGTTGATTTTAGCAACACCATCATCGTAATGACTTCAAATATAGGCGGTCACTTGATGAATAACAGTACTAGTACTAGTACTAGTGATCATGATGACAAGGTGATGCAAAAACAAGTAGGAGAAGAATTGAAGAAGCACTTCAGGCCCGAGTTCTTGAATCGTTTGGATGAAGTGATCATATTTAAGCGAATGAATTATCTCCAACTTAAACAAATATTGAATAGAATGCTGGAAGAATTGTACCCAAGGGTGGAGGCCTCGAAGAAAATAAAGTTGCAAGTGACAGAGTGTCTCAAGGAAAAGTTGGCTGAAGAGGGATACAGTCCAAGCTATGGAGCAAGGCCTTTAAGGAGGGCTATCACAAGGCTTTTGGAGGACAGGTTAGCTGAGGGAATAATCAACGGTGATGTCAAAGAGGGTGATTTGGTCACTATGGACGTTGATCTTATGGGCCAAGTCATAATCTACTGATCACATTAATTATCAAATTTATACTGCTAGGATTTAAAATATGTTTCCAATGAAAGCATTGGCTTGGTGGATCCACATCATTTTGATATTATATATCTGTCTGAATGTTTTTTCATTTGTCTTCTTCTATGAAATTAATTCACTTTTTTTATTTCTGGAATCTGAATGTTTTTTCAGAGCTATCCAATCAGTGTGAACAACATGAATTGAAACAATTAATTTAATAATTGGAGTATTGTCAGTTAATTCATTTCACGCGAGACTTGAAAACTGACGACATATTTGTTGAATTTAAGTTGGAAAAAGAACTACTAGTAGTATATATCTACTGACGACATATTGGGTTTAATTTTGTTGAATTTATGTTGGAAAAAGAACTACTAGTATATATATCTTGTTTTATCACCTATCTTTTCCTTAATTCAATTTTCAGCCTTCTAAAATAAATAAATGATTAATTAATTTAATTTTCTACAGGGGTATATAGGCAAGAATTAACGAGTTAATGATGCTATGCCTTAATGCCTGTGCGAAAATAAAATCGTGGAAAAGAATGAAGATTTGGAACTCGAAATCAGGTGTTTATTATTCAACGACAACGACAACGACAACGGCCTTGTTCAAGAAATACGTAGACAAGACAGATGTATGGTCATGGAACTCCATCATCGCCGAGTTGGCTCGCTCCGGGGACTCCCTGGAATCCCTGAGAGCCTTCTCCTCCATGCGAAAGCTGTCTCTGAAACCTAACCGTTCCACCTTCCCTTGCACCATCAAATCCTGCTCCGCCATCTTCGATCTTCTTTCCGGCAAGCAAGCCCACCAGCAAGCTTTCGTCTTCGGCTTTCAATCTGACGTTTTCGTCTCCTCTGCCTTGATCGACATGTACTCCAAGTGTCGACAACTCAACGACGCAAGGAAGCTGTTCGACCAAATTCCTCAGAGAAACGTCGTTTCTTGGACCTCCATGATCACCGGCTATGTTCAAAATGGCGATGCCCGCCAAGCCCTGCTGCTGTTTAAAGACTTGCAGATGGAAGAGAGCACTGAAGACGACGTCTCTATCGATTCGGTTGCCATGGTTTCGGTTCTCTCGGCTTCTTCTCGTCTTTCTGGGAAGGCCATGACCCGAGGGCTTCATGGGTTTGCCCTAAAAAGGGGATTCGAGGAGGATTCGGGTGTTGCAAACACTCTGATGGACGCATATGCCAAGTGCGGTGAAGTGGGTGTATCCAGGACAGTGTTCGATGCCATGACTCACAAGGATGTAGTTTCTTGGAATTCCTTGATTGCAGTGTATGCGCAATGCGGATTGTCTGCAGAGGCACTGCAACTGTTCCATACCATGATCAGACATGCAGATGTGGAATACAATGCTGTCACTTTGTCTGCCGTATTATTAGCATGTGCGCATTCCGGAGCTCTCCGCTCTGGCAAGTGCATACATAATCAGGTACTCTCCACTTCCTACTTCATTCCAAGTGTGTCTATTCTCTTTGTTAATAAGTATATATCATCATGAAACCTGGATTTATTAACTGTGTTATTTATGCTACATCTAATAGTATGAAAATATCAGCGTTTCATCCTTTATTCTATAGTTATATATTTGCTTTTTCTTTTGCTTTTTTTCTCTCTGTGTAGGTTGTAAGGATGGGTTTGGAGAGTGATCTCTATGTGGGTACTTCTATTATTGACATGTACTGCAAATGCGGGAGAGTTGAGATGGCAAGGAGTGCATTTGATCGCATGAAGGATAAGAATGTCAAGTCTTGGACTGCTATGATTGCAGGTTATGGAATGCATGGTCATGCCAGAGAAGCTCTGGAAGTCTTCTATGACATGAATCGGGCCACTGTCAAACCAAATTACATATCTTTCGTGTCAGTCCTAGCAGCTTGTAGCCATGCTGGTCTGTTGGATGAAGGATGGCATTGGTTCAAAGCCATGCAACACAAATTCAATATAGAACCTGGGGTGGAGCATTACGGGTGTATGGTTGATCTCCTTGGGCGCTCTGGTTTTCTGGATAAGGCTTACAACTTGATTAAGGAAATGAAGGTCAAGCCTGATTTTGTGGTTTGGGGTTCTCTTCTTGCTGCATGTAGGACCCACAAGAATGTGGAGCTTGGGGAGATTTGTGCAAGCAAATTGTTCGAGTTAGACCAGAATAATTGTGGGTACTATGTCTTGCTGTCTAACATATATGCCGATGCTGGAAGGTGGAAAGATGTGGAAAAAATGAGGGTATTTATGAAGGATCATGGACTGGTCAAAGCACCTGGATTCAGTTTAGTTGATGTAAAAGGTAGGGTTCATGTATTTTTGGTTGGAGATAGGGAGCATCCTGAACATGAGAAGATTTACAGGTATTTGGAAGAATTATCTGTGAGGCTGCAGGAAGCTGGGTATGTACCCAATAGGATGTCAGTTCTTCATGACGTTGATGAGGAAGAGAAGGATATGGTACTAAGAGTCCATAGTGAGAAGTTGGCTGTTGTCTTCGGAATTATGAATACAGTTCCTGGTACAACAATCCATGTGATTAAGAATCTCAGGGTCTGTTCTGACTGTCATACTTCAATTAAGTTGATTTCTAAGATTGTTGATCGAGAAATTGTGGTCAGAGATTCAAAACGGTTTCACCATTTCAAGGATGGTTTTTGCTCATGTGGGGATTATTGGTGATTGAAGGACAATGAATATTTAAGCAAATGTTGCAAGGTAATGATCATTGTCAATTTCCATTTTCAAAGTTATTGACTGGGATAATATTGCTAATGGCCCCGGTATTTCGTTGGGATGGTGAGGTATATACACTGCTTGGGAAAGAAACACCAATATTATTTATTTTGTTGTAAAATAAGGAGGAAGAGAGAGGGAAAGGAAAAGACATTAAAAAAAAAGCGAGGAAAAGAAGCAACAATTAGCTTTTTTTCTCAAAATATAGGGCGAAAAGATAAAGATTTCCATTTTTTTGAACTGTTTTCCAATACAAGTTCTGAAGTGGATTACATTGGTTATTTTGCTTGGGCAAAGCTTATGCAAATATTGATAAGAGAAAGGATTTATGTTTGTAGACTCACTGTCTTGCAAATTCTCAGATAATTCTTTGGATTTGAGAATTTTATATACAGTAGAAGTCCTTCAAACATCAAGCAAAATTTCTTGGTATTTTATACCACTCGCGAAACCTGAGCCACCACAGTCGAGACTCAAGTCCAACTAGATGGTTACCTGGAAGAGGGAACGGATCATGCAGTTCGATACTCATTGCCAACTGTGTAGCAAAAGCATAAAAATCTCCTTGAAAGGCATCTTGTAATGAAATTATGCAATGCTATGAAAGTCCCAACAGATTGAGACAACTCTGGTGCATCGGTTCTCACCAATTACTCTGTGCAGCTATGGATGGAGCTCCAATAATTTTTCTTTTTAAATGATCAGATTATCAGTTCTTCCTGCTGTTGAAGAGACTTCCTAAGATTCATGATTTGTAACTGTAATACCAGGTATTCTCCCACTCAAAGTTACCCACTGCTAGATCTTCAACCATGGTATAATATATTTTTTTTGTCATGTCAGGAAAATTTGTGACTTATCCATCCTTTTTCGTGTTTCTAATTTCTGCTTACATACAAAACCCGCGTTCTACAGTTCAGTTTAACAGCATTTCAGAGATTCGATGATAGCATCAACACATTCTTCTTCCAGATCTACAATAATGCATTGGGGATGAAAATTGAAACTTCAACTTTCTGGAACTCTTTGCTTGAGTTGGGTTTTTTTTAGAGCTTAAAGAAGAACACGAGGACCCTGAAGCTGGATGGTGAGTTGCATCAGAACTTGGCCAGTCATACTTATAACTTATAACAATAAGAGCTGTCAAGTGCTTTAACCAGTTGTTCCTAGTTGTGGTCTTTTGTGTTGCTAAAACATCTCAATGACAAGGTAAAGAATCACATTTTTTCTCCTATGAGGTCCAGCATGGCCCTTTCTGTTTTGTGTATGTTTGTGCTGATAGTTTGTTGTTAAAATGCATGGTATACTGTGAATCAGAGCGTTAGTGTAAAGTTAATCTACTATTTATTGAACTAAGATTGTTCATGTACAATTTGCTCGAGTGAGTGTTCATGGCATGCACTAATTAGAGTGTCCGTATAAAATTAGAGTACCGTACAATGGATTTAAATATACGGTGGGGTGGATCCCATGCACAACAGAGTATACTGGCAAGTAGTGGTATCCAGGAGGGAATCTGGATCCTTTCTAGAACATTTCAAGTGGAGAGCAATATACATACTGGGCTTCTCTGTTAAATGCACTTGTGTTCTGTATTATGCAACTCTCTGGTGAAACAATAACAGATGTCCATGGCAAAGACTCCAATCACCTTCTCCATCATTTTCTGATATGGCGGGAATCCTCCAAGACCATAAAATGAAGAGCTCTTAGCACCACGTGAAATTTTAGTACTATTATTTCAGAAAATATTTACACCATCTGTGACCTAATATGTAACATTGATTCAGTTCATAGATAGTGGAAGGTCTTATTATTAGACTAAATGATGTGCGCTATGGTCAGTCTCTCGGCCTTGATCAGGCTTCAATAAATGGGCTTTTTAAGTTTGGGTGAAGTGTTGTGTTGTTATTAAGGTGGTCATGCTGTAGATGGCGAGGGGGCCTTGGTTAGAACAGTTGCGAAGCGTGTAGCCATAATCAAATCTTTTATATAAAGATGCGTGCTTTGTTTATTCTGAATGCATTTACTGGTCTTTATTTTTGCTGCATTAATGTTTTCCCCCTTCCAAACAGAATATATATGTCTGGATTAAAGTTGAGGTGTTATTGTGATTTGGTTCATGGAATGAGGTAGAGACATTACATAATAGCAGGTCTTATATATATAGGTATAGCCCCAATGAGGGATGGGTATCCAGTTTTCTGTCACCCTTGATCGCATGGGTAATTTGCCATATAAGTTATATAACATGGCTATTATAAATGGTTTACAGTATAGTTATATAGAAGCTTGATTTTTCACTGTCTGCATGGCTGCTTAATGTCCAGGACAAAGTTTTTTTATTTTTGGTTGTTGGCAAGTATGTCCAGCTCCAAGTTACTTGTTGAGGATAGGTATCAATATAGTGATAAAGTTAAGGGAGGACCATATCTCATACATTGGTTATGTCTAGGACCTAGGAGGGAGGGACAGGACAACATAGCAGGACCATGTCTGGGCAACTTCACATGCTTGCTTGCAACTTTTTTTGTTTTTTTTTTTTTAATTTTTTTTTGGTGCAGTTTGACGATGGAGTAATGATGAAAGAATGTGTATAATGTTGATGGAGCTTTTGATGCCTTTAACTATCATCAATCATGTTGATGAAATCATATACTACTATACTACTGAGTGGGATAAATTAAATAATGGGGCTTTTGGCCTAACCAACCACTCCCTTTTAATATGCAAAATTACAGTCTTTTGATTGGATAGCGTCATCCCCTATTACGTATTGTTCGTTCCTTGATTTGTTTATATATATATATATATGTATATATATACTCCATCTCTAATTCTAATGCGCGCCAGACAAAATTTGCCACCCTGGATCCTTGCATGTTTTTATATTCTAATCCTAAAGCTAATTGCATTAATTTTGATTCCATCGACACATGCTCTTTCAATCAATCCTTCTTAATTAAAGCAGAAAAACTGAGACAGCAATAATTTTTTTTATCCTGCCAAACTGGGAAGGAAACACACATGAGTTGGGACTTGGGGAGAGATGGGGTATATGTCATTAGAGCCTAGTTTGAGGTAGCTTCAATTTTAACATTTAGGATAAGGATATTAACCCTGCCCAGCTCTTTTGGATAAATTAGTGGTTGTCTTGTCCATTCAATTTAAATGTGGGTTTGCTTACATGTCACTTTGGTCAAACAAAATGAATTGTGAATCTTATCTGTTAATTATACTGACACGCGCCTGATGTTCAGTCGGCCTTTGAAATTTGAAAAACTTTACTCATTTGACACAATGAAAAATTATTTTTTTTCTTTGACTTTTGTGTTCAACTACTCTTTTTTACCCTTAACTATCATTTTAATGAATTAAAATATTCCTTTCATAAAAAATAAAATAAATTAAAATTATTAATATTTTAATTTTTATTGGGTCAAATTTTAGCACTTAAATGATAAATTTCAGTCTATCAAACACTAGGTGGATAAGAAAATTAATTATCCTTAGAGAAAAATATTAATATCCCCACCTTATTTGCGTTATTTTTATATAAATAAATAAAATTATATAAATAATTCCCCAATCAAGAAATAATAAATATGAAAAAAAATCATGTATTTAAGTGTAGCTAAATAAAATTCCTAACCTACCAATTTTAATCGAGTTAATTTTTTTTAATTAATTATAAAAAATAAATCTTCAATTTTAAAAATAATACAATACTATATTAAGTGATGTAGTTGAGAAGATTATTATGAACATTTAACACCCTTGATATATTTATTTTATTAATTTCATTGAAGGACATTGATGACATTTTACATTCTTTTGAAAGCAATTTTAGTGACAGATTCACAAAATACAAACATTACATCTAATTATAATTTTTCTAAAATTAAGAGGGGTGAGTGTAATTAGCCATAATCTTATTATTCTTGCCAACAAACGTTGTACAGTTGTACTCCAATTGATAAGATCTCTGTTTCTCTCTCTAGACCCCAATTGATAACATCTCGGATTCTCTCTCTAGAAAAAAGAAGAGAAGATGAGGAGGAGAAGTCCCATCGAAATCGGAGATAAAGACACATGCATGTTACACCACTCAACGGTCAAGATTCCATTTCCACTTTATCCATCAAAGATCACAAAAACCGTCAGATCAATCACTAACCAGGGTTAAGTTAAAAATTGAACCATGGTGTACCTACTAGTACTGCTCTTGGTCTCAATATCATCATCATCAGCATCCTATTCCTAGGTTAATCTCAGACAGCTTTAACACCAGCTACTGCTACTACTACTCATTACGGACTCCCTCCCCATACAGATTAGGGGAGGGATTGGGTTTGCTTCTCTCTATCTACTATGTATCTGTATGTATCTATCACTTGCTTTATGTTTTTCTATATATAAAAATTTAGATTCTCAGATCTGTATGGGTTTCAATTCACACTCATGAATTGTGTTTTCCTCTGGCAGATCTAATATTTGATAGGCAAAGGGACATGAATTATTGATATCAACGGAGCTTGCTTCAATTCTGTATTCAGGTTCGGATGCGACAGCTACTCGTATGCTCAATTTTTTATTTTTTATTTTTTTTGGGTACGTTCTGTCCCAAGATTAGATTCAAAGTTGTTTCAAGCAAGAATAGGTTTTGGAGTAAGTGGGTAGTTGACTTGTGGGAGTATTATGGAAGAAAAGAGCATGTTTTTGGATTTGGTTGGTACTAGTGGTCTTGTTGTTTTGTTATATCCAAAAGCTTAGATTTTTAGCTTCTCTTTAGGATTGCAAGAGTGTTTGTGTGTGTGTGTGTGTGTTTGTGAACAAGGATGAATTACTTTCCTGAGGAGGTTGTAGAGCACATATTCGAATTCCTGAGTTGTCCGCGAGACCGAAATGCGGTGTCTTTGGTGTGCAAGTCTTGGTATACATTGGATAGGTATAGCAGGGACAAGGTATTCATAGGGAATTGTTACGCAGTGAGTCCCGAGAGGTTCATCGCCAGGTTCCCTAAGGTTAGGTCTCTTACCCTCAAAGGAAAACCCCATTTTGCCGACTTCAACTTGGTACCCCATGAGTGGGGAGGCCATCTTCAACCCTGGATTGAGGCCATGGCCAGCGCTAATATCGACTTGGAGGAGCTCAGGTTGAAGAGGATGCTCGTCTCAGATGACTCACTTGACTTGCTTTCTCGTTCCTTCCCCAAATTCAAGTCTTTGGTTCTCGTTAGCTGCGAAGATTTCACCACCGACGGCCTCGCTGCCATAGCCTCCAATTGCAGGTATATTGTATATACTTTGTACAATTTCCCCCCCAAAACCATTTGCTGCTGCATTGACTTTATCACTATTTAGATTTCAACTTTTGCTGAGCGGCACTAGTTGTATTCCTTGGTTATTTGTATAGTTGTTTTCATTTTGGGGGTTCATACATCCTGCCAAGATAACTGGTTCACAACTCTTCGAAATACATTTTCTCCTGCAAGGTAGACGGATTGTAGTAAATTCTTCTAGCAAAGGAAGAATTTTTTTTTAAGTTATAATAATGATGACAGAATCTATTGGTTTTCATGGGAGCTGGATGCAATTTGCTTTAGCTCAAGTCTTATGTTATTTAACTTTGCACTCTTCTTTCCTCCTCATCTTGTCTAGGTTTCTTAGGGAGCTAGACTTGCAAGAAAATGAAATTGAGGACCGTAGAGGCCACTGGCTCAGCTGCTTTCCTGAGAGTTGTACGTCTCTCGTCTCCTTGAATTTTGCATGCCTCAAAGGAGAAGTTAATTTGACAGCTCTTGAGAGGCTGGTGACGAGATGTCGTAATCTTAGGAGTCTAAGGTTAAACCACACAGTGCCGCTCGACACGTTTCAGAAGATTCTAGTGCTAGCCCCTCAATTGGTTGACTTAGGTGCAGGATTTTATATGCATGATCCAGATTCAGAGACATATAAAAAATTGAAGAGTGCCATCAAGAAGTGTACTTCAGTTAGTAGCTTGTCTGGGTTTTGGGAGGTGGCTCCTCGCTGCTTGCCTGCTATTTATCCAATTTGCATGAATCTGACTTCAATGAACTTGAGCTATGCTCCAGGGATTCGTGGACTTGAGCTTATAAAGCTAATTCGTCACTGCAGAAAATTGCAGCGCTTATGGGTTTGATTTCATAACCTGCTCTATTACTAGATTTCGCGTCTTTATTTTCATTTTTTTCAAGATGAATGATGGCACCACATTACTTCTGCAGATATTGGATTGTATTGGAGATAAAGGTCTTGAGGTTGTGGCTTCCACTTGTAAAGAACTGCAGGAATTGAGGGTTTTTCCATCTGATTTAAATGGGGGTGAGCTTGCTGGTGTAACCGAAGAGGGCTTGGTTGCTATATCTGATGGTTGCCCCAAGCTTCATTCGATACTGTACTTCTGCCAGCAGATGACTAATGCTGCCCTCATAGCGATAGCCAAGAATTGTCCCAACTTTATCCGCTTCAGATTATGCATCATGAACCCCATTAAACCAGACCCCGTGACAATGCAGCCACTCGATGAAGGTTTTGGGGCAATTGTACAGTCGAGCAAGGGACTGAAGCGGTTGTCAATGTCTGGTCTTTTGACGGACCAGGTTTTCCTTTACATCGGAATGTATGCCGAACAGCTGGAAATGCTTTCAATTGCATTTGCCGGGGACAGTGACAAGGGGATGGTGTATGTGTTGAATGGGTGCAAGAAGCTTAAGAAGCTAGAGATCAGGGATAGCCCATTTGGTAATGCAGCACTTCTAAATGATGCGGGAAAGTATGAAACAATGCGATCCCTTTGGATGTCGTCCTGTGAAATAACCCTCGGAGGCTGCAAGACGCTTGCAAAGATGACGCCCAGCCTTAATGTGGAGATAATAAATGAAAGTGGGCAGGCGGAGGGTAGAGTTGATGACAGACAAAAGGTGGAGAAGATGTTCCTGTATCGAACATTGGTTGGCCCCAGAAGAGATGCACCGGATTGTGTGCGGACATTGTAGAAGAGAAGCATCCTGTGCGGTTAGAGAAGACTCTAGCAGCTATTTCTTGTTATTAAGGTAGTTGCAGCGTATGGTATGGCTTAAATTTTTAGTTTGATGAGGAATCAAGGGAATGAGGTATTTTGGGCTCGGTAATCCAATCCTTTTCCTTTTCCTTTTCCTTTTCCTTTTCCTTTCTAGTAGGAGTATAATATTTGGATTTGTGTTAGCATTGTCTAACCTATGCTTAGAAAAGCGGACTTGTTGTTTAATTTGTTTCCTACTTGTATAATTACTACTACAATTGATGATGGATGGAGATGCTACAAAGTTAAATTAAACCTCTTGATTATGAGTAATAATCCAGGGCTGAGTACTCAACAAAGCCAATATCTAATCTATATCCCTAAGATACCTCAAACCATACAATACAGGCTGTTTTGAAATAATTTGATGCTAATCAAATATAAGATGAAAGGTGCGTGAGACTGGCTGTTATTTTTCAACTTCTTTTTTTGAAAGATCAGCATTGAAAGTAAAAAAAAAAAAAAAACC
The DNA here is from genome assembly GCA_963922005.1 of Cornus suecica. Classification (NCBI taxonomy): domain Eukaryota; kingdom Viridiplantae; phylum Streptophyta; class Magnoliopsida; order Cornales; family Cornaceae; genus Cornus; species Cornus suecica. The sequence continues at coordinate 285,441 of OY998238.1, forward strand.
TAATTTTAACTTATCTTTTATTCCATGTGGGAGTTAATTTTCATTATAATATATATAAAAAAGCAAGCTAAAAAATTTAGCTTTGAAAACACCTTTGACCTTTACATGGGATGGGGACTGTTAATATTGAAAGGGTAACCAATCATGAATAGAGTAGTAGTAGAAGAAGAAAAGCAAGTTTTGGACGCGGTTAAGCAAGCGTGTTGGCCATGAAGATGAAAGCATGCCATTCAAAAAGTCAAATATTTCGGTATCAAAGTGCATCCCCAGTCATCCCTGCAATAATGAACCACTATTAATTATAATATTGAATTCCATCGTCCATTCAACTCCAATCGATATATATATACTACTCGTATTAACCTTCAATTTATTTCTATCCATCTCCTACAACTAAAGGCTGCTATATCAAACAAATCTCAACCATACCTCCCAAATACAAAAAACAAGACAGTACCAAGATGAACGGCAAGAACCAAGAATCACAGCCATCATCATTGTATCCCAACAACGTTAACCAGCAAGAAGAAATTCTGATCCAACCTCAACAAGGTGGAGGTGGAGGTGGAGGTGGAGGTGGAGGAGGAGGTGGTGGTGGTGGTGGTGGTGGTGGTGATGAAAAATGGGGGACTCACATAATGGGTGCACCTGCCGTGCCCACATGCCACCCTAACAACCAGAAGGCTGCCTTATGGGGTGCGCCTGATTATCACCAACACTACATCCAATATTCACCAATTCAGAAGCCACCCACCACTCCTATGGACTCTGTCCTCCACAGATTCAACTCATGGAGCGCCAAGGCCGAGGCCACTGCCAACAATATCTGGCACAACTGTATGTTTCTTACCCCTAATTCTTTATATATAATACAATACCTACTCCTCCATATATATGTATGTATACCACTAATGCCATTGTTTTAATACTTCTACACCTATATATATATATATGTATATGTATATCAGTGAAAACAGGGTCATCTGTATCTGGAGCTGCGTGGGACAAGGTGAACCTGACTGCAAAAGCAATAACAGGGGGTGGTTTCGAGGCCTTATACAAACAGACATTCTCAACCTTCCCCAACGAGAAGCTCAAGAAGACTTTTGCCTCTTACCTATCTACTTCCACCGGTCCAGTCGCCGGTACTCTCTATTTGTCAAATGCCCATCTAGCTTTCTGCAGCGACCGCCCTTTATCTTTCACAGCACCCTCTGGCCAGCAAACTTGGAGCTATTACAAGGTCTGCTACACTAATTCACTTCTACATCATCAATATATATATATATATATATATATATATATAATTATATTATGCAAACACTTATCATATATATATATATATATACTTGAATTGTTGCCTGGAACAGATTATGATACCTTTGCCCAAGGTTGGCACCATCAACCCTATAGTGATGAGAGATAACCAGTCTGAAAGATATATTCAGATTGTGACTGTTGACGGACACGATTTCTGGTTTATGGGTTTCGTCAACTACGAAAAAGCATCTCGATATCTCACCGACGCTGTCTCCAATTTTACGGCACCTGGAATAGCAGTGCACCAACCCATTCTCACATAAACACAACCCCCAGCCCCAGGATTCCATGATATTACTTTTATTGGTTTCTTATTTATGCAGATATATTACTTATAATGGTCTGTACTCCGTATCTTATTTTAAACATGGCACTGGTGAGTTTAACTATATGTCTTCAACGCTATCCTATTATTTATCCTTTCGGTGAAACAGACTCTTGTGAGATTTATTTATATTATCAATATGACCACCCAGGGACAAACGAAAGCAACCTATAATGTATACATATTGTAGTGCATGTCCAAGCAGGTGACTCTGTCTAACTAGATTACCTTCATTAGTACTCACAACACCTTACATATATATAAATACATGGATTTTCAAGCAATAATGCAAATCAAGAAGTTCTATGCAATGCTCATACGGAATTCCAACTCCACCGAGCAGGAATATCACATCCATATACGAAGTTAACCATATTTAAGTACCTTCCCTTTTCTTTAGATTTTCACACAATTACTATTGTAAGGTTTAAACTTGAATTAGCAATAAAAAAACCCAGCAAGAACTTGAAATTGGTAGGACTCCTGTACCCACACTCATTCATTGGTCACCAGTATCACTGCTAAAATCTTGCATCGGAATTACTACTCCAATAATTCCCGAGTCCAGAAGCCCTAATTATATTTATAGTACACAGAGAACAAAAACAAACAAGACAAAACTCCTGTTCAAAGGTGAATCAGATTTCTCAACAACTATGTCTAAAATTCAGACATGCAAAATTGAATTGCCATTATCTCAGGTAATCCCACTTGCAAACCGCCTAAAACAAGGTGCGGAATTTGTTTCATTACATGATGATTACCGCTTCTTCTTGCTCCCTTTTGCAGCACTAGATGATGGGCTTGCAACCAAATACACAAACAAAACCACAATGGAGATCACAGAAATCAACGACCCATACTTTGCCAACAACCTCTGCCAAAACAGAAAATTAAATAAATAAATATGAGTCAGTAGTTTGGTAGGTCATACAATCCATCAAAGAAATTCAAGCACTACCATCACTCCGCAGCACAAATAAGCTGCAAAGTTAGGTCATTTGGAAACATTTAAATGGTCTACCACTTGAAACTCCTATAGGCAAAACCAAATTTCCACAGAATTACAATTTCACAACCATGTCAACCAATCTTATTGCCCTCAAAAACAAAACACCCTGCCAGAACTTGAAGGCAGAGCATCATTGGTAGGGCATTCTTATTACACCTGTGACCTGTCACTCGCATCCAAGTCCACTCATCATTCCCATGTGTGCCATTTTTTATTTGATTATGGTAACAATAATAGTATCCATTCTGTATTCCCGAAACTAAATAGTTTAAAAATGCGTGAACCTACATAGAAGAACTTGTACCTTAGCCTGAGATTTTTTGGAGGCCACCAAAGGGATTCCATGCAAAAACATAAGAAAGTTTCTTAGTGAACAGAAGCTAAAGATGGGAAAGCTGTTTAGTTACAATATTACTTTGCAAAAACTTACCAAGTCAAACTTCTGTTCCGGAGGCCTATCTGCAAGGATATCTAAAGGTTGAATCGGAGTTGAGTACGCCTCCTACAAATGGCAACAGCCGAAAGATCATGATATTTTTATATTAACCAAATATAATTACGTAAAAATCTACTTATGTGTAATCCGGAGAAATTGTGTGTTTTGAGTATTCGCAGAGCTGCTATGAATGCCAAACCTGTAGAGAAGCCTTTGTAGGGACACGGAATGTGATAACTGCTGGTGCACCGGAAAACACTGTTTTTACTTTAGCCTCCAGTACAAAAGAGTGTGATAGAAGAGAACCACTGCCAAGCATATGAATTTACATAGTCAAATTTTCTTTCAATAAAAAAGGAAAAAAGCTACCATTTAAAGAAATCATTGTCAAATGACGTCATTGGAACGTGGAACTCACGCGTCAAGCCTTTCCCATGACATTGAAGTGTTACCAGTAACTACATCAAAGATATCTTCCGGCCAGCTATTGTCAGTAAGACTAACATCATATGCAGTTCTGAAAACAAGAAGTAGAACATATAAGATTGTCCAAATACAAAATTCAATGTAGAAAACAAAAAATTATCCCAGAAAATCTCCATTGTATTGCATCACACATTTTTCCAATAATCCCCTAAAATAAAACAGTTAAGAAATAACTGTTTCAAGCAGATGTCAAATGGAGCAAAGTATATTCACTCAGATCTACTAAATGGCTATATGCATGTTATTTTCTCAAAAAAAAAAAAGGAGAGGAAAAAAACATATTGCTAAAGAGCTTCAGGGTGCACAACCCATGTTTGTACAGAGAGCAAAGAAAAAGAAAAGTTATAAACTCGTATCAGACCCACACATTGCTACCTCTTTCAAAGCATCGCACATTATGCACCTCTTATATAGTTCATGATCAACTCACCAAACTTACCTAGATCCGTCCAGCATCACATGGGCAACTGAAACTCATTTGACACGAACAACCTCAACTTTCCAGGCTTCAGTCCCATCTCTTTGACACTTTGGCTATGGAGCAAACCATGCCCCAATCTATCAAGTGTCATCCCCAACGACATCCCATCGAAAATCATTCTACAATTTCTCCAGCCCCTTATCAAGTGAGGGTGTAATAGGAAAAGGAAATATAAATCATGTCAAGAGACTAAAATAATACCCTTTGTGAAGGTGAGCCTACCTTCTACTGATCATTTTGCCTTTTCAATCTGCCAACCACCTCACAAACTTTACTACCGAGTCCCAAATAATCTGCTTTAAATCTGAACCACTGAAAGCTCTAAGCAGGAAGCACATAGTGACCCATCTCTACAGCCCAAAATAGTCTTTGAACCAGCCACCTAGGTAAAACCGACCCCACCCCAAATAAATCCACCACCAGAATCAGCTTGTTATTACCCATATTAACTATTAGCACTACGGACTCAAGATAAAAAAATTAACCTCACATTCTCAACTGCTGTGCATGGAGTTTCAAGTGGGACTGTTGGCACAATCAATGGCTTCGCCTGCATTCTACAAAACTTATGACTAGTTGAATTAATAATACTTTAAGCTTGAATAGAAACTACAAAAGAGTAGTGAGATTCAAAGGTGTCCAGACTCCCAGTGAAAGCTGAGCTGCTGAAAGATTAATCAACTGTCTATCAACCCTCAAAGAAAGTGTTATATCAATTGTGAACCTACCCCTTGCATAAACAACTCCTACATCCCTTCTCGACCACTTTCAAGTTCCAACTAAATTTGCTTCAGACAAGTTTTTACTAGCATGCTTGCTGAATAAAGGGGAAGCTTTTTCCATGAATGAAGGGCCAGCTACATTATTAATATTAATTGTTCTAAAAGTAAAGCATTGCACAGAAAACCCTTCAAATAGCAGATGATCATACAACAAATGACCTAGGTACTTCCTAAGTATCATATTTGAAGAATTTACAACAATAAAATAACTCCCATTCAATTGCTAATGATATTCTAGCAATTTTTAGCCTGATTGATCACCAGCATACCTAAAAAATGAAGTTCTATATACCGTGGGGCTTCACAAAGTTACCGGGATTTTGACTAAATGGAAGGCAAAAAACAATAATTAGCAATATAGACATTACTTAGAGCAATCTAGCCATTAAAAAGGCGAAGTTTCAATACACAATAATTAGCAACCCACCTAAACTAAATTCTTTACTTGATCCAAGCTTCAAAATCTCGGAATATGACAAACAATTAAGAGATATGATTCCAATATGAAAATAGACACAGTTATAGCTCAGAAGCAGAAGCTTTCCAACTAGTTCCCTCCTTGCTCCATTTTCTCTAGCCATGGGTGTAATTGGGTATTTGAAGCAAGCAGTGAAATAAAATTTCTGTATACCAAACTAAGATTCCATTACTAAGCTTAGTTGACGGTTGCACAATTGTAAACGAATTCATCTTACAGAAATAAAACAAGAAGACAATACCACCACACCTGTACGCAAGCACATCATATAATTAAACATAAATGTAATAGATCAAGTAAAAAAGAAAGTTGTAAAAACGAGGTATGTTGTTGCAAAGCAAACCTATGGACAAGTATAAGATCCTCTCTCTATAGTGGGAATGAAAAAACAGAAAAGAATCAAAACATCACATGATATATTGGATCCAATGGCCACAAGCAAAGAATATCCCTCAATTGGAAAATCTAAATAAACTGGAAACCAATCGCCTATATATATATATATATATATATATATATATATATAGGATATGTATATATAGGATATGTATGAGAAGGCATGGGGAAAGAGAAATGGAGGTGTGGAAAGTGCAGATCTGGTGATAGAAAGAAGGGGGTACGTACGCAGATCCTTGGTTGTAGATGTCGATGGAGACGGAGACCTTTTCGACACCGGACTTGGGCCCTGAGAGAGTGGCCTTCTTGTGAGCCACCATGAACGGAACGTCTGAGTTTGCCACCGTCCACGACGAAGACAACAACAACAACAACGCGCATATCACACCATATCTCTCTAATTTTTCCATCTCAATCGCCATTGTTGAATGCTTCTTTATCATACTCGATACTCGATAATAACAAAGGGTATATATATATTATATTATATATACCAACTAGGCTGGGCTTTCTCAATCCCTCCCATCATCCCATGTGTACCTCTCTCTTTCTTAACAGTCCATTTTGAGTGATCAAGTGAGCCAACCAACACTAGCACTTCACTTGGATTTTGATGGCCCAATTATCCAAAAAATGGCCCATATCTACTCTATCTATGATTCTATATTACTCCGTATTATTTTGGGCTATTATCAATAAACCCCTTGGCTTCAAACATGATCAACTAACCTCTCTATTTAAGAAAAAACCCCTACACGTGTTAAAATTGATCAAATTGCCCCCTCCCCTCCAATTTCTCAGCTACCTTAGAAATATTAACACGTGTGTGTCATGTGAGTCATAAAGGTTAATTTAAGGGATATTATCAGAAAACTCATGTAGTTTCAAAAAAGATCAATTAACCCCCAACAATTTAGAAAACCCTCATCCGTTATCAAATTTGATCAATTTACCTCATTCTCCTCCAATTTCCGTCAAGACTGTTAGTGTTAGGGACATGTGCCTATCATGTGAGCAATATACTTTGATTTAATAACCAAAATACCCCTGAAGGGGGGTTAGTTGATTTATTTTGAAACATCAGGGTGGTTTCCTGATAATATCCCTTTTTATCAAATTCAAAATTAATTATAAAGAAATTACCTATTTAGGTTGTACTTGTTGTGTTTAAATATTAAATAATATTTAATTTATTAAAAATATATATTCACACTTTTTTAATAAATTAAATATTATTTAAAATTAGAATATAAAAGTATTTTTCATTTCTATACATTTTTTATTTTTTTAATAAACTAATATTATTCAACATTTAGAATATAAAAATTGTAAGTTAAAAGTAATTATATATTAAATGTGTAATATATTAATGTAAAATTATGAATATTAATGGATTATTATATGACAGTTACACCAAAAGACACAAACTTATAATTATTTTTTTATTCATTCTGAAGACCCTCTTTTGTTATTATATATTTTTTATTTTTCTATTAAAATTAGATTATTTAAAATTTAAAATATAAAATTAAATAAAAATTACTATGAATAATATGAATTAATAATAAGATAAGTAGAAAATGACACAAAATGTTAACAACCTCTTTTATTTTTACATAGTTTTTAATTTTTAAATAAGATGGTATTAAATACACATTACTATAAATATATAACACATTGGATATACATAATTACTTTTAGGTTATAATTGGTATATTTTAAATGTTAAGTAATATTTAATTTATTAAAAAATAAAAAAAAATGTATAGAAATAAAAAAGGTTCACACATTTCTAATAGTATAGATATAGATAGATATATAGAGCATCAATGGCAAAATAGGAAAGAATGTGATATAAGGGATCATGGTTTCAAGGGATATTATCACTAAACCCCCTTATATATAGTTTCATAATAGATCAACAAACCTCCTTGTGATTTAGAAATGACTTTTTAATGGGTAAAACGACGTCGTTTTGAGAAGGGCTTTTTAGTCATTTATTACTGCCGTTAATGGTCTTGACAGAAATTGGAGGGGAGGAGGGTGAGTTTATCAAATTTGATAACGGTATGGGGATTTTTTGAATTGGAGGGGGTTAGTTGATGTTTTTTAAAACTACAGAGGGGTTTCCTGATAATATCCCTTGATTTAGACAAAAATACTCCTGAAAACATAGGAGATTTACTGATAATAACCATTTCCAAATATAAAATAAATAATAAATAAATACATTGAATACATAATAAATAAAAATAAATACATATATAAAATTTATTTAAATAAAAAAAATAAAATGAATACATAAGAAATAAAAATGAATAAATTAATAACAATAAATAATTGATAAATACAATATAATATAATATAATATAATAATAAATAAAATGAATAAATAAGTAAATAAATATTAATTAATTAATTAATGATAAATAAATATAAAAAATAGGAAACAAAAATGGTTTTAATTAGTAAACATGATTTTAGGTCAAAACGGTTATAATTAGTAAACAGGAAAAAAAACATTTGCACTCTTTCTGTTTTTTATTTTTATTTCTAAAAATAAACAATAATTTGTAAACATGATTTTAATTTATGATCAGTCTCTTTAAATTTAGGTTGTAATTTTTTATTTTATTTTGTCATGTTGTATGAAATTGAAAAATAATTAGTCCATACTTTGAATTAATTTTTATTTTTTTCAATTTAATTTTAAAACGTTGTTATATGCAACTGGACATACTTTATAGAGTCGAGACAATGTCTGTATTTGGTAGTGATAGTGAGTAGTGACAAAGCCGAATTTATCATAATTTGAGGTTTAGAACTTTAATATATATAGGGATATTATCAATATACCCCCCTGTGGCTTCAAAAAATCTCTATTTGAGAAAACCCTCCTACAATTTGAGGAAAGGGCTTTTAAGTCATTTACTATTTTCGCTAACGGGAGCTGACGAAAATTGGAGGGAATGAGACAAGTTAATACATTTTAATAACAACATGGGGGGTTTTCTGGGAGGGTTAGTTGATCATTTTTGAAATCATAGGAGGGTTACTAATAATAACCTTATTATTTTATTTCTAGTAGTTGGTGACGTGTAAATAACTTCGCTTTATAATCTCATATTTGTAATTTACCTTCTCACTTAATTAACTTTCTGGTTTTAACCTTTGCATAAATTAAAACACTTTCTTCTTTTTTGGGAAAATTATAGAAAGGGAATCATTCCTAAACTTATTTGATGAATAGGGACCAAACTTCAAAAGGTGAGAAGGGACCAAAATCAAAACTTAATTGCTTGGACAAGTTTGATCTATTCCAACATGGTCATTCCCATTACCTATTTATACTAATAAACCCATGCATATATATAGTTGGTTTATTTAGGATTTTTTTTTCTTATTTTCTTAAATTTTAATTTGGTATAACTAATTATTTATATAATGTATAATTTTATTCTTTTTGTGTATTCTTATTAATTAACTATTATTTATAAATTATTTAATTTTTTTATTAAAATATATATTATGAGATTTTTAATACAATATATGTCTTGAATTTTCATCACATGTATCGCACGTACATTTTACTAGTATAAATAAAGAAACATCTTAGTTATAGGGTCATATGTAAAAAGAAAAAAAATCTTAACTATTTTAGTTATAATGGTGTTTGGAAACATCTCTATTCCTATCCTGGGTTTCAATTAGGTTTAAAGGGTGTTTGGTGTAAGGGTATTTTGGATATTTCAATGAATTTTTTACTAGAGTCAAACTAAAACATTTTGATGTCCGCTCAGGGTGGTTAAAATATGTATTAAGAACACACCCTTAAGACGGATTATGTTTTACCTATCATAAGTGCACGAATCGTATTGTAGTATGGTTCAGCTTGAGAAAGGTTATCGATCCCACAGAGACTAGTCGTATTCTGAATTCTCGTAAAATAGTACTTTTAAATTGCTATAAAAATATGATTTGTTAGTGTTGGCTTTGAAATTTAGTTTCGGCAAACAATACTAAAATTGATGATAACAAACCATTAAAGAGTGTTTGATACTAATGTATTTTCGAGTTCATGTTTTCAGCAAAAGACAGGAAAACAACTCGGAAAATAAACTCAAAAAGAAAGCTTGAATGAAAGCGAAAAGCCGAGAAATAAATTAAAGCGCGCAAACGAAAAATCAAATATTCAACGGCCAAAGGCGAAAGTCGAAGACTCAAGACTCGGGGTATATAGGTCGGGGTGCGATCATTGTAACAAGGTAATTTTATGTGTCGATATTTTAGTATAAGCTCAAGTCCAAAATGAACCGAACTCAAACGGAAAAAAAATTGATTTAAACAAATATTTTTCAAATCATAGTCGACTAGAAGAATCCTTTGTATTTTCTAGTAGTCGACTAAAACAATCAGGAGCATCAAGTTTTTCATCCACTTTGAAGTAGTCGACTAAGGCTTAAAGTAGTCGACTAAAACTCACCATTCAGTCGACTAAAACCCTTTGAGTCGACTAGACTACATAAAGTAGTCGACTAGAACTTCATCTAGTCGACTAAAAGAGTCCATCTAGTCAACTAGAGATTCCAAGTAGTCGACTAATAGCTCCTTAAATTATGCAGTTTCGACAGAAACATTTTCCATGTTTTGAGCATCATGTCTAATGGATTTCAAATGGCTCTTGTCTTCTCTATTACAATATTCACTCTCCAAAACCCTAAAGCATTGATATATAATGAATGAGATGTGTAGTTTGTATTAAAGAGATTGTAAAAGAAAGAGAAAAAAAAAAAAGCCTTCATCTTCTACAGAATTTTTTTTGCAAAAAGCCATTGAAACCAAGCAAGCAAAAATCTGATTTTCGGCAAAAATCTCAGAAGTTTCAAACTCTAGTATTTTTTCTTATTCTCCAAACATCTTTTATTGATATATCCTTTGAGAATACATATCTAGAGCAATTGAGAAATCACCAAAAATACTTGAGCTTATATTGATTTATCTTCCATAAAAATCTTTGGGTTTTGAGTATTTTTATTCTTGAGTGATTTAATTGATTACATACAAATTTGTGATCTCGGACAAGTGAAGTCCAACGATTTTTCAAGAGAGGGTTGTTCTCTTGATTGAGAGACAAGCTCGAGAGGCTTGTGGTATAAAGGTTTGTCATTCCACCTGTTAAGGAAGGGTCATAGTGAAAGGATCGAGAAAAGTCTCAAGAAGGGGTTCTTGAGCCGAGGAGTAGGAGTTACCGAACCTCGAAAAAATCACGGTGTAAATCTCTCTATCTCTTTCTCTTTATTTCAGTAATTTGCATGCTATATTTGTTTGAATATATTGTATGCTATAATTAGTCTTGTGATAAATTGAATTGAATCATTCACTTGATTATTGAAGAAATTGATTATTGAATATATCTTGTTCCAATTTCGAAAAGAGTTAGAAATATTTTTGAACACCCTATTCACCCCCTCCCTCTAGGGTTAATTAGTGACTAACAATTGGTATCAGAGCCTAATCTCTATAAATTTTAGACTTAACCATTTTAGAGAACGATCATGGCCTCAAATTTAGTCACTCACGTTGAAGGACAATCTAATAATAGATCCCCATGGTTTGATGGATCAAACTATATCTATTAGAAGACTAGAATGATAGATTTTCTTCAAGCTATTGATTATCAAATATGGCAAGTAGTCCTTGAAGGACCATTTATATTAACAAAAATCGTTGATGGAAAAATCGTTCCCAAATTACCAAATGAATGGGATAACGATGATCGTAAGCTCATGTCTTACAATGCTAAAGCCAAAGTAAATTTAAATTGTGCCTTGAGTCCAAATGAATTTAATTGTGTATCTACTTGTTCAACGACAAAAGAAATGTGGGATAAAATTGAGGTAACTTATGAAGGTACATCTCAAGTACGAGAATCCGAAATTGACATACTCATGCATGAATATGAATTGTTTGCTATGAAATATGATAAAAATGTGAATTCTATGATGTCTCGTTTTACAAATATTTTGAATAGACTAAAGCATCTTGGTAGAATTGTTCCTAGATCCGATGCGTCACGCAAAGTGCTTAGAAGTCTTCCGGCCAAATGGGATGCAAAAGTAACGGCAATCAAAGAAGCTCATGACCTCAACACCATAAGTCTCGATGAGATTTTTAGCTCTCTACTCACTTGGGAAATCACGTTGAAATCTCGTGAAGACGACACCAAGCTAAGAAAGGGGATAACTTTACAAGCCTCTACCAAAAATGAAGCCAATGAACTAAGTGAAGAAGAAGTGGATATGACATTGCTTTGTTCACTCAAAAATTCAAGAAATACCTTCAAATATACAAATCCAATGGAGGTAGATTCATGAGAAAAACCGAACCAAAAGGTGAGCCTAACAAAAGGGAACCCCCAACATGTTTTAATTACGGAAAGCCGGGACACTACAAAAGTGATTGCTTCAAGCTCAAGAAGGATAATGAGAAAAGACCAAGTAAAATGGCTATGAATGCTACATGGGATGACTACGACTCATGTGACTCGAATGAAAGGAAAAATGGTGAGGAAACGACAAATATTTGCCTCATGGCAAATGAAGAAGAGGTACATCTAAATTCATATGCATTAGATAAATCTAAATTATCGTATGATGAACTTCTCCTTGATTATAATGAATTGCAAGATGCGTTTGAAGAATTGCATGATAAATTTGAGAAATTAGCTAGAAAACATATTCTTCTTAAGAAAGCTAAATTTTCATGTAGTTCTACTAGTTCCAACTTAGAAACTTCAAGCAATGAAAAAAACATTGAGCTAGAAAAGGAAAATAATCGGTTGAAAAATACTATAGATGATCAAATAAATGCCTTAGCTAAATTTACAAAAGGAAAATAGAACCTTAGTATTATGTTAGGAAGACAAAGAGGATCATTTGATAAATGTGGTCTATGGTATGATGTTTTTGACAAAGATGCTCTTATTTTGAAAAAGAGAAAAACATTTAGGCACACATTTACAAGGAATTTTCTTATACATCCTCAAATGATCATAAACATGTTACTTGCTACTTTTGCAATATAAATGGACACAAAGCTAATGCATGCCTTCATAGAAAGAACAAAATTATGACAAAAATGGCATGGGTTCCGAAAGGAACTATTGCATGCTCACATAGAAAAGAGAATGTTGTAACGAAACAAATTTGAGTTCCAAAAGGAACTATTGCATCTCTATCTAACCAAAATGGACCCAAAACAGATTGAGTACCAATAAAAGTTACTTGAACTTGTTTTGTAGGTATGCTTGAAGTCCGCATCAAAAGAAAAATGATTTCTTGATAGCGGATGCTCAAGGCATATGATGGGAGACAAATCAAAGTTCATTTATCTAAAACCATATGAAGGAGGAAACGTAACCTTTGGAGACAACTCTAAAGGAAAAATTATAGGAATTGGCTCAATCGGTATTTCCTCTTCTCTTTTTATAGATGATGGGCAAATGAAGATATGCAAATATTGGGGGGGGGGGGGGGTCAAAGTGATGAGATGACAAATCTCAGGAGGTGTAAATGAAGTTAACCCTATAAACAATTGAAGCTCATTAGTTAAATTATTTTGTTCATTCTTTTGATTATTAAAAAAATTTATCAGTATAATATTTTTTGGTGAACATTTACTTTTATGAGATATTTTTAGAATAATTTAATTAACAAATTAAAAAAATGGGTTAACTTCATTTACACCCCCTGAGGTTTGTCCTATCATCACTTTGACCCCCTCAGGTTTGCATATCTTCATTTACACCCCCTGCTTTACCTAACTCAATTTATTTACACCCCCTGCTTTAGTTTATCAGTTTAACCCCTTCCAATAAAATGCATTAATTCCTATTCTACCCCTCATATAACTATTTCAATAAAAGGATAACAACAAAATAAAATGAAATTTATCAGTTTAACCCCTCTCACTCGCTCTCTCTCCTCCTCCGTCGTCCATGGCCTCCCTCCACCACCACACTCCCGCCAAAAACGGCACCACAACCACCGTCGACACCCCAAATCACACACCCAGCAAAAAGCGAAGCTAACCCTAATCTCCGCTGACGAGCTCGAATCCGAATTCACCCACCATGACCCCACCGTGGCACGAATCAACAATGGCAGCTTCGGTTCATGTTCGGCCACCATCATCTGCTTGCAGCTCCGCTACCTCCGGCAACTTGACGACTTCTACTTCAACCAGCTCCAACCCTCGATCCTCAAAACACGAACCCTAATCAAGGACCTCGTCAACGCCGACCACGTCGATGAGATCTCCCTCGTCGACAATGCCACCACCGCCGCCGCCATCGTTCTCCAGTATACCGGCCGCGCCTTCACCGAGGGAAAATTCCATAAGGGCGCCGCCGCCGTCATGCTCCACTACGCCTACGGTGCCGTCAAAAAGTCCGTCCAGACCTACGTTTCCAGCGCCGGTGGTTGGGTAATCGAAGTCGAATTACCTTTTCTGGTGAACTCAAATTCTGAAATTATCAATGAGTTTCGAAAAGCCCTAGAAAAGGGCAAATCGAACGGTCATAGGGTTAGGTTAGTGGTGATCGACCACATCACCTCGATGCCGAGTGTGGTGATTCCGGTGAAGGAATTGGTCAAAATCTGTAGGGATGAAGGCGTTGACCAAATATTTGTTGATGCTGCTCACAATTGGGTGTACAAACATTGATTTGAATGAAATTGGTGTGGATTTCTATACTAGTAATCTGCATAAATGGTTTTTTTGCCCACCCTCTGTTGCATTTTTTATATTTTTGTACATATAAAACAATAATTTTTTTAAAATTTGAATAAGATTAATGGAAGGGTAATTTGGACATTTCACTAGAATTTTGACCAAAGTCAAATGAATAGTAATTAGAGGGGGTGTAAATGAAGATATGCAAACCTGAGGGGGTGTAAGTGATGATAGGACAAACCTCAATGGGTGTAAATAAAGTTAACCCTAAAAAAATTTATCAATGCATTTCATTTTATCTCACACTTTGATTTTATTATAAAATGTATGACTATATATTTTTATGTCTTACTTAACCACATATATTTTTTGGTCACGTATTTTTTATTAGTTTAAATTCAAAATAAGAGCTATTATCACAAAACACATGTGGTTTCACAAAATGATCAAATTATCCCCTGATCTATCAACTAATCTCCTAAAATTTTCAATTTGATCAATGTCCCCTTGGAGGAATTTTTGTGATAATAACCCTAATAATACAAATAATTAAAAAATATTAAAATTTCTCGAACCTGGACCGAATCGAGTTAAATTGCTATCCTTGGTGTAAGGGGTGGATGTTTCGTGGTTCGATCTAAAAGTTTAAGCCAATGAATGAAGCTAACATTCACTCATTTAAACCTCATTCACTTTCCCTTCTTTATCCGATGTGGGACAAGTTCTCTCTCATCCGAACATGCGCGTCCTTGTTGCGGTCTGACCATCTTGCCTATCCGACATTGGACCCGGATTCCGGATGAAAGACTGAGCTTGATTCTGATACCAACTATAACGGATAAATGCTTCACAATTCGACACAAAATCTTAAACTAATGAATTAAACTAATATCCACTCATTTAAACCCTATTCACATTTTCTTATATATATATATATGAAGGAAAACAAGACCTTTAACACCTTATCACTACAAATCTCACGTCGGGTTGACAATTGTTGTAGAGTTTGTTAATAATTAGACGTAACAAATATGGGCCTGTTTTATCTATTCAAGAAAAGTAGACGTCACATTATTTCTATTCTTATATATGGTAATATCAAATCACATGCCAAATGATCCACCTCTTAACAAATCCAATGGCAAAAGGTTACGGGACCCATCGCTTTTCCTAATTTTTCTTGTCCTCACCCTTGCCTGGTAGAACCATGTTCTTCGTATTCTAATTTTATATTCTCTCCATCTTAAAATAATTGTCAAATTTTTTTATTATCCCAAAATAAATATTTATTTTTAAAAAGTTAAAACACTTTATTTATCAATTTACCAATTTAACCTTCAAATATTAAAGTTATAAAATATAGAATAAAGTGCAAAAAAACTATATCAACTATTGCTTATGAGCAAGAAACCCTCCTCAACTACAAAAAAATTCCCTCAATTTGTAAAAGACACATTTACCCCTAAATTAAATTAAAAAATCACAAATTATATATATATATAATTCAAAAAAATATATAAAATTCGAAATATATATTAAAATTTGAAAATATATAAAATTTGAAAACAAATATATAAACTTCAAAACAAATATATAAATTTTGAAAACAATATATTAAGTTTCGAAAAAATATATAAAATTAAAAAAATATAAAATTCGAAAATAATATATAAAATTCGAAAAATATATATAAAATTCGAAAAAAATATATAAAATTCAAAAAAATATAAAATTTGAAAAAATATATAAAATTCGGAGAATTTTTTTTATAAATTTGAAATATATATATTTCAAAAATATATATAAAATTCGAAATATATATATATAAATTCCAATATATATCTATATTTCGAAAAAAAAAATATAAATTTCGAAAAAATATATATATTTGTAAAATGCCATATCTTTTCTAATGATTGAATCAAACTACTTACCATCAACATCAATTAGTGGTCTTCTTTTATATATATTTTTCCAATATATATATATATATGTTTCCGAAATATATATATATTTTTTCGAAATTTATATGATATTTTCGAAATTTATATGATATTTTCAAATTTTATAAAAAAATACGAAATTTATATATTTGTTTCAATATTTATATATTTTTTTGAATTTTATATATTGTTTTCGAATTTTATATATGTTTTTCGAATTTTATATATTGTTTTTGAAATTTATATATGTTTTTTGAATTTTATATATTATTTTCGAATTTTATATATATTTTTTGAAGTTTATATATATTTTGAAGTTTATATATATATATTTCGAATTATATATATATATTTATTTTTGTATGGGTAAAATTGTATTTTTGCATTGAAAAATCTTGTGGAGGGGTACATTGCCCTTAAATTAATAATTGAGGGAGTTTTTTTTGCTCATTTTGTATTTGAGGGGGATTTCTTGCTCATTGAATAATAATTAAGGTTTGTTTTTGCAATTTATCCTAAAATATATATATTATAAATTATTACATTATTATGGTAGGAACATGAATAAATTTATTATTCCATTCACTTACATTATTAATCATCTTAAAAAGTCGGATTCGGTTAAGAGAATTATAATTTGGGATGCAATCATACAACACAGTCTAATCTAGAAGGCATTTATGTCCATACAAGGCAATAACTTCAAGAATGTCAAAGAAATAATAATTTCCTTTTTTTTTTTTTTTCCTCCCTCACATAAACTAATCAAACACATGTCAGTAAATAAAAACTAATCAAACACATGTCATTTGCTTAAAGGCCGGATAATTAAACTTAGCCTATATGGGTTTATTATGTTTACTTATCATGAGATTAAGAAATAACAATAATAATGAAAAAAAGAATATAAAGCACAATAGTACTATTTTGTATTCCACTTTGATGTCGTGTATTATTGAACTATAGAAATGTTGTTGTATTTGCCTATTTGGATGTAAAAGCACAATAGAGTAAGTTAAAAATTGGCAGCAAAGAGGATCTTTGATTCGGCAGACAAGAGCAACATCAATGACTCAATAGTCAAGAAAGTTGAGCCTCTTTTTTTAAATTTGCTAATTGGTTGTCCTTGTCTTCTCTTAATTTCCAGGCTTTATTTTATTTCTTCAAACATTCAAAACCTCAATGGCTGTTCTAATTTTATACTATTTAGTTATTATAGAGTAGTTATTGTTTTTGATTTCTAGTACAAACATTGTAGTAGTATAATAATAATAACCAGATTGCAATTATTGTTATTCATTAGATTCCAATGAAAATGATGATTATATATTGTTGAATCTCTTTCAGTCTTTCTCAACACGAAGTGTAAAAAGGCTATTAAAAGGTGGGACAGAGTTAGTGGTCCGGCGTAGGCATAGATGGCGGCATTTGCAGTCACCGGAGGCTCACCGGCCATATTTGGGCGTAAAATATCAGGAGATAAGGTAGCATTGAAGGCCAAAGCCAAAGCTCGTTTGGTGGTGAGGTCGGCGGCGACCACTAGGCGGTCCGTGGAGCTATCGGCAGAAGAAGAAGAAGAAGGGCGGGAAAGAAAAATGGGGACTGAATTCGCGAAGCCTGATTGGTCGGAGGTTCGGACGTTGAAGGAGGAGGGAGCTGGTAATGGTGTGAGATTGAAGGATTACTTTGAGCAGTCGACGGATCTCATCAAATCGGACGGTGGACCGCCTCGCTGGTTTTCTCCCTTAGACTGCGCCTCCGCCTCTCGTTTACAAAACTCTCCTCTCCTCCTCTATATGCCAGGTTCTGTCTCTCTCTTCCAACTTCATTCCACTATTTCTTGTTTTCTTTTCCTTTTAATTTCTCGGGAAAATCGTCTTCAAAACAAGCGTCGCCTGTGTCTGATCTTGACACAATACATTATTACACAATGGCCCTCACTTTTTCATTAATAATAATACTCGCTTTGTTTCTTACTTATAATTAATTTCGTATTTTAGGTTGCGTACATTACATTACCACATTAAACTAGTTTTCATATATAATTTAGTTATTGCTATCACAAGTTTTAACAAATCCACACATCAACTTCTCTCCAACAATTTTTATGTTTTATTCTTAATTCATATTTTCTAGGGCAAATCATAGCGTGAAGGTTTAGGCACCACACCAGCATTCATTTTCTATGCTTAACCCAACAAAAGGATACGGAACCGGTTTTTTTTTTTTTTATATATATATATTTCTTTATTAATGTTATATTCTTACCATTATATATATTATATTTAAAATTATAAGTTATAATTTGATATGTGTTAATTAACTTTAGGTTTGTAAAAATTGAAAATTTGAAATACTCTCCTTAATTTAATTTATAATTATATTATTTTTTTATATTTGGTATTTTTTTTTCTAAAAAAATAAAAGGAACCGGAACCTTGCAGGGACATCTCAATGAAATTGGATGCTTTAGGCGAAAAGTATAAAATGTGAATTTGGAGGCCTTATGCAAAAAATATAAAAGGGGCTTTTGTTATATTATATATTAGGGTAAATTATTCTGACCTCCCTGAGGTTTCACATAATTACTCTTAGATTAAAGTTTGTGTAAATTTATTCTGACATCTCCTGTAAGATTAATATTACATTAACATTTTTGTGTATATTGTAAAGTACCATTAACTTAAGTATTTCAAACCGAAGTAATTTATAATTTGCATGTTTATTGACCTTCTATCATTTAAACTACTAAAATACCCCTCATTTGACACCACTTAAAACATCCTTTATCATTTCCTATGCAAGTTGGTTAGGTTATTTTAACATAAATTACTCAATTTAAAATACTAAAATTATGTATACTTTAGTAAATGCACACAAATATTAGTGTAATATTAATCTTACATGGGAGGTTAAAGTAAATTTACACAAATTTTAATCTAAGAATAATTATGCAAAACCTCAAGGGAGGTTAGAGTAATTTACCCTATATATTATTTTTAGTAACACTTATTTAAAAACCATCCTTTTCGCTTTTTGAGATGCAAAATTACTAATTAGATTCTTGTATTCAAGTATTGTTAAAATTTCTTTTTCAATAGATAATATAGTCAATCCATTTAATATTTTCTTGGGACATTGTTGATCTTAGGTATGATTTTATCAACTTTAAATTTGAAAAACTCATTTCTGCTGGAGCAACGACTACCTATATTGTCAATAATATTCGGTAAGTAATGTATGCAATTGGAAAATAATATAATCTTATAATGAAAAATTATTTTGTAAATATACACCATGGTTAAAAGTGTGTACTAAAAATCTAATTTTTAAAATGGGGCTATTTATATACATTCTAAAGGTTTATCTTTTACAACATTTATAAAGAGGTTATTCTAAAAGTTTATCTTTTACCACATTTATAAGGAGACTCATTCTAAATGTTTATCTTTTACAAGATTATAAGGAGACTTATTCTAAAAATTAATCTTTTACAACATTATAAGAAGACTCATTCTAAAAGTTTATCATGAAGGCATGTTTTAAAAAAGAAATATATATATATATATATATATATATATAAAAGGCACCCAAAATTTTGGGGCCTTCCTATCTGGCGGGGTCTTAAGCGGCCGCCTAAATCGTCTTACTATTGAGACGGCCCTGGTTCCTTGGGTGTTTTGTTCCGGATCTGGTTTTTAAGGAACCGAAAAAACCGATTCCGATTCCGATTCCGGCCGAACTGGTTTTGAACACCTCTACCAGTACATAATTATACCGTTATATGCTATATTACAGGGATTCTCAACATTAAGACCATTGCACGGTTTTTCGTGAAACAATTGAAATCCACAAAATTTTAAATCATTAGTAAAAATATGTAAGTAAATGAATAAATGAAATTTATATGATAACATTTTGAAAGGAGCCTATTATTCTCTGTTTCGTTAATGCATTATTTATTTACCAAAAAAAAGAAAAAAGGAGCCTATTATTGATTTTTCTGAATTCTTAGACGGTCTGTTTAACCTTTATTATGATTGGTCAGACAATTTGTTTTGTCAAATGATTCTTTTCTGCCTAGCTGTGACATCCCTCAAAAAGTTCCACTGGACAGGGTATCATTACTCTTCATTTCAAAGACTCTGGACCCATATAACATAAATGTAGGAGTTTTTCTTTTGCAGTTTGTTTCTTGGTTGATGTAAAAAATTCTTCGTGGACAAGTAAGAATTTGAGATAAGTGGCACCAAAATTAATTGTCAAGGAAAGTCTATAAAAGAAGAGAAAGTATCTGAGTCGCATACACAATCCAACCTATATAAATTTTGTTTATACACAGATATGCTTCATATAAGTGAAGGGGGGTTCTGGGTGATTAAACTTCTATCCATTTCTAACACTATAGATCATTGTAGTTATGCTACAGTGGAATTAATTACTTATTTTATTGTTCTAAGTTACAATTTTGGTTATTTTAATTCCTCATTTGGAGAAAAATTACTTTTAAGCATCTTCTTCTTCACATGTACGGAAATAGTACTTTAACACTGTTATCGGTGTCTCTTTACAACTTCTTATTTTTTTATATTGCTTTGATAGTTAACATTTATTATGATTTTTTTCTCCTCTTCTTAGTTTTGCTCATTTTAAATACTGAATTTTGTTCAACTTGGATTTTGCAGGGATTGATGGTGTTGGACTAGGACTTGTTTTGCATCATCAAAGACTTGGAGAGTAAATTCTGGCACTCATGAATTTCTATTCACTTTAGTTTCTTTGCAGTATTAAAATGTGTGATAAAACTGGGTTCGTTATCATTGTTTAGTCTATATCATCGTCTATTAATATGGTTAATTATGTTCCTGATCTTTGTGGTTCTCTCTTAAATGAAGGCTTTTTGATATATGGTGCTTGCATATTCCAATTATGGATCGAACACCATTTCCAGGTCTCTCTTTCTCTCTCTCTCATCTACTTAATTCAATTAATATGTGCTATGACGGACAACGCACAGTATGTAACATTAGTGGTTTTCTGAAGGATTGCTGCCCAAATCATTGGCCTTGGGTTCATAATTTACATTAGCTTTAAGTGATGCCTTGAGTTGTCTTGACTCCACTACAGTAAGCATATCAATAAAGCTTTCATTATGATTTTGAACTCACAGTGCCCATAACTTTCTTTTTTTTTAAACTTGTATCTCGTGATTAAGAGATCATGAACTTCTGGTGCATTTGGAACTTCCATGGAAATTTGACCTAATTCACAGCATTCTAATTTTTTAATCCATCCTCTCACTGGGAAATTATTTAGACATATATCAAGATGAACAAATTTGAACTACTACCTTTTTAGAAATTCTGAAACCGATCTCATGTCATTGAACATTGTGAAGTCCCCCATTTTCTGTATTGTCCCCATTCATTTTGGATAACCAGTTTTTCATTTCAAATATGCAATGGCGGACATTCAAATTCATGTGACTGGCTAAAAACATTAGACTGATATCATTAATCATGAGAACAATTCTCACTGCTTTTACTTTCAATTTGAAAATATTTTCTGTAAATAAGATGCTAATCTAGTTTTTCCTACTTGGTATGGTTCAGAGTTGGTGAATCTGGTTGAAAGAACAGTTAGATCAGAGTATTACCTATCACCAAACAGGCCTATATACCTTGTTGGAGAATCTCTTGGAGGATGCCTTGCACTGGCTGTGGCTGCCCGTAACCCTGAAATTGATCTTGCACTGATTCTGTGTAATCCAGGTGCAAATTTCTTTATTGCAACATGTTGATGGGAACTTTAATAATCTGTGTTGGCTTAGCTATCATTATCCTTTTGCAACATGTGTTCTTGGCAGCTACGTGTTTCAGCAAGTCACACCTTCAACCTTTGTTACCCTTCCTAGAATTCATTCCTGTCCAGCTCCATCTTGGGGTGCCTCACATGCTAAGTTTCCTGACAGGTTACCGTTTCTTTTCATCACGATTTAGATTCTGGTTTTGCTAGTTGCTCATCGTATTCACATTGTCAGTTATAGCTGACAACATTAATTCAGGCAGTCCAAAACCGGCCAAGTTGCTAACTTTTTGCATCAAATAAATATGTATTCATATACACGTGTTGATAGAGTATAGTTAATTGTTTAGTACTGTTAGTAAAGGTGGCTGCATTTCTCACTGTTTAGTTCTCTTTTCTTCTGTTACCAATTTTCTTAAACTCGTACTTTTCTAGAATTGTCAACCAGTAAAGCTGCTGCGATACCTATCCTTACTATTGTAAATTAGCAACTTCTGTAGTATAGGCACGGATACGATACGACACATCAAATCCAAAAAAGTAGGACACCAATAGAATTTGGACCCGACTTAAATAAATATAGATTATCATTTATAAGTTTATTGAACAAGTCAGAACATGTTACATAATTAAGAGAAGAGAGCTATGTGAACATCCTAATACTATATATGTTATGTCTTGTCATTATAGATTAAAGATTTTTCTTTAAAAAGAGAAATTGATTGGACAAAAAACACTTTGAATTTTATTTGGATTGCTTTTTCAAGATTGTTATTGTGACATCCCACATCGCTTGGGAGAGAGAAGTTTTTGAGACATGTGTGGACACCTCCTAACTGTGTAGACTTGTTTTGAAAATCATGAGCATGGAGAGGGTGCTTAGGGCACAGTATCTACAGAAGTTTGGGCTGGTCATGATAAATTATATATTTGTATGTTGTAAGACTGGCATTTGAGGGCATGTGTCAATCAAATGTCTGGATTGAGTCGTCTAAGTATCCAGATTAATGAAAACTATATTTAATTATGAACATGTGTCCATGAACTGTCCACGGGTGTCGTATGTATTAGTGTCATGGGCCCATCTTTTGCAGCATGACAGAACTGAATTTAAAACATTTTGGCATTATTTTAACTACCACCTCTTAAAAGGCATATAATGAAAAACACTTTGCAAAACTGGTCTATGATCAAGATTTAGTTATGGACAAGCATGACATTGCTGTCCAAGGGGAATAGACACATCACATTGTTGTCCAAGGGGAATAGACTTTTTTGGAACTGATTCTTACATACATTCTTCATTCTTTGAGTCATATTTATGAAATCAGAAGGGTGTATTTTGTTGCATATTTGATTCAAATATCATATTCTACCCAATGACAAAAGAAACTGTACCATTTAGGTCTTCCTTTGAGAATGGTGATGGCTACTTTGGAGAAAAGACTTCCTCCGGAACAAACAGTTGGAGAACTATCGCAGGGTGTTATAGCAATATCATCTTACCTTTCTGTAAGATTCAACTTTATGAACATGAATAGATAAGTGAACTCTGATAAATCCTGCAGTTTATGTTATATATGCAACAAAAGTGTCCCACGTTGCATTTCTCAATATTTGCTCTACTTGATTTAGACATCAATGTCTCTCTGCATATATAGTGTGTTGGCTATAGGATTTTGCATAGACATGACTGCTTTAGTCATTCCCATTTTGTGTGAATGTTCCTTCACCTTCATGCTTGAATTATATTTTACTATCATGCACTGTCAATTTTGTGAAAATGAATTGATGATTAAGGTCACAGGTCCTTGCTGATGTTTTAGCTGGTGAAACACTTCTCTGGAAGCTGCAGATGCTGAAGTCCGCTTCTGCATACACCAATTCACGTCTCCATGCTGTTAAAGCACAAACACTGATACTTTCAAGGTCCTTACTATTCTGCACTTTTGCCATCCTAATCAAATTGCTGTGAAAAAATAAATATTATGAGAAGTTATTATCCAAAAGTTGTGAATGTTCCACTAGCTGTTTTGGTGGAACTTTCCAAGATGCAAAGGCGAAAATACTAGTATTCGTTAATCTTGGCCTCAATGATTATACTTCGCAACTTGTATTTTTTTTGTTTTAAAAAAAAATTGAGATTTCTTGTAACTGCCCCTTAGAATGGAGGCGATCTTACTTATCTCACTGCTTGACCGGGAAGAAAGCAAATAACTCAAACAAGCATGCCCTGTGTGCACTTAACTTTCTGTGTTAGAGAAATTTCAAACTAATCAAAGCCAGATCAAGAGAGAATAGACGAGATAAGTCGAAAGAGATGGATTCTGGTATGTACATGCCACACTGGCAGCTTCTAGTTTCTGGCATTGTTACAGACCTCTCTTCTTAAGGAGCTTAGTACTAAAAATTTCTATCATATTTATTTTTTATCATAAACTAAAATGTTGATATAATGATTGTTATTGGTATCATGATATGGCGGCACCCTGTTTTCGGAATCTTGATGTTGAATTCATATTTCAAATCGGACATGGCCCGCTAACTATAAAACACTATGGTTTCTGGTAACATATTTCGAAGCATTCTCATCAATTGTTATTACTTCATTATTTTTAATATGCATCTTGGGTCAAGTTTTATATTTTAGTTCTACCTCTTTCTATTTCTAAGTTAGAGATAAGATTCACTTGCAACAGCAAGAATCGTCAGCTGAAGGACCTCACCCTCTACCTCACCTTCGTTAGAGATGCGATTCACTTGAATAGCCTTGATATTTTCACCTCTCTCTCTCTCTCTACATGTCTCAATTTTTTATAGATATAACATGAGAACAAGTCCTTCCATTTCTATACACAATCTTAACTTCTTTTTCTGACTAAGGGTTATATGTATTTGTACTTTAATAAACAAACTACATAAATCTGCCTAAAAAAGTGAATCATCTTGCAAGAACTATCAAATCCATTGCTTCATCTGCTATAACTTTTGAAGCCACACCTTAGTCACCTAGGTTGGTAATTGTCATAAATTGACTTCGTTGCTATTGATATATAGTTTAAGGCACTACAAATGTTTCTGTAATGGTGCTACTTTTTTTTCCCCAATTGGGGGAGCATTACATGGGTAGCAATGGTAGTGAGGCCTCTGCGTGTTCTCTTAAATTAAGCATTTGATCTGCCCGAAGTAATTATAAAACATAAACTTGTTTTCTGGTTGTATTTTGCTTCAACTTTTGTAGCTAACATTAGTTCCATGTTTGCTGTTATTCTCAATAGTGGGAAAGATCAGCTGCTACCAAGTGAAGAGGAAGGTGAAAGACTTTGTCGAATACTGCCCAATTGTCAGATTCGTAAGTTTAGTGACCAGGGTCATGCACTTCTATTGGTAAATCTCTCTCTCTTACTCCCAGCAAAGAGGATGCACTTCCTTTGGCTGTCTGAGAATTAGAAAATGAATGAGTAGGTTCTGAGTTATGTAGCCTATCTTTATTTTGCAAACCACCACACGTCAATGAACAATAAAACAGTGTTCACCTTGACTAATGACCCCAGCATTGAAAATCAATAGGAAAATTGCCAGATCCTACAGCAGTAACAAAATAATCAAATACAGTACTTATTCTAGACATCAGTAAATTATTTTCATATCGCATTATTCCTTCTAAAAACTTTGGGTTCCATTATACATATTCTATTTATAAAATACCTTATGTAGATAAATCATTTCATATATGTCCTCTAACCATACTTTATCCAAGTTTTTAATGAAATAAATCATGTCATATTAGTGATGCTCTGATAATAACAGGAAGATGGTGTTGATTTGGTGACCATCATAAAAGGTGCTAGTTATTATCGCCGTGCAAGATGTCTTGACTATGCCTCAGATTACATACCACCAAGCCCTTCTGAATTCAAAAAGATATATGATTCGATCAGGTAACTGATATTTTACAGAAAAAAACTATCTTTTGTCATCATAACAGCGACATAATTCTGTGCATGTTGCTTGTAATCAATGTACATCACTATATATCTCTGAGTATAGCTCGAAGGACATACTATTCAGCGGTCAAGGAAATCTCCTTATGGGATCCTGTCTTCCATATATATTCATATATACGCATATATACATGCTCATGAAACACAAAGCTAGAATTACTAGAGATGAAGTAAGTTGAAGCTAGGGTTGCTTATGCTGATTTTTAATAGTTAAATTTTTTACTCTTAAATGAGCAATGAGCAGTATCCCACTGGTAGCTTGATTGTGTTTCTGGTGTGTGCTTGACATTTAGTATCATGTCATAAGTGAAAAGGTTCATTGCCAACTTCACAATTCAGCAGAGTATTTTATTTTCCCAAAGGAGTTCTATGAAGCATCTCTATTGCAGTGATGTAATAATTTCAGTTAAACTGCTTGATGATTATGATCGTAGATGGATGGAAGATGCCACTCATCCTGTGATGCTCTCAACTTTAGAGAATGGGAAGATTGTGAAGGGACTTGCAGGGATTCCTTCCGAGGGACCAGTGTTGCTTGTTGGCTATCACATGTTATTAGGGATAGAATTAGCTCCTTTGATAACCCAACTCTTGGTAGAAAAAAATATTCTTCTTCGAGGACTAGCACATCCAATGATGTTTGTGAACGGGGCAATTGGAAGTTCACTTGATATATCAGCATTCGATATACTCAGAATTATGGGTGCAGTTCCTGTTTCAGCAACTAACTTCTATAGGCTACTTTCTTCAAAGTCCCATGTGCTACTGTATCCAGGAGGCATGCGTGAGGCTCTTCATAGAAAGGTAACTTTCTAAGGTCTATTTGAATGTTTAAAAGTCCAACTTTAAGTGGCTACCATCTTATTTAATGCCCCTATTCAATATAGCATCTAAATTAACATCTAGGAAAATCCTGAATGGAGCCATTCAAATTCAAAAGGAACATCCAAAACAATCCTGTATTGGTTGCATCTACAGGCTACCTGTTATATATTTCTGTTCATTAACATTAAATTACTCTATCTCACTGAGTTAAAAGGCCTTTGAAAGGTCCACACTCGTGTGTCAACATTCAACTGGTGATACATCCTGATAGTGTCTCCCCCTCTTTCTTTCTTGCTTCATAGGATAAAATTAAAAGGGAAAGAAATAATAAGTAGATAACACAATAGCATATTTTATTTTTCAAGAACTAACTAACAGAAATATCTTTGGGCCAACTATTGGTATTAAAAAAAAAAAAGGAAAAAAAAATTTCAAGATTTATGATAACATTTACCCCTTCTAAACTGCAGTGTTATGTGAATAACTTTTACCTTTTCTGATGCCAGGATTGTCAAATTATGTTTGATTCTTTGCCTTATTGTATTTCCTCATATGAATTTGAATGTGTGACCCTATAAGCTAGATGTATGTTAAGCTTAAAGTTTTAACTGTTTCTGCAATACTTGACTAATGATACTTTCCAGGGTGAAGAATACAAGTTATTCTGGCCCGAACAATCTGAGTTTGTAAGGATGGCTGCTAGATTTGGAGCCAAAATTATACCTTTTGGTGCTGTCGGTGAAGATGATGTTTGTGAAGTAAGCTTAAATTTTTTAATTTCCTTTATTGCTGCTAGTTATGTCATTTTGCTCCTCATCGATTATGAGGCTATTACCACTACAAACAAAGTGTATGTTAAATGAACAGTTTGCCTGAGAGTAGAAGTGAAAGAAAAGAAAGGAACAGATAAGCCAATTATCTTATTTGTTTTAGGCAGAAATTGGCGATAAGCAAAAGGAAGAGAAAGTATGGGGATCATTCAACTCCTTTTCCCAAGTAATGGCTAATCAAATATAGGACTAAATTGATTTCAATTTTCTTCACTCCATTTCTCTCTCTGCTCTTGATACACACCAAATTTGGGAAAGGAGCAATTTTCCAGCTTCTCTCTTTTATTCCTTCATAATGATGTATTCTGAATCTATGCTGTCACCTAAGCAAAATATTGAGATGCTAGTATGGATATAGTAAGAGCAAGAAAACTTAAAATGGAAATCTGAATCAAAGAGATTGTTGCAGCATTCATAAGAG
This sequence comes from Cornus suecica, assembly GCA_963922005.1. Taxonomy (NCBI): domain Eukaryota; kingdom Viridiplantae; phylum Streptophyta; class Magnoliopsida; order Cornales; family Cornaceae; genus Cornus; species Cornus suecica. The sequence goes on from OY998238.1 coordinate 313,718, forward strand.
TGATTGGGTGTAAGTTCAAGGTAATGAGTGGCAGATAGGAACACTAAAGTGACATGAAGAGTTATGCTTAAATGAAGTTGGGGCTCTGGTCAAGTTAAATGTAAGAATAAGACTTGTTACTGAAAAAAAATAAAGGTTATAAAACAGTATAGGATATGTTTCTTTTTTTTCACTCTCATTACCTACTAAATGAAAAAAAGAAAAAGAAAAAGTGAATTTCGGGGATAAATATATACACATATATATATATATATATAATGTTTTGAAAAACTACAGGATATGTTTCTTTTATACTGGTTTCACTCTCATTTCTTACTAAATGAAAGATATATATATATTTAATTGCTGGTTCATATTGTCCTTGGTTCTCTGGTCATGAGCTTTTGTTCAATTCTTGAAGACTGTTTTTTCTTTTTTTTCCCTTCAAATTTTGCTGTAGGTTTCTCAATTTCTGGCTATTTGAGATAACGAAAGATGGAAACTTCTGCAGCTTAGATCTCCATGTAGCTTACCTGTTTTTATTTGCTCTATGTAACTGGAACTGATTTTGTAACAAAGTAACCGATGTGTTTTGTTCTATGTAGATATTCTTTGATTATGAGGATCAAATGCAGATTCCTCATCTCAGGGCTGAAATAGAACAACGGACTAAAGAGTCTGTGAGGTTGAGGTATTTATTATTGTTCCTTTGACCTCCATAAGATTATTGTCTGTCTTTAACACATCTCATTTTGCTTCCCTTCATATACCTTCAGTATATTCTGGTTCAGTTTTTTTTAGTTTTCACTTGCCTTTCACATATTTAATTTACAATTGACAATTTTTGTGCTCATATACATTTGAACCCTCATCCAGGGAGGAGTGATGATCTATTACTAAACCAAGATTACTGGATTGAATCGTAAAATGAAGTGGGTAAAAGATTCTTACATAAAGAAGAATCAGAAAATGGATTCCCAATATCGTAGCAAGAGAGCAAATTCTGTTAAAACTTTCGAGTAGACTTTTCAAGGATCTCTCCTCTTAGACCTATAGGGATGAATAGGTCTTGTAAGTTAGATTACCGAATTTTAACAACCTTTAGAATTTACACTAAATTATCTGAAATTTAAATTTAAGAAAAAATAGATAGTAAAATGATTTAATCAATAGCATCAACACACATCAAAACCCCAAACGAAAAAAGCCAGGGATCTAGTCTTGTTAAACCAAATCCAGTGTGATAAAGAAGGTTTACAACATACACTACAATTCTAACACCATAGAAATCCTTAGCTACCTCCTTGACACAGAATGATTTTTGCCAAACTTCTTCAGGCCACCTGTACGCTCTTCAACAGACTTCGCTCCTCATGAATTTTATTGTCCTTCCGTGATTACTTCAACCACTAGCATTTGCTTCAATCTCTGATGATGGATTAAAATTTGTGTTGAACTTTTGATCCTAGGATGCAGCAATAGATGTTGATACGCAGAAACACTCAACAATTGTAAGAATGATGAACACAAAGTAAAAAAAAAATATATATATATACTGGAATGTAGGTATACTGTGTTATGCTCTAGCATGGTATATGTAGAAAAGATACAAGTAAAGAGACAATAGGTTTGGAGGAATTCTAATTCAATTTAGAAATTGATTTTTCACACAGTTCAATAAATCGAAAACACGCTTATTGATTGAGAAAATTTTAGTGCCCCTTGATTGAATGCTCAATCAATCAAAGTCTACTTCAGTGTTTTGTACTCAGAAAATATTCTATTTTGCATGGACTCTTCAAATGTAGGTAAGTATTCTTATTGGGCACACAATATGCAGAAATAGGTGGGAGATTTCTATACAACATATTTTTGGTTGGACTTGGGACATGCACCTAGAAAACATATTTAATAATTCAATTTATTATCTTCTCTGTTCTGAAACGAGTGAAACACAATGTTGAATATTGCACACAAAAAAATATGAATATTTAAGATGTCCGCGTGTCCTTCTATTTGCAGATTTGACATGTCTAACTTGTGGATACACCATACCCGACACATGTATCCGAGTCTCTGTAACATAGAAAGTTAAAAAAAGGTAGTTCTAAAAGACTCTTCAATGCATGTTGAAAGATTTAGAGAATCAAATGAAATAAAAAACATGTAGAAATGAGAGCCCTAATTATGAATGCATGATTTGGTGAGTGCATCAATATGTTAAATTACCTTCTAATCCTTGTAGAATAAGATTATGCCACTACACTTGAATCTAGCTTCAATTTCCTTCTTCAACAAAATGTAGAGGTAAAAACTAACACCAACTTTTGAAATTTCTAAGGGAGGCGAGAATTAAACTCAAAAGGTATAAACTGTAATTTTGTTCGAAGAAATTAGTCAGCTTAATTCCTGTTGACATAACCTTTATGCTAACCTCTCATTGATTCTTCATTTATTTTTTTTACATTGTTGTTGTGTGTGTGCCTTCTCGTAAGCTATCAATTTCCCCCCTCCTAGATACCCAAAAGGAGTGCATTCCACCCAAGATCTGACAAATGCATCATGTTCTGTTGTGCTTAATATTTATAGATGTGCAACTTTCCTGAAAAAATAAAAAATTATGGATATGCTAACTGCACATGTTTTGATCTAAAAATGTTGTGTTTCTTTTCCCCTGAATTGTTTTTTCTTTGCCTCCTTTTGTTGCTGCATTTTTATTTATTTGGTTGTAATTTTTTGTAAACCCTGTGATACAGGACTGATATTGGTGGAGAGGTATCAAACCAAGATCAACATCTTCCATATTTGCTACCAAAACTTCCAGGCAGATTCTACTACTTATTCGGGAAGCCTATTGAAACAGAAGGTATGTTTACTAAATGAACCATGATCAGATGTTTATTTGGCAGCATAAATTTCTTGCTTCCTTGAACATATTTTTCAGACGAAGTTATAGTCGCACCCATGGATAAATTAAATAATCAATGTCTTGGATATGTTTTGACCCCCTCAGAATTGGCCTGCACCAAAATCCAATTTGGGTGGATGCTAGCAGCGAACCATATCAACTTCTCTATCCCTGCTGGAAGAATATAGATGATTTATCATCAGTCACTTCCCTTAAGCATCCATAGTCCTTAATAGTCCCTTAACCTTGCAGCCTCTGTAACATTTAGCTTTATGGAGTAGCAGTTAATTGTTGGAAACAAACATTGATTAACCTCTGGAGCGATCCCACAAACTTCGACCCCTTCAAATATGTAAGAAGTTTTCTTTGTGAGGCACTAGTGAAGTAACACTAAAGGTGATAGAGGATCTATCTCGATTCTTAAACAACCTCTCCCGTCCGGTCGAGTCAGCTTCGCTCCTTTCTTTGTTCATCTCTTTCTTCCCTTAGCTTGGTATTCTTAATGTTTTGATGGCTGTCGGGGATTCACTTAGCACAACAGAAATGGAAACAACTTGTGCATGGGTCATAATCAACTTAATCCAGTAAGTTGAAAGGTGGTTTCCCGTTGTTAGCATTAAGAACTGCCTGTCCACCTTTTTGTAGGCGTTTCTAGTGTCCAACATAATGGCGCCGTGTTCTACCCAAATCTTTTGTTTTACAGGATGATGTTCATGGGCTACTATGATTTAAACTTTGGTTTTCACCAATCATTTCATTGAACTTTGGTTTCAGTCTATTTGACTGATTTCTGTCAAGAGTTTGATAAAGCAATAACCGCAGTTGCGACACTTTGGTTGGATTTTTTTTCAGGAAGTAGACATTATTAGAGTGATCGAATGTAAGAGAAAACACTTCCGCTAGTGAGTTTGTTGATGATTTTCAAAGATATAGAGGGTTTAGACTTCGAAGTTTAATGATTATTGCTGCCTGCTTGAAATGATACATTCGATTTCATGCTTGCATCATTGTTTAAATAAATATTTCGTTAACTCTCTCTCACCGATGTATGAATTTCTTATTTATCAAAAGTTTTGATTTGCTCTGAAGGGAGGAAGCAGGAATTAAGGAGTAGGGAGGCAGCACATAAACTGTATTTGGAAGTGCAGTCTGAAGTTGAGAGATGCCTTGCTTATTTGAAGGAGAAGAGAGAAAAAGATCCATATAGGAATGTATTTCCTCGGTTAATCTACCAATCTGCAAATGGATTTGACTCTGAAGTCCCAACATTTGAACTTTGACTAAATTGGCAGGAATGGTGAACCATCATCTTTAATCAAAAGGAACCGGGATGTCTATGGGGAACAGAAGCCATGCCATACTACTTGATATATTCTTATATATATATATATATATATATATATGATAGTATAAGTTAAAGCTGATATAGCTAATCTTGTAATATGCGAGTGGTGTATTATGATATTCAAGGGATTGCTATTATTGTTGCAGTTCACCCTGCTATCAGAATCGGTGCAAAAAATACTCTTCAACCGAGTAGGTGACTTTCTCTTGGCAACATCTGGATATGTGTGGCTTTGCTTTGATTCAGAAAGTTTGAAAAGTGTGGAAATTAGATAAAAGGGAGTTTGATCTCCAAGACTATAAGGAGAATTGAAAGCAAAACAGGTACAGATATAATGATGTGTATTATAGTTATAGATACAGAGACAATAAAGAAGGCAAGAAGTGGCAAATAGGTGAGCAGAGGTCAGTGACTAAATGATCTTATTCTGAACCTACTCAGTCTACTTGAATGTGTGAAGGAAGTGCAGATATGGATATATACTTCATTCCTCTGTCTTTGAAATGCTGTCTCATGAGATGTCACTAAATGCTTTTCTGGTTGCAATATGCAATGTCCACTTGTAGTTCCTTTTTTATGTATATACTACACTTCTAGAGGAGACTTGCCAGGTACCTATACTAATTCTATATGCTAAAATCCATTCACTGATCACAGCAGGGTTGCAAATGAACCCTCCTTTGGAGCAGTATTACAAAGATACACACCAACACCATATACATACATATCTATATATATATATATATATATATATATATATATTCCTCCATCAAAGTACATGACTTGTTGTCTAGTCGAGACGAAAAGATGCATGAATATTTTCACTGTCAATGCATGTCTCTGAAGACGATGTTACGTTTCTCCTTCTTATATGCTTTAATGAGAACTAATTTATTGGATTGTCGAGTTACATGACTCCTTGATATATGTTGTTTTACTTCCTTCTAAGTGATTGGAGGATCACTTGGGGAATTTATGTAATAATATATGTATATATCAGCCAATTTCACATCTAATCAGTAGCATAAGGGAAAGGCCATTACTGTGGTAGATATATAATAGATGAGCTGGTAATCATAGCCGTCCAATGTGAGGATTGATGTTTGATACAATAATTAATTGATAGAAATGTATACATGAATTAGGCAACAGACCTTATCCGAATTTATAGACAGACAGACGCATTTTGTATATACGTTTTGCAATACGTTCAAAATGTAACTGATGATGTGTCGTTGCTTAATTATCAGCTTTTCCGTCAAGTACGTACTGGACTTGCATTAATTCCAAACCAGGATTAAATAGCTACTTTTTAGAGCGATATCAAGTGCTAGTAATTTCAAACCATGCCACACCCAATTACCCACTTTAATTTCTTGACAAAAACAATTTTCCACAGTTAATTTCTCTCTTTCTTATAAATCATAATCAAGTATATCTGCATGGTTGTAGATATATGTTTGCTGATGTTGGGTTGTATCCCTACTTCTCATATTAACCTAAAATCAATTGGTGCTTGAATAAACAGTATGTGTTGTGCAGTGGTGATAAAAACGAAAGACAAGCCAGTCACTGCAATATATATATATATATATATATATATATATATATATATAGCAGCTACATTATTCTTCTGGTTTGATGTGTCTATAATTAGAAAGAAATAGGGGCCTTTGGGGTATGTAAAAACAAACCCAGAGTTTTTACCCAAAAGTCAAGTAAAAAACAGTGAGTGGCAGCTGGCAATTAAGGTGGTCAGGAGCTACAACATTACATCCATCCGGAATAGGTGGCTGAGTCACCTCAACTGTTTCTATCCAATACCATCCTTGATGGATTTTTTTTATTTTTTTTCAATAAGGATTCTTTTGTTTTATTTTCTTCATACAGACTCACTCCCAAGTAATCAAAAGTAGAAAACTAAAATAAAGGAAATGAGACAAATGGTTCCTTTCATGAACTATACATAAACACATACATACATAGTACACTGTATATACTTACACACAGACACCCCTGTATTACATAAATACACAGTTGTACAGATGATTCAAATCCATTAAAGCTGGCAATTCAAGGAAATTCAGTAAAGCAAAAAAAATAGATAATTGAATAAATAAAGATACATAGCCCATCCGATTGATCTAAATAAAGAGCGTTAGTGGAGGGTCTAATATATATATATACAAGCTGGGAATGGGTGAGATGGAGTCATAAACAACCCATCTCTGCTTCTGGGTGCAGTACTGAAAAACACTGCTATTTAAGAAATTGCAAAAGAAGGAGTAATGAATAGCATATATATGCAGAAACCTATTACATCCCCATTTTTGCAACTTCAAATATTAATAAGCACTAGAAACCCATTATGTGTATTTATGTATATACATATACATATATATATATATATATATTTATATATACAGAGAGAGAGAGAGATGAATAAGCATGAAGACAAATCACAAGTAAAGAAACAAGATTAATTGCATCTTCAAAACAGTGAAGCAGAGGAATCAGGAAAAAACGTACAATAATGATTATAAAGAAGTTGCTGCAACATAATTAATGAAGTGGCTAGCTAGCTCTAGAGTACTCTAGTATGTATAGGAAAAGCAACTTAATCCATGTCCATATATATATATTATACAACTCAATCAAACTAATACCATCCATTCCTCATATCCCAATATTGATTTATCAGATAGGATGGGTATATTAAGTTCAAAACCCAGAAAACTAAACCTCAGATACAAGAAATAAAGAGAGATTTGACATAAATAAAGAGAATGGAGCCAAATATATATATATAAGAAGTACTAGTACTAGTCCATGGCGGTATAAGTTAAAGAAGAAGATTAATAGATATATAGATATAGATAATAGATATATAAATAGTTTAAAGACGGAGGGTGAGGTCGAGGTTTACATGGTCGGGAGATGAAGCAGGCGGAGGAGGAGGGGCAGAGGTGGAGGAGGCATGGAAAGGTAGTGGCTGGAGCCAGTAAGCAGAAGCAGAAGGTAGATTTGGGTAGACCACCATGCTCGAAGAAGAAGAAGGGTACGTGTTCGTGTTCGTGTTCGTGTTCATGTTCGTGTTGGTGTTGCTGTTGATGTCGATGTTGTTGGGGTGGAGGCTACCCATTCTTTCTTCCGCGAAGCTTCTTCTAGCGGCGGCTCTCTCTCTCTTGTGAGCATTTTGGTGCCCACCCAGTGCCTGAGATGTGTAGAACTTGCGAGGACAGTAGAGGCACGAGAACATTCGAGACATTGCTGTTGCTTTTCCGGTCGACGGCTCCGTCTTCGGCTGTTTCAGGAACTCGTAAAGGCTAGGATCCGCCATTCTTCTTCTTCTTTTTTTTAGAGAGAGAGAGAGAGTCTGTGAGTGAAAAATGAATGTATATATAGATATAGATATTATATATATATATATATATATATATATATAGAAGAGAGAGAAAGTGTGAGAGTGAGGACGGAGGTGTGCGACAGTGGGAGGTTTATAAGGGGTTTAAGGCTCTCTTTTGTTTGTTTCTATCCATCGCTACAATACAAAACACAAGCTACCCTCGTCACTTAAAACACATTCTTCTCTTTCAATGGACAATATTGCCCTTACTTTCTCACTTTCTCTTCATACACCAGTGCAAACCACATGTACCACATTAACTCATAAATGCAACCAATATCCAAGGTCGAAACGCTTGCTTAAATGAAAATCAAACTTTAACTTATGATCCACATTATTTATCAACGACATTTTATATATATATATATATATCAAATAGAAACTATTAAACGGAATCTTAAATGGAGTAGCTCTTTTCAAAATAGAAAGCATGGTACTTTGGACTAATTTTGCTCATATGACATAGATACAAAGAAATTCCAAAAGCTTTACACTTTGATTTATATATGATGCCTATTATGTTTTTTTTTTCTTTTTCCCGGTTCCAATCGCGCTTAAAAATAGAAAAACGATATTATTAAACCCAATTTCAAAATAACAATATTTAACGAAAAAAATAATAATTCAAAATAACAATTGAAAGCATGGTTGTTAGAGCTGCAGGAGCCAGTACATTTGATTGTAAATGTAGATATTACGAGACAGATAGAGAGAGAGATGTGGATGTATTTGATTGGATGATAGGTTGGACATATAAGAATACTATTAATTTTGTGTGATTTTTAATGGCAAAGCAGAGAAATGGCACTATGCATGTCATACAAAGAGTGTTAGGAAGGTACCAACATGTTTCTGATCCTCAGGCTCAGGTACAATTACAAACATGAATCATTTTTCACTTTCTGCCTTCTTAGTACAAACATGTACAATGCATCATCAACTTCTCTCTGATAAATTCAATGCCAATTTTGTAATTTTATAATTTAAAGTTGGACAGTAGAGTAGAGGCATGGCTTCAAAACAAACTATATATATATGTATATGTATATATGTTGTACATTTAATATTTAAAGTGAAAAATTGAATACTGAACACCTTACATTCACCAAATTAAGGACTCTACCTTCAAAGAACAAATTAAGATATATTTCTTGTACTAGCAGCAATATTTACCATACTTTTGCAAGGTCCACCAGACATTTTATAAAGATGCACCTGTTACAGTACGACTTGGGGGTATGGCTCTCATATATATATATATATACATATATATATTATGTAATGTGTGTGTGTGTGTGTGTGTGTTTGTTGATGAAGAATGCAATCAGTAGATTATACATTTTTACATAATAAAAAAAAATAAGATGATGTGATTTAAGTATGGGGGCGTAGAAATTTGATGGGCAAAGGAAAGGCCTCCTTGTCCAATCAATTTGAAATTGAGGATTGAACAAGCAATCCAGTAGAAGCACACACTGTAGGGCAATAGAGTAAATGCACCATGGAAAAGAAAAAAAAAAGGTTAAAAAGAGAGAGAAGAAAAGAAAGGGCAAAAGAGTAAAAAAGGAGTGGGAGCCTGGTAGGGGGTTAGAGGAATCAAAGGACGTGAACGTGATGGAGAGAAGGAAGGACAGGAAGTGGTAACACTTGCTCCTTTCTTGGTTGCAGCAGCTGTTATGTCGGATACCCTCAAATCGGCAATTTCTCTTACCCTCTCTCTCTCTCTCTATCTGTATATATATATATATATATATATGCAGCTACTATACTATAGTTTCTCTCTCTATATAGGCAAGGGCCAGCCCAGCCTAACAGAGAGAGATGTGGTGCGTCAATATCCCAAAAGCTGACACGTATCTCAACTATGATTGGTGAAAACTCAAATGAGCCAACCGAATTACTAAAACTGCCACATATTCCTCATCAGAGGTCACATAATCAAACCTCAACCCACTACTAGTATTGTGAAAATGACAAAATCATAGAAATCCACGTAGACAAGACGGTTTATATATATATATATATGTGTGTGTGTGTATATATGTATTGTTATAGAGAGAGCAGAAAGCTGGCGTGTTAGGAGATGAGATTTGGGACTGAGTGGGAAGAGGCTGGCTTGAGAGACGAGCCACTAAGTTAAAAGGGTTAAGTTGGTTTGAGTGTGTTATTCGCTTGGCTGATCCTCTATGTATATAAACCTCCTGATCTAGACTGCCATAGATGTTACTATATGTATGATAACTTTGGCATCTGTGTCCTGCCTTGCCATTCGATAGACTCTTATCTATTTCCTCTAATGGTTATTACTAAGATGCTTGTGTTTTTCGACCGACATCTCCCAAGTAAATATTAGAACATCTCTTTCAGTATGCGTGTGTGTGTGTGTGTGTGTATGTATATATATATATATATATAGCACATGGAATGCAACATTATCATAAAATGGTACTACTGCTATTTAAAACTATTTACAGGCATAAAGTTCTAATTGTAATGACGCCTATGATGTGCGACTTGGAGTAAAAATAAAATGTGAGATTTGGAGTGAAAAAATTGGACCCCTGTATGTATATCACGCTTTATTAAGTTGAGTTAATAGCCACGACCTGACACTGTTTGTCACAACTCCAATAAATCACAGCATGCTGCTAACCATATCCTAAACTGATGATTATAAACTAATAGTCACACCAATGGATCCTATATTAAGCGTGATATACATATAAGGGTCACATTGAGGAAACTTGTAAATGCTGATTCTTTATCCTCGCCATATTCTGGCCAGTTAGGATAGCAGTAGATGACAGATAAAACCATCAACATTTTAACTATCAAGTTACAAGAATATATATATATATATATATATATATAATCATATGTTACAACTTAATAATTGCAGAAGACAATTCAGTCAATAGTAAACAATGTGCGGTTTGGCTTCCTTGAGAAGAACCATTGTGGCAGAAAGGGAGATTCGAACATTAACCAATTTGTTATTTCCAAGGTTTAAACTCCTTGGCTCAACCAGAACCAGAGATTGAGGTCACAGCCCAGCGCAATTTCATTTTTCTCGTTTGCTTGTCTAAAGTGTCTATGCCAACTAGGGGCGACCAAGACACAAATGGCTTCAGCATCAGGTTTTAGGATTTATAGCAACGAAAGGTGTCAAAAATGCATGCTTCTATATTTCCCATTTCCTAGCACACCTATACAAAACATGTGATGCAACAAAGCAATTCACCCCATCTCATATCGTAAAATAACAATTGCCATTAGGACACAGTTTACCAGCATTCCATCATCAACTTATTGGTGATCTACAATATTCACAGATGAAACCGGGCCATTTTGAGAATGATCCAGAAAACGTTACAAGTATATACACATTTAGCAAGGAATCATATGCTTGGGCGGAAATGATGTAGACATTTCAGCTGCTGATATCAAAGTATTTTGGATCTGCCGGAGAGTGGTATTCCACATTCAACTGCCACGAGACACCAATAAATCTCATCAGACATATATGCAAGCTAAGGTGTTTGATAAGATATTCTTTCTTTCCCCATTAAACCTTCAAAAGAGTTCTTCATTTCATTACCTTTTTTATGGCTTAAGGGGCATTCATGTAGCCTAACATTATCTCATTATTAAACTAGAACAGATAAGGGAGGGCAGGGATAACTTCTCATAACATATTTCACTCAGTAGAAGAAAAACAATAAAAGGAATAAAGAAAATAGATAAAGAGATAAATCAGTGGTTCAGCTTTAGTTCCTGCAAACTACTGTTCTGGTAGGGATACAAGATTAATTCCAGGGTACAATATCTACAGAAACTTCGCAGAGATGAATAAAGACTAATAAGGAAGCAGCTATGTTTAGTTCCTGCAAACTACAGTTCTCGTAAATAGATAAAGGCTAACAAGTCAGAAGCTCTGCTTTAGTTACTGAAAACTACAGTTCTCATAGCGATACATGAGTGACTCCACATATGATATATAGAGCCACACGGTTGAGATGAATAAAGGAAGGAAGAGGGTAAAAACAAAAGGTGGGATGCAGCAACTCTCCTTATTTTGATAGATGCAAAGGGGGAAGGAAAGAGGAAGACCGTTCCTCCGAGTCTGCAATATTTCCTCTGCTCAAAAGTGGCAGGAAAAAAATTAAAGGATTACCATACTCATCGACACTTCTGCCCTGCAAAAAAAAGACATTTTTCCTAGTATCTTTGGAAAAATGAAAACCAAGTAAAACTGTTTCTCTTCTTCCCTACCTCCTTAATAACTGAACAAAATGAGGAAAATATCCTTCTCTTTCCCTACAAGGACCTCTTCCTCCCTCTTAACTTTCTTTCCTTCTAGTTTCCATCCCATGCACAAAATCAAGCTATTTCTACCAAGCATGACAGTAGTTCACACAAAATGTAAGAACATAAAACATGACTCTATTCACTGAATTGGTTCCAATACTATGGAGTTTGGTCCAAGACTCCATAAAATACAGGGAGAAGGGCAAATGATGATGATGGCAACAGTCTAAAATCTAAATGCAGCAACACTTTCTAAAGTACTCCAAGTGAGTAAACCTTGAACTACCAATTTATGTGATCAGAAATTCAGTAATTATATGCATAGTAGCGAAATGAATTTCGTCCAAAGGATGGAGTAATTATATACCAAAAGATAGCTCAGATAGACCATTGCAACAAAGACATGAAAATCTACAGTATAAGCCACCATAATCAATAAGACTTGGTGTAGCTCGTATTCAAAAACAGAAAGCAGTCTAAAGCCATATTGTATGTGTAATCAATACAACATACCTTCCCCTCATCAGCATCTGAATGGCGTTGAGGAAACACAACCCTCAGATCATTGTATAAATAATATCTCTGCTCTCCTTCAACATCTAAGCTAGTTCCTTGTGGTACAGATTGACGATTGGATTTGCAACTTCGTTCTGATCGTGAACATTTCTTACAAGGAGGGGATAGAAAACGGAGATGAAGAGCATAACGTAGAGCACCAGCACTGGTAGCAGTCTCATTGACCTTAGAACAAGCTTGTTCCGATTCCCTCTCATTTCCATGGCAAATATCCACCAAGCTGAAACCCTTGTCATCAGTCCTTGCACATGCATCACTATTGCACCCATCCAGGTTATCCATCAAAGCCATCGAAATGCTTGCTTTGACATTTCGGTCAGGATGACTTCTATCTGAAGTTAACTTATCTTCATACTTTACGTCAAAATTTCTCTGCTCTTCACTAACCCATGTAAAATTTGGGCCAGAAGAAGCCAGGGTGACCTTTTGACGCAAGAATGTCTACTTCAAAACGGGGAAAAGTAAAAAATAAATAAATAAATAAATAAAATAAATATTCATTACCAAAATTCAGAGAGGTCCCATTGTTAAGAGAGAGAAAAAATTATTACAAGAAAAGGTGTATTACAGAAACAAAAAATAAATAAGTAAAAAAAAAATGTTTAGCATGAGCCAAATAAGGTTTATGAATCTCTTTTACAAGTGAAATGGATACCAAATCTAAAACAGAGAGATCCTTGATTTGTTTGTTTCATTATTTTTGTCAATACTGAGCCCAGTTAATTTTCCTCTAATTAGTTTTTCCATCATATTCTCTCCCTTTTGCAAGTTCTTTGGTCCCCAACATGCTTAAGAGAATCGTCAACCTTAAAATTCCTGTAAGGTCACACTATAGACGCTCCTGATGAACTATAATAAGAGAATAGTTCTTTTTACTCATTTTCCAAATTCTCAATATAACTTTATAGGTTATTGGCCAGTTTCAACCCTCAATAAGAACATCTGAAAAACAAAAATGTGTCAAAAGATTCTAATACTATGCAGCTTCATAAGCATTGATTTTTACTTCTATTACCCACCAATTTTTGTCATTATGTTCCACATGAGAGATGTCTAGCAAAGTGTTATAACTAGTTGCAGTAGGAAAGAATGACAATGAGAAAAAAGTACTGATTAAGAGTTTAGATTCACGAGTAATATAGTATATGGAGCACTGAGAGTTGGAAAGTAACTTCTACAATGGGAATGCTGAAGTGATCTTTGTCAACCAACCAGGCTTATTATGAAAAGTACATAAATTTATAAATACTCCGTAACCTACAAGAAATCCAAATATTAGATTGATTCGAGTGAACTTGCACTACGCTAAGATTTCGACAGCATAAAGGTACCATGAAAATCAATTTTTTTTTTTGATAGGTAAAAACACACTAGCTCACTCACCGCCTACAATGTCTCCTAGGAGACTCGAACCCTCACCTCTCCATTTGGGAGGTGAGAGTATACCATTGCAACACTTGAAAATCATTTTAATTTTCAAAGACCTGAAAACAGAGGCCATTCTTTTAAAAAAAAAACTCAACTTCTTTTTCTTCTCATTCATTTACTGTGTGTCCATACATCATGTACTTTAGCATTAGCACTTAGACTTGCCACCTTTCACAAAAGCAAGAAAACAAACAATTGCACGCGCAAACCCAGTGGGGGTGAAAGATGCCACACATCATTGTAGGTTATATTGAGAATAGTAACAGATATTGTTGTCAAAATTCATGTAAAGTTGTATATTAGGAAGCACATCCATATGCTTGTTCAGAAATATGCAACCTCTAAGGTATCTGAAGTTCGGAACAATCACTTCTCTCTCCCATCATGCTATTGTAGGAAGATCACAATTCAAAATGTTGCCTAGTAAACTTACCCATGATTAATATATTTAAATCAAGTAGACATGCCGTCATGAGTTCATATCTCTAGCATGGGGACACGAAAGGTTAATGACATAGTAAGAAAACTCAGCAGAAGTTTTTTATACTTCTAACCACTAAAAGCATAGCTAATATCTGAAAAGTTAATGGCATTAATCTAATATCTGAAAATGTGTACAATTACCAAAAATGATGCTAGTTCCACCTTACCTTTGTACCAGCAGGCATGTCACTTAAGTCATAGTTACAAAAGAATGTGTGAAGTGGAGTCTTCTCTGGGTTGCTCAGAACCTGTGAAGATAAATCCAGTTTATTACCAAATGAAAGCCATTTCTTTCAACATAACTATTATCTCCAGTAAGAGTTAAAACAAATCGACATTATTGCATTTCCCCAACTGACAAGAGACCTACTATTCTGACAACAATGGCTGACACTCAAATCTGTCCACTCCAGTTTACTGGAAAAATCTGCAGAAGTATAGAAATCATTTGCTTCTGGCTTTGAGGAACATACTACTGCGTGCCTCATCTGTTGAGGAACTTATAAAAGACGCATCATTTTCTAACCAATTTTAAATTTATGTGGGTTTTTTTTTATTTTTTCTTGCATGCAAAGGCCATAGTGAACAACTAAAAATGGCCGATGCAGTAGATACAGAGGATAAGGAGATGTCTAGATTAAACGAAGTTTTGTCCAACATTAACTCATGTAGACACTGTTAAGTAAAGGGATCGCTAAGGATCTGAGTGGAGCAGTTAATTAGACTCAAAGAGGGTTGAATAGGTCTATTGATATTAACTAGGGTTAACTTCATTTACACCCCCTGAGATTTGTTTTATCTTCAATAAGACCCCCTCAGATTTGACAATCTTCATTTACACCCCTTATTTTTTCAAACCCACATCATTTACACCCTCTAATGCCACTTAATACCTAAACTACCCTCAATGTTGAGATATGTGGTGTTTGGAAACAAGGATTACTACCCTCAAATTTTATTATCCAAACAATGCATTAATTTCTTATTTTGGCATAAATCAAAAAATAAATTCTTTTATAGTAATAAATAAAAAAAAATATTTAAAAAATGAAAAAAAAAATCTAATTGAAAGTTAGAAATATTTTTTATATTTTGGACTTAATTTTTTTTTATATATATATTTTACAATAATTGGTAGTTCAAAAAACTATTTCGGCATTATTTTTTTTTTTTGGCATAAAAAAAAATTTTGATTCCGAAATACATATTTTTGAACTACCAATTAGATTTTTTTTCGTTTTTAAATTTTTTTTATATATTTTACTATAAATGAATTTTTTTTATTTATGCCAAAATAAAAAATTAATGCCGAAATATTTTTCCGAACTACCAATTATTGTAAAATATAAAAAAGTATTTCGAACTACCAATTAGATTTTTTTTTCATTTTTTAAATATTTTACTATAAACGAATTTGTTTTTTGATTTATGCCAAAATAAAAATTAATGCATTATTTGGATAATAAAATATGAGGGTAGTAAAGTGTTTCCAAACACCACCTATCTCAACAAACCTTATTTCCAGCCACCACCTATCACAACATTGAGAGTAGTTTAGGTATAAGGGGTGTAAATAATGTGAGTTTGAAAAAATAAGGGGTGTAACTGAAGATTCTCAAACCTGAGAGGTTTGATTGAAATAAAAGCAAACCTTAGGGGTGTAAATAAAGTTAACCCTATTAACTAACAACTAAAGTTTTAAAATACTGTAAATCATTTTCTTAAATATAATTAATTTGTTAATAATGTGTCTCAATTGCAATCACTAAACCAATAAACAAAATAAAGCAAAGACAATACTATTTATGTAAAACATACTAGAAAGGGAAGAAAAACAAGGACCATGACCATCCATGAACAATCGTCTATTAGAAAAACTACAAGGGTTAACAGTTCTTTCACTGTAGAACCCCTAATTAGTTATTGAGACATACAGTAGTCAAAACTCTCACTCCTTTTTTTTTACTAGTATGTATAGAAAAAGCACTCAAAACGGGGAGCGTATCCCATGTACAAAAAGGCCCTAAGGGTCGAGAGAACCCAAAAACTCTAGCTTCACATCTAAGGATTTACAATAGCAACCCTTCACTCAATAAAACAAATTAGAAATAAAATAATCTTTAAAGGCCCTTAAAGGGGACTCAATTCCCTCAAAACAACGACGATTGCGCTCAAGCCAAATGCTCCACCAAAGACAGAGGGGGGCCACCCACCAAAAAAGACGAGCATGAGGCCCAATCTGCATGCTTCTCCAGGAAGCCAAGACATCACGAACAGTAGCCGGCATAACCCACATAACACCAAAGAGGCCTAGAAGAAGACACCAACAATCATATGCCACCGGGTAATGCAAAAGGAGATGATTAACGGATTCTCCATCCTTTTTGCATAAAAAACACCGGTTAACCACAATAATGTGCCCTCACCTCAACTCATCCAAGGCGAGAATGCGCCCCCAAACTGTCGACCAAAAGAAGAAAGTGACCTTGAAAGGGGCCTTAGAGTGTCAGACCGCCTTCCAAGAAAATACCTCACCCGTCCGAGGCGAAAGATAACCGAAAAAAGAAGCAACCGAGAAACGCCGCGAGTGATGAGGAGTCCAAATCAAACCATCCTACCCGGCGCCCATAGCCTGAGAGTACAGAAGCTCCAACAACCCGAAAACCTCCTCAAGCTCCCAATCCTGAAAGGGACGCGTGAATAAAACATCCCACACAAGCCTACCGGTATCAAGGTGGTAACATTCGGCAACTGAGGCATGACGATCACGCGCAATCCGGAAGAGCTGAGGAAAAAAAGAGGCAAGGGAACTCTAACCACACCACCAATCTGTCCAAAAACAAACATAACGGCCATCACCCACCCTGAACCTAATAAAAACAGCAAAAGAATCCCAGCCCCGCCGGATATCCTTCCACACTACCACCCCTCTGCGATTCCGGACCTCGTCAGAACACCAACCACCCCTATCCTCCCCATAGCGGCAAACGATCACCCTCCTCCATAAACGGTTCCTCTCAGTACCAAAGCGCCAAAGCCATTGAGCGCTTTGTTGAAAGGAATCAGCTGACGGATGCCCAGACCCCCCTCCTGCAGAGGCCGACACACAACCTCCCAGCGCACCAGAGGGAGGGAACCCCCCCCCCCCCCTCCCCAAGAAACTGCCTTTGAAGCCTCTCTATCCGCTGAGCTACACTAGAAGTCAAAACTCTCCATGAATTTTCAAGCATTTTTTTTTAAAGCTTAAACAGATTATGTGACCTTTAAAGCCAGTCAAGTGATCTTCTTGTTCTTGGAACACTCAATCACATATCTAGATTGGTCTATAGGAAACTCGATAATTCAGAAACAAGGGATTCTCTCTCTAAATTAGGATTCTCTCTGGATGCTTACAGCTAGACTGACTAGAAACCATATATATCCAATAAAACAGATAAGTGTGTAGATAAGTTGAATCCTTGCAGAAACCTTTCCTGAGAGAGCTACCGAAAGTCAAATTTCACATGGTTTGATCAATTCCAGCATCAACTGACACCTATTAACAAACCTACTGATCAATGGCTACTGGATTTAAAAAAAAAAATCAGGACTATTAGATCAATCAACCTAATTGAGGCTTGCTTCGGTCCATTGACCAACAGATCGACATGCTGTTTTTTATGAAAACTTAGTCATTTAAGTCCAAAATTCAACAAGTTTAACTTTCGAGCCTCTGCAAGATCCAAGTTGTACTCAAACAATGTGACATTTGACCCACTGAATCCTAGTTTGAGTAGGAAATTGCA
Organism: Cornus suecica; assembly: GCA_963922005.1. Taxonomy (NCBI): domain Eukaryota; kingdom Viridiplantae; phylum Streptophyta; class Magnoliopsida; order Cornales; family Cornaceae; genus Cornus; species Cornus suecica. The sequence goes on from OY998238.1 coordinate 331,936, forward strand.
AAAGACATAAGTCATATGTCTGAACAAAAACAACCCTCATTTTCCGTCTGAATACTATTTATGACCATTCTTTAGACAAATATTCGTGGATACTACCTACAAATATCGGAAATAACGCACATACTAACAGATTACTAATTTGTTCCATATAGGCAAAGTCTGAACCAAAATAAGTCTCAATGGGAACAAAAATAGAGGAAACATATTCCAGCACTAAAGCCACTAAAAAGTCAAACCAACCATTAGTAGATGAAATACTCTATAATAGACTCTCTAATTCACATGAAATAGTGGCCAAATGTTTGTTGAAAGTGTTAGAGGTCCAATTACTTGACAATATAAGTAGATGATGCAACCTAATCAGGAAAATAGACATTAGTTCTTAAAGGAATAATACAATAACTTTTGAACCAAAATCTCAGGGCAGTGTCAGTCACACTAAAAGTAAAACAGTACAAAATTTAGAATAGCCAAATGTCTGATAGGATGCAAAAGAGAAAATCTGGACTATCTGACCAACTTGTGTCATCTAAGTATTAAGGACCTGAATAAACAAGTAGACATTAATGGCAAACAAAGGTCCACCACAATCGTAACTACCTTGCAACAGAAGCTCGAAGAGCAACTGCATAAAATGCGAGGTAGCAACATACTATAGCACACTAGTGTCATATTAGAGGCATGGTGACCGCGTCATGCTACATTATCATATCAAAACTCAGATGTACTTATACACCAAGAACTGCATGCAGAAGGACCCCAGTAAGAGAATACAAAAACTTAATAAGGGAAAAAAATGCAAGTACCAGTTGTATGCGTCCTTTCACAGGAATACGCAGCCGATCATTGGTAAGGCTTCTTTTGTAATCCTGGCCTCTCCATTTGCTTGATGACAACTTCCCTGCAAGATCTATGGATGCATAGTACAATAAGTAGCTATCTCCATGAACACTGGTTACAGCAAACGGAAGTTTCTGCAATTTTGGTGAGAAGTTCCCTCCAGTAATGCTTAGTACAGCTAGAAAACCACCAATTTTCTGCACAAATAAGGATCAAATAAGGCCAAGGTTCAAAAAAGGAAAGAAAATAGATGAGAAACATAACAACAAAAGCTACCAAGGTTACATAACATAGACATTAACCTGACCGGCTTTTCCAGATGACAACCGACCAGACAAAAGGGATTCCTCAAATGAACCAACTAATGACTTCCTAACAGAGAAACCCCTTAACCTTCTCCCCAACTTCCTGCAATGGGGTGTGGATACCGAATCTTGAGACCAAGGCCAACTTTTTCCAGTGTTACTTCCTGAGAAAGATGTATGGAACACTTTGTCTAAAAAATCAACCTCTTCAAATGATTTTCTCGTCATACTAAAGCCCTCTTCAGATGCAAAGATATTGTCCGGGGCATTTCCCTCGAGTATCCGCTCCCCACTTTTTAAGGTTAAATAATCACCTTCTATCTCTTTCCTCGAGTTACTGCATCCTACTGCAGTTTTCATTCTTTCAGAAAATCTTGGACCAAGAGGTGATAAAGAAACAGGCGGTGAGAAGATAGTTTCCGCTAGGGATATTGCCCTGGTTTGGGATCTTACCGTACTTGATTTTCCCAAAGGATCAAGTCCGGGCAACGATAAACAAGCATGAGACAGTAATTCCTTATCCTCTAGTAAAGGGCCATCCGTGAAAAAGATAGGGGACATTCTACTGTAATCACAGAACATATCCTTCTGTTCTGGGCAATTAGCCACAGAACAGATTGGTATACTGAAATGATTTTTGCATCCAATATTTGCTCTCTTATAATCGTGAGCTGCTGAAACACTATAACTATCAGTTGAAGCAGGAGAAGCAATGTGAAAATTGCTGCAACTGATATCTAGAGGATCGCCACTAAATTGGTCCGGGAAAAGAATACGATTCAAAGGTGACAACAACCGCTTCCTGACTAGTGACCCACTGGAATCAGTTTCATTAGCAGTGACGCCAACTGCAGAAGAAGAACGAACCTGATAAGCAGAAACTCCCTCATTTCCATCAAAGAAAGGACCTCTCCTAACAGATTCAAAACCCACGATTCTGGAAACAGGTCTCTCAACGTTCTTCCCAGTTTTGGGTGTTAACAAATCACCTTTACCCTTGGAAAAAAAATTCAGTTCACGGACATTGGCTGTAGCATCTGTGGGGTACTTACACTTGTATGAATCGTCCATAATACTTGCAAGCTCCGAGGAGGATTTCCTCTGGAAATCTCCGAAAGAAGAGCATAAGGAGTCCCCGAACTTTTGACTTGTACTTTCCACATGAAATCCATCCAAATCACATGTGCTCACAATAGAAAATGGAGGCGGACTGTGCTCAAATGAAACTGAAGTTTGTGCAACCTCGTCAGCAGTTCCACTGGAGGAAACTTGTGGCAAACCCATCACTAAATTTGCAGTGACTAGCCAGGATCTTGTTTTCTAAAGAAGAAAATTGAGTTCCTGTTGACCGCTCCCTCTTATAAATATTTGTTCATTTGCATATCTCAATTCAGATTACCCAAATTAAAGAGGTGCTACTAACATCAATGCTATAAACACATGACACTCAACTTGTGTAATCCAATAAAAGCCACAGAAAAATAGTAAAAACCGAAGTGTTTGCTAATTTCCGGTAGAATTTGATCAAAAACAATTCCAGATACAAGGAAAAGCCAGATCTATATATCTAAGGAATAGTTCCTCTGTTAAGCTACCACGATTTCCTTCCAAGAAGAAGGCGTTGATAAACCAAGGAGATAATAGGAACCCGAAGATAATCAAGAAGACAAATGTTCTGACCTCCACATCAACAATCAAATGATGACAATAGTACTCAAGGTTTTGACGAGAATCAATGCATAGGCCTGCAATAAGATACAAACAATAATAATAAGCTTTTCAAAGAAATCAAACAAAATATTTTTTAAAAAAAATACAATATTCACATTTCTTTTCCAAATTGATGGAACCCATTAATGATCATCATTGTAGACTGATCAAAGTCCCACTTAGTAAACCAGAGAGCCACACAATTGAAAAATTCATTGATACCCACATTGTAACAAAGAGAGTAGTGGGCAATTGGTCCTCAGATTTTGAAGTGAACTAAAAAAATCAGTGTGTCAAAAAAGAGCAAGAAATTGAATGAAAAATTCAGATTAATTGTTGAAGACAAGAGAGAAGTGATGTTCTGATCGAATCTAAGATGGCTCCATGAAAAGCATACATATAAAGTATGAGGGGTTTTTGAAGAGAAAACTAAAACCTATAGCAACAGAAGCACTTCATCAAACAAATCCAATGAATAAACCATTCCTCTCTCAGCAGATAACACTCCAAATATAAACTAAATACGTTACAAGTTGTACGGCACACATTCAGCCTAAACGTTTGTGTCGATTCATCATCATCTACTTACAAAAAGCTACTACTAAATCATAGCAAATGAAAATTAATTAAACATAAATCAAATTAATCTAAGCGGTTCTTGGATTGTTGAAATTAGGGAAGAAACGAGACGCACCAACCATGGGAGGAATCGTTTTCGATGATCGCCTTCCATTTAAATCTATCACTCTCTGGATCGTAATTGTCTGTGTGTGTGTGTATACATATATATATATATGTATATACATATATATACATATTACTTATACTGATCGATTGATTTTAAGAATAATCTTTGAGAAGAAAAGAAGGAAAATCAAATGAAAGAAACAGAAAGGAGAGAGAAAAGTGAATTTGTTGTTGTTGTTGTGATGCGGAAATGGTTTTGGTGGTTGTGTATTTGGAAAGCCCATACCAATACCATGCCTTGCCTCTTGCTGTCTTTTATCTAACGCCCCACACTGCTTTTTCATTTTTTTAATAATTCTTATTTCAATCACTGTACAGATTCAGCACATTTCCTAAAACAGAATAATCACGTCGCCACCCTCAGCTTATTTTTTCCGTTACTTATCTTCCTCTCTAATTAATTTATGAATTAATCAGATAATATCATTTTTCTCTATCCATTAAATTATCTCTTTGTAATAAAGAAAATCTAATTCCTTGAATTCAATCTCATGTTTTCATATGTATTTATTACAGAGCTTTCTCAACTGTACAAATCAGCCAGAATATATCGAAAAAGATAAATACACTGCTAATAAATATAAAATCAATTGCCGAATATTTATTGTTAACTTCTTATTCTCTCCGTATTATCCTGAACAAGTGAAACTTAGTTATAGAATCCGTGTTTGAAATAATAATTACCATTCAGATATTTTTTTACAAAAGAAAAGAAAAAAGGACTTGAAGGTAATTCTTTTTAACTAAATTTTTTTTTCTGTATTTCTTTTCACTTATATGTATTCATAATGTTTTAATTTACATGTGGTCCTTAGTACAACCGTAAAAATTAATGACATGTGGTACATTTCGTGATGCTGGTAATATGTTTATTTGAAGTAATAGATTGTTATAACAAAAAAAAAATAGTAATTACTACTTTCTTCATCTGAATTTATATAATATCTGCCCTAATTTAGTTGTCTACTTTATCTTTACTTGTCTCAAATTAATTGTCCAGTTTCGAATCTCAATACAACATTATCATATATTTTCCAAATTATCTCTTTTCATTAACTTCAAAAAAAATGAGTCTCACTAAAAATCACAATTATACTATTTTATCAAGGACAAAATAGGAAAGAAAATAAAAAAAAAAAATTATTGACTTTTCAAAATGGACAACTAAAAATGAATGAAGGGAGTACAACTTTTTTGAAGATAATTAATTTCTAATCAATGAATTAACGAATTCTTCCAATAATTTACTCATGGTGAACTCTAATTTATAATTAAATTGTTTTTATCATTTTAAAGCATAGCAATTTAGCAATATCACAAATGAAACAATTATTTTTAGAAACAGTCAAAGAATGAAAAAGATTTGTACACTTAAATTGGATTTGGTGATTTCTATTCGCAATAATGGAGCTATAGAATAACTAAAAAAAAATAGATAATATATATATAAAGATTTGTGCTATCTCGACACATTGTTTGTCAGAACCACGTGTCATCAGCATATAGCTGCATGCAGTGTACAAATCCCGAGAAGCACAGAAAAGCTTATACACTATCACGTTCGACTTCAACAAACGTACTTTATTGTTTCTTCCATTCCAAAAACGTAAAAAGTAAAATAAAATTGGTCGTTTTTGGTGAGTAACTCGTATCCACTCTCTTAGTGGAGAATCAAAAAGTAAATAAAATTGGTCGTTTTTGGTGAGTAACTCGTATCCACTCTTTTACTGGAGAATCACTAGGCTTCTATTTACCCGCCCACTCAAGAGGCTGTATAACACACAAAACCAACTACTCCATCCCTCGCGCAATAGTTGTTCAATTTAAACGCGCAATAGTTGTTCAATTTAGACATTTTATTGATGTAGATTGACTAGTGTGCAATTTCCAATTTTGCTCTTAATAATACAATATTATGGTGAAGTCCAATATTTATTTAAAATTAGGAAAAATTGGATGTTAAATTGTATTGAAATTCGAACTAGATAAGTAAAATTACAATAGTGGACAACTAATATATAATAGAAATAGTACTTCATTAATGGTGGCGGCACTTCACGTTTAAAAAGGAATAAGGATTTTGTCAATTATTATGTCAAGTCAGGTAAAATACATATATCCATGTATGTATATATATATATACACATCAAGTAAGAAAGGGGATTCTAGTTTCAGAGATACCAATGAACATCTGTTAACCACCAGAAATAATATCCAAGGAGCATAAATTTTCATAATATCCTTCAAAATTTACACCCACGGCCTTCCACCTCTGTGCGACTCTTCTTCCCAGAACCAACAACAGTGAGACTATTACTCACACGCAGATATAAAAGACATCAACACACCAGCATGCAGAAAAGAGGACATTAAAATTATAAACGTACCGTATTAAACCAACTCTGCCTTCATCCCTTACACCTGGATGATTGCATGAGGAAAAATACTCTTTTAAAAAACTGTGGGAAAAATATTCATACAATGAAACCCCAACATCATTTTTTTTCTCAATTTTAAACTTTAATTTCTCTTTTTACTCTTCCTAGATATGACAGGGGGACCATCCTCTGCTGTCTGCATTGCTGAAATCAGAAGCTAAAGGCCTCTTAAAAACTCCTCCCTTATTTCAACAACATTTTGTGCTCCACGGGAATACCAAGAAAACCACAAGGCAATGAAATAATATTATCCTGTGACAGGATTTATACAAATTGAAAACAATAAAGCTCAAAGTTTTGCTTCCTTCCAATAGTCCACAGCATGCACTTGACTGACCATTGATATAAAAATAAAGCTTAATGTAGGTTTAGATGAAAGCGGCTAATCTGATGAGTGTTTACCCAATTTCTTGCATATATTATGTTACTCTAGTGGATGGTTCCCATTAAATATATGGTTGGAAGTTTCCTTCCGCTATCACTTCGCACAAAGAGCAGCTCAACTACATCTCTTGGCATTCCTACAAAATGCTACCCAGAAACAATTCTCATTGAATGAATATGGTTTGTTTACCATACATCTCATAGTACAGCTTTTCTCTGATGCTTCCAGTGATCTCAATCACACGATAGGCGTAGATAGAAAAACTTACAGATGGTGCATATGGTACAATACATGGAAATGTGGTGCTTGTGAGCTAAAATGGTCTGGCAGCTGCTTCCATCATCTTTTTAACTCTAGTCAGCCTACCTATCTCCTTGAGGACCTGAAATTGTCAATATTAGATTGGAGAATCCCCTGTAAGTTTGCTTTGCCAAATCCAAATCAAGGTTAAGAACATGTTCACAATGTATATGAGTTTCTTCACCTCCAAAGTCATGTCTTCTATGGTGACTGCATCCATATCATCATAACCTAACTGGTAAGCCACCTCTGCTAAGACAAGTAGCGATTAGAAACTTCAATAATTCAGCACAGTACGAGCCTAAGTTAGAGAAATATACTTTGTAGGGAAACAGTTGCATCTGCTATAGCATATCCGTCCCTCATCTCTTTGTACAGAGCAGTTAGCTGATTCATTACCTGGTTATCAGTTCCCTTAATTGTTAATAAAAATTCAGGAGTGCTGCATAGGCTGGGGAAAAAGAAAATATATATACATAGCTACATATAGGAGTGCTCAACAATTCCAAAAGCAATCGCTGGAAGGGAGGAAAGAAAAAACCTCAGAATAAGGTACGGAATTAGAAACTTCTGATGCAGAAACTTGCAGTCCATCTACGAATCCCCTGGCTACCATGTCTAAAGGGACATCTATCCATATAGAAATTCCATGTCTCAAAAAGGCCCTATAAATGTTAATTGGTGAACAAGGCTTAAACCATGAATTTCTGCAGAGCATCATCATGAGCAGAAAAACTATCCTAGTACAATGAATATTCATACAGATTTCTTGCACTCTGAACTGCACCGTTTCCAGCACAGACAACCAGGCGCCCCATGGATGACAACTGCTTGAGTACTTCAGTCTGCAAATAAATATCAATTCAAGAATTAGCCAGCTTATTAGATTCTTAAGAAGAGCAGTTTGTGATATTGGTGTACTGATTTGTTAAAGATTAATTGTTGCGTTTTAGCCAATATATCCTTTTTCAACCGACATAAACATAACACCAACCTAACATTCTTAACTCATTGAAACACCACAACATGTGACACTAAAAAAAGTCACCTCCGATTCATGAAATCCCTTCTCATCTCTCTTTTTAAATGATTCGGTAGCAAAATCACCAGCAGCAGCTTCTTCGACCAAATTATCACTGCTTACAGAGAAAACAAAAGAATTATTCGCCCTACAATATCTGGAGCTACTCTTACTTGATTTTGCAACAATGAGAACACATAAAACCTGTCAAAATAGTAATATCGCAATGCCTCTGCTAGAAGTTTCCCGAGACTAGTTTTGACGGTGTTATTTATGCCTGATGTTACAAGAATTATACCACTGAGCATATAAGTACATTTACAAAGTTGGCATCAGATTCAAGAACTGAAATTCATGATTTAGTACACACTGAATCTTACCAACAAGAAATATTGAAGTTCCCTTTAGCTCAGAGGATATCTCTGTTGCCTTCTTCTGAATTAAAACTGAACAGTTAAAATGAGCACTTCAAACCATCTGAAAACTATTTCATGGCATTGGCATACATCATTGTTCTGAAAATATGAGGTAAATGATAAACCCCAATAGCCCATGTGGGTGTTTTAGAAAAAGAAGAAAGAGTAGATAATTTGCTTTACACAAAACTTCTGGAGGAAAAAAAAATACATCATTGTTCTCCAATATATATATATATATATATATATATATATATTTATATTTAAAATCCAAAACCAGTTGGAGCTTTAACAATTACAATTAGGTTAGGGATTTAAGATGTGACCTTGACAGTTAGGGAAGTGTCAATGCCAACGCCATTTGCAGCGGAACCTTAGAAAGAAGAAAACATAACATTGTCAAATGAACAAACAGTTAGATGAGTACAAACTTGCTTGAAATTTAGAAACTGCAATTGATATCTCCCAACTATAGCAGCTGACACAAGAGGTCACATATTTTATTTTATTTTTTACTACTACTTATTAAAATTTGAAATTACAAGTCTACATAGGTTGGATATTTCTCACGGGCCCCTCCATGATTTAAGCCTTATACAAAATTTATAAAATGGCCCAAAGTTTATACAGGCCCAAATTTAATTGGACACTACTAACAAGTATACATATAATATTAAGTTTAAATTGGACTTTGTTGGACTACTTATTAAAATTTGAAATTATAAGTATACATAGGTTGGATATTTCTCACGGCCCCTCCATGATTTAAGCCGTATACAAAATTTATAAAATGACCCAAAGTTTATACAAGCCCAAATTTAATTGGACACTACTAACAAGCATACATATAATATTAAGTTTAAATTGGACTTTGTTGGACAACTTGTGACAACCTGTCAACCAATTGCACAAAAAAATTGAAACAAAAGAATATATGCTGAGTCTATACTACATATCAGAAGTTACCAAGTCTCGTCTGTTTTTACGAAAAAACAAAAGGGAAAGTTATATTATAGATGATTTTTATTCTTTGAAAAATTGTCGAGCTCAACTTTTGTAGCAAATTTTGGCTGATTCTATTTTTTGATGATTCTGATGGATATTGGAATAATTTTGGTGTAAAATATATCGGTCTTGGCCCCTATGTTAGAATCCTGGCTCCGCACTGGTCACATAGAACAAATTTCAAGCGTGCAATCATATCATAAATCAAAATAGGAACACAACCAAAATAATTAAATAAATAATGAAATGGCTTAAAGAACAGGTTACGAATTAGGTAATCGGAAAGAAAAACAAGAAGAGCTCAACAAAGTGAGAGTTCCAGGAGAGAAACAAAATAATCAACAATTTCTTGGTATAGTTAAATATATATATATGTATATATATTCATATGAAATGAAAGGTGTACTGACCGGAAACAGCTTGATCTGAGAGGGAACGGGTGGTGTTGAGTGATTTAGGGAATGAATGAAGAGGAACAAGTTGGGGGTTTAGAGAGAGAGGTCTTTGAATTCGGTTGTTGCTGTTACTATCACACAACCCAAAGGAAGAGTGTGCCCTCAATTCACGCGTTCCAAGAAATCGGAGGTTGCAACTTGCTTGAATTATCTCCATTCTTCTACTCTCCCAACCCCCACTTTGCTCCTTCACTTTTCTTTCTTTTTTCTTATTTTTTCCCCGATAAAATTTCTATCTGCTACCAAAATTCTCTTCATTATATTATATACTAGCTATCCTCTAGTATTTACATACACATAGCTATCCTCTAGTATTTACATACACTTTTTTTTCTTTTTGTTTTTTTTTCCTAAAAGGACTGGTTTTGTTTTTTGTTTTTTTTTGAGAAGGTAGATGACCGGATTTTTTTATTTTTTCCTGTTCCAAAATGATAAGAATTACCCAACCTATTTGGTAACACTTCGGATTTTAGATTTACGTTTTAGTTTTTGAAAAAACAAAATCGAAGTTGAAAACTTGTTTGGTAACTCTGTTTTGGTTTAGTAAATTTTTTAAAAAATGCAAAATAGAGTTATCAATTATTGTGGTTTTCTTATTTTGGAAGTTAGAACTAAAGCTTCAAGTTTGAAATTTTTTTTCCAATACACTGTAACTCAACAAAAAACATACAATTTTTCTTTTCAAAAATATTAAAACTAATTTGAAAACAATTAGTTTATTTAAAAATATATTTTTTTAAAATTATTTATCATTCTAATATTTATTTTTATTTATTTATTTATAACATAAACGTCAAGCCATTTCTTCTTAACCTGCGGAATTTCTTTCTGAAGCTTGTCATTTCTCAACATCATATAATTGTGTCGCGACGAAAATTTTATAGTTGAGCAACTATTAACAGCATTAAATCAAAATTTGTAAAATACGAGTATTACAAAGAGCTGCGACCTGACCATGAAAATAAAATTAAAAAAGTTACAAAGAAATTGTTCTCCCGGAGCAATGAGCTGGTAAAACATTCTGGAGGATGTCACCACACCACATCCACAAACCTTTAAGTTTTCCAACAGAAGAAATAACAGTGTGTCTACACTGAGAGTTCGAGTCGCACAGGGGAAAAAGAAAAGAAAAAAAAGCCAAAAATGAAGAAAAAAATCCAACAGCTTCCTCAAGTAAGGAACCACAAAAGGCATTTCAGCCTCATTCCTGCTCTGACTGGATCTGTTAATCATGACACGGTGCTGCTGCCATCTTTCTCCACTATTCCAGCAGCACTAGTAACTGAAGTTTTTGAAGGTGGAGGTTCAGCACATGCCTTCAACACAGCTTCGTTCTGCAAGAACATTGCCACGCTATATGATACTAATGATTTGTATACTAAAAATAAGACAGTTGTGCATGTTATTCTCCCTGATGCCAAAAAGGAAATGTAAAAGCAACATCTATCACAAAAATTAGTCAAGAAGAATGCAAAAGGCAAAGACATCAAAACATGCTAAAGGGAAACGCATGTAACTTGGAGAGTTCCCATTGACATCAGATGTTAACCAACAACAACCTCAACCTATCCAACAAATTAGAAGCTAGTTTAGTACACCCGAAATATTATGTGAGCTAGGAGATGTTTTAAATATAATTAAAGATATCTTAAAGGGCATAAAGATTGTACAAACATTTACGTAAATAAAAAAGCATATTAGCATTCACATGTTTCTGACCATGGGCAGGGCATCCAACCAAGTAATTTTTTAAAAAAGTCAAAATTACCCAGAGTGTAGCTACTAGCTAACGGGCAAGTTAGCACAACAGAAGTGATCAATCCCACCTCCTTGATGTCAGCCATATTGATCTTCTCCAAACCACTCTAGGTAAATCTTTATCCTTGGAGTGATTTAAGGCAATCAAACTTTTGTCATAGTCAATTTATGTGCATTACACACTATGATAATTAACTAGGGGCACCACACAATGCTTTTGAGTATCTGAAATTAGGATCAAGGGAGTTTGGCCATCAAATTGAAAAAGGCCATCGCTCAAAGTTGCCTTTGCAAAGTCTGATGCTGGGAAAACTGGACTCGCTTTCTTGACATACCCCGAGCACTGAGGAAGACTATACTAAAATAAACCTAACTTTGGACATTTTTGACTCAGAATAACTACTCAGACTTGAACAAGTAATCACAAGCTAAACAGGTGTAGAAAGTATAAATGCCTCCAAAGTAAACATGTAAAATGTTGTAAACTTCCGAGTTTGAATCCTTCATGAATTTCTATTCACGGGGATGCGAGTATTTAAGTAGTTAGCCTTCTTCTCTTCACCTTTAGCTACGAACATCCAATCATACAGAAATGACACCAAAGGGGAAAAAAATAACCTTGGACGGTCCTAGCTAAAGGCGTCATGAGGTTTATATCACCCTAAAGAAAGGACACCAAAGGGAAAAAGGCTTTCTTAGTCACAGACTCTTTCGTCTCAAATCCTCTAGGAATCAGGTACAGCACAGTTTCGCAAAATAATATGAGAATCTTCAAGAAAACATCCCCTGCTAAAGAGAAGTCAAACAAAATAATTGGATGAAGTATTTTAAGGTTGAAAAGAGCACTAAACGACATTTTTTATGGAGAAATCCTTCCAGAACTTTGGTCCATCTGCAACTACAAGTGACAATGGGGCGTTGAACAAGGGACAGAACACCTAAAAAGAAAAGACCAAAAAGTAGTGACCCTCACAGAGCTAAATATCTCTTTCAACCTATATATCATGACAATTAATGAAATGTGACAGATCTAATATAGTAATGGGAGAGGTTCCCTGATCTAAATTTGATGTTTACACAGGGAAATAGCTTCTCAACATAATGTAACGAAAGCTACTTTGTTGCAACTTTATACCAAAATGCAACATAAAGTAGCAAGCTTGTACTTATGTTTTAGGAGAAATCGAGATAGAAGTAAAAGTGAAGGTCATAAGCTTTCGGAGATAACAATCAAAACTTTAATCAAGAGGGATGATTGTTTGGTGGAATGCAATGTTTAAAAATCCAGTTGATTGTTTGGGATCAGCAGTAGGCGGGGATGAATGTTTGGTGGAATGCAATGTTTAAAAATCCGGTTGCCTTTCTTTCATAACGATAATTCATTTTCTCAATGCAAGTTAAACAGTTCACAACACCTACCAAAAACTAGTAGAGGCTCTACTTGCTTTTGTTAAAAACAATTCCAGATAAAATTTCCCAATTTAAGTTTTATAGAGGATATTCTTCAATATCCTGGAAAAAACACCATGGAGTGTCTTTGCATGTGTCAGAGTAACCACAGAGATAAAGAAGAAGCAAATGCTATAAGCTAATAACTTCCACCTATCTCAAATTGCATTCTGTCTAAACAAAGGAAGCGCTTAAGCAAATACACTTTTTGAAACATGAGAATTATACTCGTGACAGTAACCTTTTTTACAAGAAAAAAAAAATTATAAGATTAACTTGACTAATAACCCCAATTTTTCAACAACCCAAACACTTATTTGGGACCGTCTATATATATATATATATATATCAATAAATAAACACCTGCAAAATCCACATCGAATAAATTGCATTTTGTTGATAGAATATAAAAGTAGTGCATGCATACTAACGAATAAATAAAGTAATATCAATCTGCAATTACGGTATAAGCACAAGATCCTCATTAAATATTGCCATATGGAAAACCTAACGTTCTCAGAAATTACGAAAATACAAACAATTAAACAAGAAACAATGAAGCGTGACTATTTATATTGAGATTGAAATGAGTTATATATGTAGATATATATGTATATATACATATATATACCTGCCAAACCCTAAGAAGTCTCTTCTTGGCATTAGCTTTTCTGGTGGTTGTGAGTTTAATTCTCTTCCAAACAAGACCTCCGGAATCGTGCTTCTTCACTATTTCCATCACTCTCGTCCCCCAAAATGCTCCCACACCTCCCATGTCCTCCTCCGCCCTCACACTGCACTCTCAATATCTCTATCTTTATATATATAGTTTCCAGGTTATATAGTAGTCGTCGGAACCAAAATGGCAACAACGGTGCCGTTTTTACTTCCAAAAAAAAAACGAAAAAAAAAAGGGTTATTCCCACTCGGACCCCTCACAAATAGCATATTCCCACACCGACCCCTCGAATATCAATATTCCCATACGTACCCTTTGTAATTGAATTTTGATCCCACAAGAACCCCCTCCGTGTTCACGCCGTTTAGATATGCCGTTAGTTAGGTAATGTCAGCGACTAACCACTCCGTGAATAGTTCATATTACCCTCATATGATATGAAATGACATATATATCCTTAACTTAAAGTTGTAAATTTACTTTAATACCCTTTAACTTATATATGTATATATTTATATGTCTGTATTTGTGTTTGTGGATTTATGACTATTCCCACACACAAAAACAAATATTTCAGTGAATTTGGTGTTGCGTGCTTACATGTTATAGTCAGAAGATTTCTATGTACTAAAAAAAATAATCCAAAATTTAAAGATGGATTATTTTTGACAAAATAAAGCCACATAATCAGCTTGTAAAACATACTTCTATATATGTATATATACCTATATCTATATCTATATTATTCTAAAAGTGTAATCCCCTTGCATTATTTCTCCCCACTTTAATATAATATTTTAAATAAAAAACACATTTGTTTTATTATTTATTAAATATATTTCATTAAAGAAGTGTGACCCTTGGATTATTTCTCTTCACTTTAATATACTATTTTAAATAAAATAAAAATTTGTTTTATAGAAATCTATATCTATACTATTCTAAAAGTCTAAGGACTTTAGAATATTTTTATACAATTTTTAAATTTTATTTTAAAAACAAATAGTGATAATTTTGATATGCATATAGTTATTAATGAACCACCTGCATTGAATTGATTTGGTGCTTTTTTGCATTAAATGATTTGTTGATCACAAACATAATATATCACTTTATTTTTTATGCTTCATATTTCTAAATATATTTGGGTTAATTAGATTATTATTATTTTTTGAAAATTAAAAAACAAGTCCTTTGCATAGTAGTTTCATGTGAATTAATGTTTTATAGATTCAATCATAACTATATCTATAGTATTATAACAGTGTGAAGGATTTTTTATTATTATTATTATACATTTTTTTATTATTTTAAATACAAATAGTGTTCGACTTCATTTTAAATACATAGAGTTATTTTTTAATTAACATGATGTTAAATGGTGAAAAAATGTTTATGTGCATATTTTCATATTGTAATCTCAACGGGTGGAATTTTAAATATTTCTATTCAATTTTAATACTTTTGATTGTTCAAATCAAATAAATAATTGAATCTTTTAATATAAAGGAGTTAATCAACAATTTTAATAATCATGTTTTTCTATATCTTTACATTCTCAAGAATTACATCTATTAATTATCCCTTTATATAGTTTTAATTTTTTATTTTTTTTATCTCAATCATGCATATTAATTTTCATTTGAATTAATATCTCATAAATTGTGTTATGATTATTAGTAATGGTATTACAAAATTTAAGATTAGGAATGTAACTTTTGGGAACTCAAAAAGTTAGAGTTTCATATAATATTTTTGAATTTTATCAAAGGTATTTTGGTCATTTTATTGTCCCAGGGGGTATCATTGCAAAAGGAACCAAAACTCAGGGGGTGTTAATGCAAAAATTTCGAAAGTCAACACAAAAGTGAAATTAACTAAAACCTCAGGGGGTGTTAGTACAAATTATCCAAAAAAATAATTAAAAAATATGTGTTGTGCTAACAATTTGATCCATTTACTTAAGTCATTATTATGTAATTTGTTCCTCCCAACTAATATGGTTTGTGAGATCAATAAACTTTTAGACAAATTCAACGCTTTTTTTATATTGCTTAGCTTAAAATTTTCATGCTATTTGTTTTTTTAAAAAAAGAATTATTATTTATTTAATAAATGAGTCTAAGATGATATTTTTTTTTGGAAGGATGATCATATTTTCTTTAAGGGCTTTTATCATAAAATCCCCAATACTATAACATTTGTATCAAACAACCCCACCACTATCATATTGCCCTTTGCAATATTAATTTGGGGTTCATTTCAGTAAATCCTCCTATATTATCCAATTTAATCAACTAACCCCTATTGTGTCCACTTTGCCCCTTATACTATTCAATTTCATCAAATTGCCCCCTCAGCTCACATTTTGACTTAAAATGCCTAAACTACCCTCAATCAATAGTATAAGGGTGTTTGTTGATTCAACCATTTAAAAAAATTATTTTTCAAAAATCAATTATATTTTTCATAAAAATTATAAATTCATAAATATATATTTATATATATATTTTTCACAAAAAAACATATTTTGGAACATGAAAAAATCATATTTTGCGGAAAAAAAATTCCGAAAAAAAATCATTTTTTCCGAAAACCTGCAACATATGAAAAAAAAAAATTCAAAATTTTTTTTGCAAAAAATCATTTTTTTTTTGGGTTAACTTCATTTACACCCTCTGAGGTTTGTCCTATCATCACTTTGACCCCCTCAGGTTTGCATATCTTCAATCACACCCCCTCATGGTGTGAAATGTCTAAAATACCCTTATACCAAACACTCTGATAAGTTCACAAAATTACTATTTTAAATGTCAAAAATAAATCTTTAATTCACCATTTTATTGCATAAATGTTCTTATATATATTTTTTTATTTCTTATAGGTTTGAATTGGAAAAGATGAAGAAAATATATTAAAGTGAAGAAAGGAATGTACATGGATGAAAGATGAAGAATATAATGCACATGAAGAAAGAAGAAAATGACTTGGAAAGCATCAATATTCAAAGAAAAAAAAAAGAAAAGTAGATCTAACTTCACTTTACAAGATGTCATTATATTCCAATTTTCTCTATAAATAGGAGAGTAGTTGGAAATTGTAAGAGTTAGATGGTAGAGAGTGAGAAATTGTAGAGAGAATTTAGTCTTGTATCAAGTTTTTATTTTGTTGTAATCTTTTTCTTAGTTAATGAAAATTTCTTCTATCATCATGTTTTATTCCTATATCATTATGTTAGCTTAAACATCTTCTCAAGGGAGTGATGAAGCCACCTTGGGTAAGATATACATAATTTTATTTTATTTCTTATTGTTCAATTCTCTTCCCGAAATAATTCTTTCAAGTGACAAAACCTACAATAGAGGTTGAAAATAGAGGAAGGATTCTCCGTGATTACCAATCAATGGAAATACGGGGAATGCCTACCACTATTTATATTTATTTATTTTTAAACCAAAACATTAGAGGGAGGATTTTCCGTGATTACCAATTAATGGAAATACGGGGAATGCCTACCAATATCTATGTTTATGTTTAATAGGTTGGAGGAAAATTTGCAATAGAAATATATAATATTATTTATATAGACCCGGGTGGTGGATTCTCTTCCCTTGAGATTTCTTCCACCATTTGATAATTTTATCTAGTTATTTTAGTTTATTATTCAAAAATTCAAGAATTATTTTAAGTGATTTCTTTTTATCTCGAAAATTATAGTTTTGGATCCTAGTCTCAAACCGATTTCTAAGTTGAGAGTGGTTCGACCCTACTTATTACTATACTATTTTAAGTAAAGTATTTGTAGGTATTATAAATTTTGTTGACCGGAGTTTGGTGAAGCAACGACAAAAGAAACATCAATTCACCTACCGTCAAATGGCGCCGTTGCCGCTTCAACATTGAATTCGGAGTCAACGATCCTCAACTTAAATTTTTCGGGAACCCACCCGAACTTTCTATCCCTCCGTTTATTTTAATTTTTCTATTGTGTGATTTTTGTTAATTTTCGAAAAAAAAAAAAAACAAAACTGCAGTATTCTATCACAGTAAGGTTTCATTAGGAAAAAAAAAAAAAAAAAAAAAAAAAAAAATTACATGAATCTGCAGTAGACTCCAGTACAGATTTGTACCTTTCCATTAACATTAGAAATTTAAATTAAATAGAAAAAAAAAAAAAAAAACAAAGGTGCCCAACTTATACATTGAATACTAGTGTAACAGTAGGTTTTATATATAAACATAAATTTTTTTTTGATAGTTGTTGTGCCCAAGTTCGAAAGTGTAGGGAGTTCATTTATTATTTTTTTTTTCATTCGGCAGTTTCACTGTGTAGAAGCATTGAATTTTTATTTTTATTATTATTTTTTTATTTTTTTTATTTTTTATCTCCTTCGTATTTACTAATTTATTTTTGTTGTTTTTATTTTCTTTTGCAGGAGATACCGTACCGGTTCGTCAGTCAGGTTCCATATCTCTAAACCCTTGTTATTTTTTATTTTATTTTTTTTCCTAGATTAAGTGAAAATTTTGCATGCGAATTCTAGGATAGAATAACATTAGAAATTCCCCTAAGCTCCCGTTTTTTATTTTTTTATTTCTTTTTCTCTTATGTGTGCATATTTTAATTAGCATTTTGCATAAGATACTTAAGGGCAAAATTCCCACAAGATACGGTCGGGATTTCATCACCCGTTTCCGTGGCCCACAAATCACAAAAATCCTTGCATTTGTTAAACCATGAGCCTAATTTTAAAATTCATTAGCAATAATTCAATTTAGGGTTACGAGCTCATAGACCCTCTAAGAAGGAAGCGGTTGGTAGTCACTCCAGTGAGTCATTATCAAATTGATAAACGGTAGGAAATTCTGTCTAGGAGTGTGGTTGACGCGCCATTAAGCAGGCCACGTGCCTCGCCACACTTTCCTGGGAACTACTCCGTTGTTAGTTTGATGATCCTTAATTGGTAATCTATCAACTTAATCTGGAATAGAGTAGGAGCTGTCTAATTAGGAGAGAATTAATTTGGACACCATCCTATTAATTCTCTACAATATTAGATTTAAAAATTCACCACCCTTGAATTTAAGCTCAAGATAACAAAGCCAAAAATTTTGTGTGATTTGCCCATCATCTAGCCTTTTTAGGTTTCTTTTTGTTTATGCCCCAGTGGTTACGAGTTAACAAGCGTTTAGTTAGGTTTCCTAGTGATATCTCACTCTTTGATTTAGAAGAAAAATCAACTACCTTGTTAAATCTGTCAACCACCAATAATTCATCAATGGCTGCACCGAGAACTCTTAATGACTACTTTGCCCCAATCACAGCCAACCCACCCAATTGCATTGTTCTACCTGAGAATGATGCACCCCAGTTTGAGATTAGACCCGCCACAATCAATATGTTGCCAAAATTTCATGGACTTGAAAGCGAACAACCCTATATCCATTTAGGGAAGTTTTTAACAATATGCAACACATTCAAAAATCAAAATTTGAATGAAGAGGGTGTCAAACTGCGTCTTTTCCCCCTGTCCTTAGAAGATAGAGCTGCATCATGGCTAAACTCCATTCAACCCGACTCCATTCGATCATGGGATGAACTTGCAAGGAAATTCATGAGTAAGTTTTATCCCATGCAAAAGACCGAATCAATGAGAGATGCCATTAGTACTTTTAGAGGAAAAATTGAGGAACAATTCCATCAAACTTGGGACCGATTTCATGACTTGCTACTCAAATGCCCACACCATGGCTTTGATAAAGCACAACTAGTTCATTTATTCTATAAGGGACTTTCACCTATGAACCGAACCATGATTGAGTCAATGCACCAAGGAAAGTTCAATGCCCAAACCCCTGACATATATATTTTTGGAGGAACTAGCTGAAAATGCCCAAAATTGGAATTGGAACCAAAATGATAATGAATTTTCTAGGAATGATCAAATGAATAGAACATCTGGTTTTTATGACATCAAACCTGAAAATGAGTTAAAGTCTGTGATGAAAAGTCTTGCTGAGGGAGTGAAAGACTTAGGCAAAAAGTTTGATGCATTTGCCCTAATATCTACCCCTGCACAATGCAATGTTTGTTCTGGTTTATCCCATCCAACAGAGAAATGTCCGGTCTCTTGTACATCTGAACCTTCGGATGCGCAAGTTTGTGCTTTCAATACCTTTAGGAGACCATTGCCTAATACATTTAGCCAAAGTTACCATCCTGATACTAGAAACCACCCTAATTTTTCATGGAGGCAAAATTTACCCCCACAAAACTTAAGTGGTCAGTCTAGTTTTCAAGGTAACTCCAATAGGCAACCTCAAACTCAAGGACCAATAATTCCTCAAAATCAATTCCCTAGGAATAACCAGTTCAATCCAAGCCGAGATTTAGCAGTTGATCCCATGAACAACTATGTTGCTCCTGTCCCACCGGTCAATAATACTTCCAATTATGAGGACACTTTGAAAATGCTTGCCCTTAATCTTGATCAATCCAATAAGCATTCCAATCAGAGATTTCAAAAGTTAGAAAATAACTTTGATCTTTTGACTCAAAATCAACTTCAATTTCAACAGTCTCTCCAAAATCAGTTGAGTCAACTCACTACAGCTCTGTCTGAAAGACAAAGGGGTACATTGCCTAGCCAACCCGAAATCAATCCAAAAAGACAAGGAGTTAATCTTGTAGGGATTCCTTCCACTTCTGACCAATCAAATGCCAATGTAAATTCCATCATTACCCTCAGGTCAGGAAACAAAATTGATAATAAGGTCGAGTCACCCATCAGTGATGAAATTGAACCATCCAAAAATCTTCCACCCAATTCCCAAAAATCCAAAAAGGACCAAGGTCCTAAGCTTGATGAGGTCATTCCAAAGCCGTTTATTCCACGTGCACCTTTTCCCTCTAGACTAGTCAACAATAAGAAGGATTCTCAATACAGTGAAATCTTAGAGATTTTTCAAAATCTCCAGATTAACATTCCATTTCTCACTGCTATTAAGCAAATTCCTTCTTATGCAAAATTCATTAAAGACTTAGTTAAGAGGAAAACCAATATCCCTAAGGAAGCCTTCATAGCCCAACATTGTTCCTCCTTCCTATTAAATCAAGCTGTGGTTAAACACAAAGACCCTGGTAGTCCAACTATCACTTGTAGGATAGGAGAAAATTTTGAAGGTCAAGCTTTATTAGACCTTGGTGCCAGTGTCAATGTGTTACCGTATTCAGTCTACTTGGATTTGGGATTGACTGATTTGAAGAAAACTGATGTTAGAATTCAGTTAGCTGACCGATCCATCAAAATTCCAAGGGGTATCATTGAGGATGTGATAGTAAAAGTTAATGATTTTTATTACCCCGTAGACTTTATTGTGCTAGACACTCAACCAACCCAAGGTAAACAAATTCCAATCATTTTAGGTCGACCATTTTTAGCCACAGCCAATGCATTGATCAATTGTAGAAATGGTAGCATGACCTTAACCTTTGGGAACATGAAAGTGGAAGTCAATGTGTTCAATTTGATGAAACAACCCATTGAATCAGAGTCTGTTGAAGATGTTTGTCTCATTGATTCATTGACCAACCACACCTTTAACCACTCATATCCTGAGGATCCACTCCAGCATTGTCTAGCCCATTTTGATGATAATTTGGACGAAGCTAATAACATTAGCCAAGTAAATGATTTGCTAGATTCTACCCCACCCTTTGAAGCACCCAAGTATAAATCCAAGTTTGAATCATTGTCCTTGTCAGTTAACACTGAATCTGAAAATGCAAAGAAACCACATAATATTGAATTAAAGCCTTTACCCGAGACTTTAAAATATTCGTATCTTGGTGAATCTGAGACTTTTCCAGTGGTAATATCTTCTGAGTTAACTGAGCAACAAGAGTCCCAATTAATTGAGGTTCTTAAGACAAATAGGGAAGCCATAGCATGGTCCATTGATGATATCAAGGGCATTAATCCTCTAGTGGTGCAACATCGCATTCACTTAGAAGATAATGCGAAAACCTGTAGACAACCTCAAAGGAGACTTAACCCCAATATGAAAGAAGTTGTCCGCGGAGAAGTTATCAAACTTCTTGACGCTGATATCATCTACCCGATTTCTGATAGTCAATGGGTGAGTCCAATCCAGGTAGTTCCTAAAAAGTCTGGCATCACTGTTGTGTCCAATGCCCATAATGAGCTTGTTCCTACTCGCATTCAAACTGGATGGCGAGTTTGCATAGACTACAGGAAACTGAATAGCGTGACTAGAAAAGACCATTTTCCACTTCCCTTCATCGACCAAATGTTAGAAAGATTAGCTGGTCAGGCCTTCTATTGCTTTTTAGATGGTTATTCTGGTTACAATCAAATTCATGTCCACCCTGATGACCAAGACAAAACTACTTTCACCTGTCCATTCGGTACATTCGCCTATCGTCGCATGCCATTCGGCTTGTGTAATGCACCAGCTACATTTCAGCGATGTATGATGAGTATATTTAGTGACATGGTTGAAAAGTTTCTAGAAATCTTCATGGATGACTTCTCTGTCTTTGGGTCATCATTTGAGCAATGTCTAGACCATCTTTCTCTCGTACTTCAACGTTGTCGTGACAATAACTTGGTACTTAACTGGGAAAAGTGTCATTTCATGGTCCAAAAGGGAATTGTCCTAGGTCATAATATCTCTAGTGCAGGAATTGAGGTAGACAAAGCAAAAATTGATCTAATCTCCAATCTACCTATCCCCAAATCTGTTCGAGATATTAGAGCATTCCTAGGTCATGCCGGTTTCTACAGGCGTTTCATCAAAGATTTCAGTAAGATAGCTAGACCTTTGACCCATCTTCTAGCTAAAGATGCACAATTTGAGTTTACTGATGCCTGTAAGTCCGCCTTTGAGTACTTAAAGTCAGCACTCACTACTGCACCTATCATTCGCTCACCTGATTGGAACTTGCCTTTTGAAATTATGTGTGATGCGTCTGATTATGCAGTAGGTGCTGTTTTAGGCCAAAAAGTGGATAAAGCACGACATGTCATATACTATGCTAGCAAAACCTTAAATGATGCCCAAATCAACTACTCAACCACTGAGAAAGAGTTGCTAGCAGTCGTGTTCTCCTTTGAGAAGTTTAGATCTTATTTGGTTGGATCTAAGGTCATCATATATACAGATCATGCAGCGTTAAGACATCTTTTATCCAAATCTGATGCAAAACCTAGGTTGATACGCTGGATCTTACTCCTTCAAGAATTTGACCTTGAGATTCGAGATAAGAAAGGTTCAGAGAATGTAGTCGCTGATCATTTGTCCCGTCTTGTTATTGAATCCACTAGTGACTCCATTCCCATTTCTGATTATTTTCCTGATGAACAATTATTTGAAATATCTCATGCACCATGGTATGCAGATATTGTCAATTATATTGTGACTAGTCAAATTCCTTCCAACTAGTCCAAACAAGAGAAAGATAAATTTTTGGCCAAGGCTAAGGAATATTTCTGGGATGACCCCTACTTGTTTAAATATTGTCCAGATCAGATCATTCGTAGGTGTGTTCCCGAGGTAGATCAAAAGTCTGTCATTTCCTTCTGTCATGACCGGGCATATGGTGGCCATTTCAGTTCCAAACGAACAGCTGCAAAAATCTTGCAATCAGGATTCTATTGGCCAACCATTTTCAAAGACACCCACACATACTGTCTAGCTTGTCATAGATGCCAATTGCTAGGTAAGATTACCAAAAGAAACGAATGGCCTCAACAATCAATTCTCGTCGTTGAAATCTTTGACGTATGGGGTATTGATTTCATGGGACCATTTCCATCCTCGTTTGGCAATCTCTACATCCTTTTAGCAGTTGATTATGTGTCAAAATGGGTAAAAGCTTTAGCCACCAAAACAGCTGACCATATAGTTGTGGTGCATTTTTTCAAAGACCAGGTTTTGCCTCGGTTTGGAACACCTCGAGCCATAATTAGTGACAATGGTTCACATTTTTGCAACAAAGTCTTTGAAAACCTGTTGTCCAAATATGGAATCAATCACAAAGTGGCCTCATCATATCACCCTCAAACCAATGGTCAAGCTGAGGTATCTAATAGGGAGATTAAACAGATCTTAGAGAAAACAGTTAACCCCACAAGGAAGGACTGGAGTCTTCGTCTCCAGGATGCTTTATGGGCATACCGTACTGCTTACAATACCCCTATAGGAATGTCCCCATATCGATTGGTCTATGGCAAAGCATGTCACTTGCCTGTTGAACTCGAACACCGTGCTTATTGGGCCATCAAGGCCATGAACTTTGACTATGATAAAGCTGATCAACGTAGGACCCTTCAACTTTATGAGTTAGAAGAAATCAGAAATGATGCCTATGAGAGTTCAAGAATTTATAAAGCCAAGACTAAGTTGGAACATGACAAACACATTCTCAAAAAGGAGTTTTTCATAGGACAAAAGGTTCTTTTGTATAACTCCCGTCTTCAATTATTTCCTGGGAAGTTAAGGTCACGTTGGTCAGGCCCGTACTATGTCCATCACATTTCTAGTCATGGTGCCATTGAGTTACAAGACCCTAAGAATGGACAGTTGTTTAAAGTTAATGCTCATCGTCTAAAGCCTTTCCTATAACTTGAAACTTCTGAAAATGAGGAAATTTTCCTCATTGATCCGATTTATTCGGACTGATCTATTTAGGGGTAGCACATCTGTTGAGTATGGCTGAAGACGTTAAACTTAGCGCTACTGGGAGGCAGCCCAGTCAGTTGTGTAAATTTTTCTATCAATTTTATTATTTTATTTTTTTCACTCTATTTGAATATGTTTAGATTTTATTTGGGGGTAAAGTCTGTCATAATATTTTCAATCACTTGACTTTTCTTTTGCCAAGAATCTTTGCAGGGACTATACTCCAAAAACACCACCTCAATTGCGGTAATTTGTTCCAATTTGTCTCTTAGATGTATTTTTAAACACTAGGGACAGTGTTATATTTGTTTGGGGGTGGATATCTATTTAATCAAAATAGAATTTCATTATTAAAAAAAAAAAAAAAAAAAAAAAAAAAAAAAAATTGAAAAATTGATTTCGTTTGGAAAAGTTTTTTGTTTTTATGCATGAGTGTTTTGCATTATAAGTTGATTAAGTTTATGTTTATGATATATCCGTAATATGTGATGCGATAGTCCCGCTCATGAGAGTAATGATTAGATTGAGTTAGTGAAATGATGTGATTTTACATTGGTAAATAAATTAGTGAAATTGAAACCGAAAAGGACAGCTTTGACCTATAAGCACATGCACACATTCACTATGGGAAAAACAGTTGATCTTTGACTATGGAGTTGAAAAATTAGCTTTGTCGCTATAAAAGGGGAGAAGGGGAGAAGGGGAGATAGAATGGAGAAAATTTGAAAAAATTATTTTCAAAGAAATGCAAAAAGTAGTTCTTCGATCTGAGTAACCGGACCTTGGTATCATCAATATCATTGTTCGCGTAAAAAGGGGAGAAAACTAATGAGCATAAATCCCATGGAAGAAGTTCGGGCCCAGTTGGTCGGGACTAAAAGTCCTCGCTGGAAAGTCCGGAGCTTATAAATACAAAAAGGGATGGAAGTGAAATGATGGAAATAATGAGTTTTTACGAAAAATATGGCAAAGTTTGATCAATGAAGTAGAAGAAGAGAGATTGACATACCATAGTAGAATGTTCACAAAAACACGGAAGGTTGTCTAGATTGGGAGTAGAAAGTAACGAAATTATTTACTTCAGTGAGGATCATTCATATCATTAGCTTGAGATAGTTATTGTTCGGTAGTGAGTGGTAGTATTTGTATTCATATTATCTTATATATTGTATCATGGCTTGATTAATGAATATGTGAATGCATGAATGCATGAAAATGAAGAATGAAGAAGTTGTGGGTAATATATCCAACCCTTACGAGGCTATTGCTCGTCCACTAGGGTAATCTAGGGGTTTAAGGCCTTATTGCATATGGTAAATGCAATCGAAAGCAGCCTGCGAAAGTGGCACATCTTTAGTTAAATTTAATAAAAGTCTAATTTTGCGAACTAATCTATTTTGTCCTTATTTGCTAGAGGACTAGCAAGAGCTTGTTTGGGGGTAATTTGATAAGTTCACAAAATTACTATTTTAAATGTCAAAAATAAATCTTTAATTCACCATTTTATTGCATAAATGTTCTTATATATATCTTTTTATTTCTTATAGGTTTGAATTGGAAAAGATGAAGAAAATATATTAAAGTGAAGAAAGGAATGTACATGGATGAAAGATGAAGAATATAATGCACATGAAGAAAGAAGAAAATGACTTGGAAAGCATCAATATTCAAAGAAAAAGAAAAGAAAAGTAGATCTAACTTCACTTTACAAGATGTCATTATATTCCAATTTTCTCTATAAATAGGAGAGTAGTTGGAAATTGTAAGAGTTAGATGGTAGAGAGTGAGAAATTGTAGAGAGAATTTAGTCTTGTATCAAGTTTTTATTTTGTTGTAATCTTTTTCTTAGTTAATGAAAATTTCTTCTATCATCATGTTTTATTCCTATATCATTATGTTAGCTTAAACATCTTCTCAAGGGAGTGATGAAGCCACCTTGGGTAAGATATACATAATTTTATTTTATTTCTTATTGTTCAATTCTCTTCCCGAAATAATTCTTTCAAGTGACAAAACCTACAATAGAGGTTGAAAATAGAGGAAGGATTCTCCGTGATTACCAATCAATGGAAATACGGGGAATGTCTACCACTATTTATATTTATTTATTTTTAAACCAAAACATTAGAGGGAGGATTTTCCGTGATTACCAATTAATGGAAATACGGGGAATGCCTACCAATATCTATGTTTATGTTTAATAGGTTGGAGGAAAATTTGCAATAGAAATATATAATATTATTTATATAGACCCGGGTGGTGGATTCTCTTCCCTTGAGATTTCTTCCACCATTTGATAATTTTATCTAGTTATTTTAGTTTATTATTCAAAAATTCAAGAATTATTTTAAGTGATTTCTTTTTATCTCGAAAATTATAGTTTTGGATCCTAGTCTCAAACCGATTTCTAAGTTGAGAGTGGTTCGACCCTACTTATTACTATACTATTTTAAGTAAAGTATTTGTAGGTATTATAAATTTTGTTGACCGGAGTTTGGTGAAGCAACGACAAAAGAAACATCAATTCACCTACCGTCACACTCCTTAAATCAATTTAATCCCTAAACCAATTTAACTCCTAAACCAAACACCCCTTAGAATTAATCTAACCCTCAAACCAAACACCCCAACCCCAACACCCTACTGTACTCCTTCGCCAGCCTCCACCCATCCTCCACCGTCAGCTCATACTTTGGAATCTTCTCAACATCAACCAAACCCAATGTGATCAAATCCAACCCATGAGTACCCATCAAGGCCTGACCCGAACCCGCCTCCGATTTCTTCTTCTTCAGCAACTCAATTTCCAATTTTCATGTTTTGCTGAGCAAACCCATCCTCCCTCTCTCGGCTTCGCGCGCGATTTCTTTCGGCTTCAGGTGTCGGACCGGGGCCGAAGCGTTCAGGCAGTCGTCGACCATCTGCTCGAGCTCCGATTTTCGGTGCTCGCCGCCTTTGGCCGAGGGTTTCGCAACGGCACCTTTCTTGGTGGAGACGATGGATCGCTTCAACGGCACGGCGGTTTTGGTCTTGCCTTTGCCTTTGGCATTTCCGTTCACCGATCGGCGTTAGAGGAATTGGGAAGCAAATGATTCCACAGATGAACTCATGGGTTTTGATCTTGCGATTTCAGTGATTCGATTCATGTTGCAACAATTGAGGGGTGGGAGGGGTGGTGATATATATATATATATATATGTGTGTATATATATGTATATATGCGTGCAGAGTGTGTGTGTGTGAGAGAGAGAGAGATTAATTTATTTATTTGTAAATATTTGTTTGTTTGTGAATATTTGGGGTTGGTGTTTGGGGTTTTGGATTTTATATGTTTTTTTTTAATTTTATAATTATTTTTGAATTTAATAATTTTTTTCAAAATTTAATATATATTTTTGAATTTTATATGTTTTATTTTTAATTTTATATATTTGTTTCAAATTTTTTTATGTTTTTTGCGATTTTTATATTTCTTTTCAAAATTTAATATGTTTTTTTGAAAAAAAGAATAATTTCGAAATTTATATATTTTTTTAATTTTATATTTATTTTCGAATTTATAATATTTTTCAAATTTTAATATATATTTTTTCGAATTTTATATATATTTTCAAATTTTAATACAAATTAAATTATTAAATGATGGGAGGGGGTCTAATTGATAAAAGCACTATCCTTGTTTCCAAACAGAAGAAGGATAAGACATTGAGGGTAGTTTAGGGATTTAAAAAAAAAATCAGGATGATGTCATCGTTCAGGGTTCTAAGTGCTGAGAATATTAAAAAGTAGGGGGTGTAAATGAAGATATGCAAACCTAAAGGGATCAAAGTGAAGATAAGACAAACCTCAGGTGTAAATGAAGTTAACCCTTTTTTTTTGAAAACCTACAACATATGAAAAAAGAAAAATTCAAAATCTTTTTTGCAAAAAATCATTTTTTTTCCGAAAACCTGCAACATATGAAAAAAAAAAATCAAATATTTTTTTT
The DNA here is from genome assembly GCA_963922005.1 of Cornus suecica. Taxonomy (NCBI): domain Eukaryota; kingdom Viridiplantae; phylum Streptophyta; class Magnoliopsida; order Cornales; family Cornaceae; genus Cornus; species Cornus suecica. Next base: position 360,136 of record OY998238.1, read on the forward strand.
GAAAACCTGCAAGGTTGCAACATATGAAAAAAAAAATTCAAAATGTTTTTTGCAAAAAATCATTTTTTTTCCGAAAACCTGCACCATATGAAAAAAAAAAAAAATTCAAAATTTTTTTTGCAAAAAATCATTTTTTTCCGAAAACCTGCAGCATATGAAAAATATATATATATTTTTTTTGCGAAAAAGTATTTATTATGTTCCAAAATATGAATTTTTTTCCGAAAAATATATATTATGTTCCAAAATATGATCTTTTCCGAAAAATAATTTTTTGCGAAATATACACTATTATGTTCCAAAATATGATGTTTTCCGAAATATTTTTTTTTTGCAAAAAATATATACTATTATGTTCCAAAATATGATTTTTTTTTTAAAAATTTTTTTTTTGCGAAAAAGTATTTATTATGTTCCAAAATATGAATTTTTTTTCGAAAAATATATATTATGTTCCAAAATATGATCTTTCCGAAAAATAATTTTTTTGCAAAAAATATACACTATTATGTTCCAAAATATGATGTTTTCCGAAATATATTTTTTTGCAAAAAATATATACTATTATGTTCCAAAATATGATGTTTTCCGAAATATATTTTTTTGCAAAAAATATATACTATTATGTTCCAAAATATTATTTTTTTTCGAAATTTTTTTGTTTTGCAAAAGTATATATATTTTTTTCCGAAATAATTCATATTTTGGAAAATAATATGCTCCCTCCGAAAAAAAAATTTCCGAAAAAATATATATATATATTTCTGAATTTATAATTTTTGTGAAAAATATAATTGATTTTTGAAAAATAATTTTTTTAAATGGTTGAATCAACAAACCCCCTTATACTATTGATTGAGGGTAGTTTAGGCATTTTGAGTCAAAATGTGAGCTGAGGGGGCAATTTGATGAAATTGAATAGTATAGGGGGCAAAGTGGACACAGTAGGAGTTAGTTGATTAAATTGGATAGTATAGGGGGGTTGACTGAAATTAACCCTATTAATTTGTCTCAAATTACCCCTTTCTGCACTATTTGACTATGTTAAATGACTATATTAACCTTACATTTTCAATTACTTATCTTAATTTCTCTATTTCAAGGACAATAACAAAGCAATAATAGAAAGAAAAAAAAAACATATGCACTAACAAATATTTTCATCACATTCAACATAAAATTATTCGATAATTTAATTCATATTTTGTTTTTTGTCATAAAAAATATTAATAGTAGTGTAGACTCATTTTCTTTTAAATAAAAATTTGGATTGTGTAATTTAGAAAAAAATAATTAATATTGCTTTAATTTTGGATTGAGGCTAAATATGAGTTTATTATGAAATTAAATATGTCCTTTTTTGTTAGTGCACAGTATTAAAGCAATATTATTATTTTTTCCAAGATTACACAATCCCAATTTTTATTTAAAATGAAATGGACAGTTTGAAACAAATTAATAGTGCAGGAGCTAATATGATAGTGGTGGGGTTATTTGATACAAATATCATAGTAGTAGGGTTTTTATGATAATAGCCCTTTCTTTAATAACACAAACATCATCTTGTGGCTTTAGTGGTTAAAGCTCAGCTCCTTGAGCGGCTTTTAATCGCACGTATAAAAGTGTATTGAAGATTTTTCATTAAATGTATAATTAAGTGTTAAAAACCTTATATCTTTTGAATTTCACCCGATTTATATATGTCTAAATTGTCATATTTACAATATTTTATGTGTTAATTCTAAGAAACCCCCTATGTTATTTAATTTAATCAATTAATCCCTACAGTGTCCACTTTGCCCCTTATACTATCCAATTTCATCACTATGCCCCCTCTTCCTTACATTTTGAGTTAAAATGTCTAAACTACCCTTCCTTAATAGTATAAGGGGGTTTAGTGAAATTAACCTTTAAAAAAATTATTTTTCGAAAATATATTATATTTTTCGTAAAAACTATAAATTTCAAAATATATATTATGTTCCAAAATATGATTTTTTTTGCGAAAAAGTATATGTTATGTTCCAAAATATGAATTTTTTGTGAAAAATATATATTATGTTTCAAAATATGATTTTTTATCCAAAATTTATTTTTTTTGCGAAAAATTATATATTATGTTCCAAAATATGAATTTTTTCCGAAAAATATATATTATGTTCCAAAATATGATTTTTTGTGAAAAAGTATATGTTACGTAACAAAATATGAATTTTTTCCGAAAAATAATTTTTTTGCGAAAAATATATATTATGTTTCAAAATATGATTTTTTATCCAATTTTTTTTTTTGCAAAAATGTATATATTATGTTCCAAAATATGAATTTTTTCCGAAAAATAATTTTTTGCAAAAAAGTTTTTATTATGTTTCAAAATTTGAATTTTTTTCCGAAAAATATTTTTTTTGCGAAAAATATATATTATGTTCCAAAATATGATCTTTTCCAAAAAATAATTTTTTTTTGCGAAAAATATATACTATTATGTTCCAAAATATGATTTTTTTTTCGAAAAATAATTTTTTTGCAAAAAGTATATATTATTTTTTCCGAAATAATTCGTATTTTGGAAAATAATATACTCCCTCCAAAAAATAATTTTTTTGCGAAAAATATAATTGGTTTTCGAAAAATAATATTTTCAAATGGTTGATTTCACTAAACCCCCTTATACTATTGAGGGTAGTTTAGGCATTTTATTCAAAATGTGAGGTGAGGGGGCATAGTGATGAAATTGAATAATATAGGAGACAAAGTGGATATAGTGAGAGTTAGTTGATTAAACTGAATAGTATAAGGGGGTTTCTTGAAATTAACCCTTATTTTATTGGAATTGGAGAGCCCCTAAAGAATACCTCCTACAACATCTTCATGTTTTGGTATGCAGAACTAATTGAAGAACCCAAATTAAAAATAATTTGTTGAGGTAAGAAGGAAGATTATATTTAATTTGGTTGCTTTGTTTTTTTCTCCTTTTTTTAGATTAAATTTATTTTTTGATAAAATATAGTATAATTAATATTTAATTTGGTTGCTTTAGTATACTAATCGATTCAAAGAATAAATTGGGTTCAATGTCACATTCACAATGGTATCATATGGTGTAAAATATGTGTCTTTTTTTAAAGGGTTAATTTCAAAAAAACCCCCTATACTATTCAATTTAATTAACTAACCTCCATTGTGTTCACTTTGCCCACTATACTATTCAATTTCATCACTATGCCCCTTCCCCTCACATTTTGAGTCAAAATACCTAAACTACCATCAATAGTATAGGGGGGTTAGTGAAATCAACCCATTAAAAAATTATTTTTCGAAAATCAATTATATTTTTTGTAAAAACTATAAATTTCAAATATATATATTTTTTGGATAAAATATATATATTGGAAAATGATATATATTTCGGAATATATATATAATTCCTCAAAAATATATACTTTCCGATTTTTTTTCGAAAAATAATTTTTTTTTGCGAAAATATATATTATGTTCCAAAGTATGAATTTTTTTCTCAAACATAGATATTATTTTCCAAAATATGATTTTTTTTCTGAAAAATAATTTTTTGCAAAAATATATATATTTAAGAATAAATTATATTATTTTTGAAAAAAATAATACATATTTTTCGGGAAAAATCATATTTTTTGAAAAAAATTCGGAAAATATATATTAGACTAATTATATATATTTCGAAATATATATCATTGTCCAATATATATTTCCCGAAATATATATTTTTTTATATTTTGGAAAATAATATATATTTTTTGCAAAAAAATTATTTTTTGAAAATAATCATATTTTGGAAAATAATATAAATTTTTCACAAAAAAATTATTTTTCAGAAAAAATTCATATTTTGGAAGATAATATATATTTTTCGGAAAAAATTCATATTTTTTTAAAACAATTCAAAAAATATATTTTTTTGACGAATTATATGTATATTCCGAAATATATATCACTTTCCAATATATATATATATATTTTAAATTTATATTTTTTACGAAAAATATAATTGATTTTCGAAAAATAAATTTTTTAAAGGGTTGATTTCTCTAAACCCCCTATACTATTGAGGGTAGTTTAGGTATTTTTACTCAAAATGTGAGGGGAGGGGGCATTGTGATAAAATTGAATAGTATATGGGGCAAAGTGGACATAATAGGAGTTAGTTGATTAAATTGGATAATATATGGGGGTTTTGTGAAATTAATCCTTTTTTAAAACAAAAAAAATAGAAAAATAAATTCTACTTTATTATTTTTTATTAAAACAGGATAATTTGCACTAACACCCCCTGAGGTATTGGTCAATTCCACTTTTCGGTCGGTTAACGCTTTTATGGACACTCATACCCTTTGAGCCGTGGAATGGCAGAAATACCCTTAAGGTAAAATATTAAAATACATAGTAAATTGTTCCAACATGTTAAATGACTCTGATGACCTTCTCCATATGTTGACAGTTGTCCCACTACCAACCAACCCTTATCATTTCCCACCATTTTATTTCCACCCACAAAAAACCCAAAGTTATTTTTTTCTCTCAATCTTCTTTCTCTCTTCTCTTTATCCGCCATGGAAAACAGATGATGTAAAATCACAACTTCATCGTTTTTCCTCAATTTTCTAACTTATCTTTCTATTTTAACCTTCGTTTTGATCTCCCCCAGTGTTCTTGTGTTGTTGAATCGAAATGAAGAGATCTAGGATTTTTCAGTTTATGAGCAGATATAGGGTTCTTGTCATCTGATTTTGAGGAATATGAACTGATTTAGGGTTTTTCGGTTCTGCATATGTTGGTCTCAGCCAAAAAAGGTGTGTTCTTTGATCTTTTTTGATATGTGATCTAAGTATATTTCTTCCACCTTTGTTTGTTCTTTGATTTACAAACTGGATCTAGTGCATTTACATATTAATTTAGTGTTTCTCGGTTTCAGTGATGATCTTGGGTTATTGTCATTTCTTTTTAAGGAATATCAATAGATCTTCAATTTTCTGGTATGCATGTGTTGAAAATCAGTTGTTTTTTATCTTTGATCTTTGTCTTCCTTGATCTCTAATCTTTGTATATTTTTTTCATTTTTCATTTTATTTAATTTATATTATATATATGTGATTTATTCCTTTTTGTTTATATTTGTTTGATTAAATTTTGGGTAATTTGCAGTCAGACCTCTCGAGGTTTCGGTCAATTGCAATAAGTGGCTGGTCAACGCAATTTCGGTCCCAAAGACCCCTAAGGTTTCAATTTCGTTGCAATGACATCTCCTGGACTGATGAAATGACTAGCATGCTCTTTAATTGTCTCACTTATTACATTAGGGTAATATATGAAGTGTGAAATTACCTATATGCCCAAACACTTCACTCACCTCTGAAATTACTAATTACACTTTCACCCCTTATTACAAAAAATATATATATATTATGAAAATTATTATTTGATTTTTTTTCTTTATAAAATTCTAAATAAATATATAAAATTCGAAACAAACATATAAAATTCAAAAATATATATATAATTTGTAAAAAATATATAAAATTTGAAAAAACATATAAAATTCAAAAAACTATATAAAATTTGAAACAATATATAAAATTCGAAAAAAATATATAAAATTCGTAAACAATATATAAAATTCGAAAAACATATAAAATTCTAAAAAATATATAAAATTTAAATATATATATATATAAAGTGTGACTGAAATTTAAGTGGACAATCCTTAGAGTCATTAGCCAAGATAACAGATCCTCTTTAGCTCTCTGCATAGCTATTTCAATGGCCACGATAACAACACATGCCCCACGATGGTGACCGAAATCGAAATCGAACCGATACTTTATTAAAATATTTTAATATTTGGATAAAAATTAACAGTTCGGTTTCGGTTCTCATTTTTAAATAACCGAAAGTATCGGTTTGATTCTTGTTTCTGTCGGAATCGAAAGCAAACCGCACTGTGAATATATTAATATTTGAATCAAAATTAACAGTTCGATTCCGGTTAACATTTTTAAGGAAACGAAACTATCTGTTCGATTCCGATTTTGGTCAGAATCAGAAGCGAACCGGACCGTGTGCACCCCTAGATTTGGGTACCAAGGGACCGTGTATAGTTAATCGATTAATTTTTTTATTTTGAATTTTATTTTATATAATTTTGTTTAAAATATTAATATTTATTTTTATTTTATATAATTTTGATTAAAATATTATTTATATAATTTTTATTTTATATTTATTTGTTGAGAGGAAAAGTGAAAATGATGGAGAGAGGAAAGTGGTAGAGAGAGAAAGAAATAAGTGTTGAATAAAAAATTATTTACGAATTTTATATGTTTTTTTTTAATTTTATATATTGTTTCAAATTTTATATATATTTTTGAATTATATATGTTTTTCAAATTTTATATATATTTTTTACAAATATATATATTTTTTCGAATTTTATATGTTTGTTTTGAATTTTATGTGTTTATTTCAAATTTTATATAAAAAAAATTCAAATTGTAATTTTCGTAATATATATATATATATTTTGCAATAAGGGGTGGAAGTGTAATTAATAATTTCAGAGGTGGGTGAAGTGTTTAGGCATATGAGTAATTTCACACTTCATATATTACCCTAATGTAATAAGTGAGACAATTAAAGGGCATGCTAGTCATTTCACTTGCCCAGGGGGGTGTCATTGCAACGAAATTGAAACCTCAGGGGGCTTTGGGACCGAAATTGTGTTGACCAGTCACTAATTGCAATTGACCGAAATCTCAGGGGGTCTGACTGCAAATTACCCTTAAATTTTTAATATATGTTTTTATTTTGTTTTGTTTTGTTTATGTGTTCAAAGAAAATTCATACCTCTTATTGTGTTTTTGTGGGTGGCTTCAAGTGTTGGCACTACTTAGGAGTTGTACTGCAATTAGGTTAGTAATTTGAGTGATGTTTAAAAAGGCATATGCATGTTTTAGTTGCTAATTATTGTTCAGTGTTTGTTATTACAAATTTGACACTAAAAATTGATGCAATTGGGAATCATGAAATAATAATTAAAAATGCATAATTAATAATATAAATAATAAATAGATATAATAATAAATAAATATAATAATAAATAATAAGTAAATATAATAATAAATAAATACTTCATAATAATAATAAAAAATGAGTATAATAATAATAAATTAATATTAAATTAATAAAATATATTTTTAAATTATTAAAAGTGAATAAATAATTTATAAATAAAATGAATTAAATAATGAAATAATCATAAATAAATAAATAGAATATATTTATAAATTAATATATAAATTAATAAATAATAAAATATATTATGAAGTGAAGAAATAATAAATAAATATTATAATAAATAATAAATAAATAGTAAGACCAGATCGCTTACCAAATAGACTTTTAAGTTTAGGATCCATATCAGATTAGACCAGACCATATCAGACCATACCATACCAAACCAGACCAGAAAGACCGCCTACCAAACATGGCCTAAAACAAACAAACTACTCCCTTTATACCATTATTTCATTCTATCATTATCATTTGGATTAATTTTTAAAATATATATATATAATTCAAAAATATATATATTAAATTTTAAATTTTTTTTATAAAATTAAAAAATAACATATAAATTTTGAAAAAATATATAAAATTCGAAACAAATATATAAAATTCTTAAAATTATATATAATTTCTAAAAATATATAAAATTCGAAAAAATATATATTAAATTTGGAATTTTTTTTATAAAATTCAAAAATAAATATAAAATTCAAAAAAATCATATAAAATTCATAATATATATATAATTTGAAAATATATATATATATATATTTTGAAATATATATATAAAATCGACGAACAAATTTTTTGAATTTATATTTTTTTCAGAATTTACTATATATATTTGAAATTTATATATGTTTTTTAAATTATATATATATTTTTTGAATTTTATATTTTTTTTTCGAATTTGTTTTCTAATTTTCTATTTTTTTCGAAATTTAATATATATTTTTTGAAATTTATATATCATTTAGGGTGCTTTGTGATCCCAATAGGACAATCAAAATGGATTGTTTTATTAGATATGCAAATTCACTTAGTACTATTGGGGAAACTGTAAGTCATGAGCCACTAGATAAGAGATAAAATTAATATTAAAACATGATTTTTATGAATTTGTTCTTCACATTTTTCGCCCCTTCAAAGTAGAATCAACATGTCAACCTACATCATTTTTAGGTACAACATGCAACAATATAGTTTCTTATATTTTTAGGTACATCATTTTCATTTCGAATTTTATATGTTTTTCTTGAATTTTATATTTATTTTCAAATTTTATAAAAAAAATTGAAATTTAATATATATATTTTTTTAATTTATAAAAATAAAATATATATATTTTTACGAATTTTATATATTTGTTTCGAATTTTATATTTATTTTTGAATTTTATAAAAAAATTCCAAATTTAATATATATTTTTTTGAATTTTATATATTTGTTTTGAATTTCATAAAAAAAATTGAAATTTAATATATCTATATTTGAATTTTATATTTCTTGTTTAAATTTAAATGATAATGATAAAATGAAACATTGGGGGTAATTTGGGCATATAGTGGTGTAAATGGGGTAAATTGCTTGTTTTAGAAAGGTGAAAGTATTGAAATGGGGCAAAAAAAACATAAGGGGGTATTTTGCAACCCTTAAAAAGCATAGGGGGTTTTATGTTTTTTTGCCTTTATATATTAATAATAATATTTAAGGGTACAAAGGTAAATTCATAAATTTCCGTTAGTTAACTTACTGTCCCTTTGCCTCAGGGGTCCGTGTGGGAATACTGAAATTTGAGGGGGTCTGTGTGAGAATACGCCTATTGTAAGGGGCATTAGTTGGAAAAGCCCAAAAAATAAAACAACGGTAAATTACACTCACCTCCACTCTAATTAGGTAAATTACACTCACCTCCACTCTAATTAGAAAATCTCAAAACGTTCCCCTCAATTTAGTAAAGGGTTAAGTACTCAAAACCCCCTACAGTTTCATACTAGGTGCAAAAAAATCCCACCAGAATGAAAATGTTGTATTAGCATGCATAAGTTTCAAAAACGTGCGAATACTCCCCTACAAGTTTCTAAAACGTACGAATACCCCCTGTCAACCTCTAAAATACCCATTTTACCATTTTATACTCTCTTAAATACCCATTTTACCCTTTTGCAAAGACCATTATACCCTTATAATTAAATTAGCATTATACCCTTATAATTAAAAATATATAAAATTCAAATAAAATTTGAAAATAATATATAAAATTCGAAAACAATATATAAAATTCAAAATATATATTTAAAATTCGAAACAAATATATATAAAATTCAAAAAAAGTATATAAAATTCAAAAAAAATATAAATTTTGAAAACAATATATAAAATAAAAAATAATATATAAAATTTGAAATAAATATATAAATTTTGAAACAAAATATATAAAATTTGAAACAAATATATAAAATTTGAAAACAATATATAAAATTCGAAAAAATATATAAAATTTTAGTTATATATATATTGTTTCAAATTTTATATATTTCTTTCGTATTTTATATATATTTTTTATAATCTTATAAATATATTTTAATTTTATATATTTTTTCAAATTTTATATATGTTTTCGAATTTTATATATCTTTTCAAATTTTATATATTTTTTTGAATTTTATATACATTTTTCAAATGTTATATATGTTTTCAAATTTATATACGTTTTTTCGAATTTTATATATATTTTTTAATTTTATATATATATTTCTTGAATTTTATATGTTTTTAAGAAATTTATAATTTTTTTGAATTTTATATGTTTTTTTAGAAATTTATAATTTTTTCAAATTTTTTTTTACATATTTTCCATTTTTTCAAATTTATGTACTAAGGGCATATATGTCATTTTTACAAAAAAAATGGGGTCAATTCTCACACAAATGAAAGGTTTGGGGTAAAATCAAACCAGAGGGTTTTATACACACCATATGCATAGTATAAGGGTGTTAAAAACTCGCGACCCTTTAGTAAATATTACTGACCTCCCTTAGACACACTTGCATCAAAGTTGGGTTTGTTTACAAAAAAATAAAATAAAATAGTACTTCTATAGTCTTTAAAAAAAATTAATTAGTTTCTCAACAAAATTCAAGTGCCTCATTTTTTCAAAATATTTATTTATTTAACAGTTCAATTTGTACTAAATTCAAATTCAATTTCACAACTTAACCCTCAAAATTTTATATTTCAATTATTATTATTATAGATTAAAAAAAACAATTTCAATTTTTAACTTAATGAAATTAAAGTCTTATCCAAGTCGAACCATTATTCTGATTAGAATTAGAATATTCTTTTTGCACTCACACAATTTTTGGCGACTACATTAAAGGCTCTCGTGACTAGAGCTGATAAAATGAGATACGACACGGTAACATGACATGAATTAAATGAGTTAGGGTTGACCATAAAATGATTGAAGTTGTATAAGGGTTGACCCGAACACGACACGAGTAACCAAAACATGACACGTTTGACACGATTATATATATATATATATATATATATATATATATATTTAATTATTTATTTTCTTCTTTAATTGTCATGAGTTGAAATATATCAATAAACTATTACTGGATCGTGTCAAATTCAATTTAATTTAATATATTATAATAAATAAGTTAAATGAATTACATGGGTCGACACGGATAACATGTGGGTTGAGTTAGGGTTGAACATAATTGACACGTATATTAATCAGGTCTTTTTCGACACGACACGATCTCAATCCGATACGAACATGACCCACCGACACGGATTGCCAGTCCTACTCTTGACTGTCACACTCGCACAATGACAATAATTTTTCACGCGACTACGCTCAAGACTCTAGCGCACTCACCCAACAATAACAATTTTTTACAACAACACCAAGATGAAAGTAGTTTTCAAAAAATTTAATAGTAATATATCTAATGTATTTTTTTCACATATTTATTTACACTTACAATATTTTAAGCGCGTGAAACCTTACGTATAAATGGTTTTACATTTATTATCGTCTAAGGCCTCCACTTATTTTTAGAAGTTCAGGGTCGCCCCTTGAGCAATTTCTGTTTAGTTTATCCATGACTAAAGGAAAAAATTAAAACTTGAAAGGATAGTTTACCCTCCAAATCTCTTATTTGTTATTATTTCAAAAATGAAAAGATATGGAGAAAAACGTTAACAACTTAAGTGAGATTTCTATAAGTTTAAAAATAATCTTAATATTTCAAAAAGAGAAATTTAAAATATATTTTTGTATAAAATTATTTCTCTTCTTAAAATACTATAATTTGTCTTCCTTTCCAATATAATTTATCCAATATATGAACTTTACTCATTACTATATTTTTTATTCTTTTCTTTCTTCTCATAACTAATGTTTATCATTTATTTTGTTCCGTTGCTAGTAAACTCAAATGAAACCATACACTACGAGGTTTTCACATATATGTAAAGATCAATACTTTTTCTGTCCCAATTTAATTGTCTACATTTGATCTTTCAAGATTTTTTTTGATATTTTATGTTTTCCATTTTACACTTTGATATGTAGTATAGTTGTAATTTTTAGTGAAACCTATTCATTTTTTAAGTTAATGAAGAGAGATAATTTGGAAAAGTATCTGATAATATTGTATTGGGATTTGAAACTGGATAACTAATTTGGAATAAATAAAATAGACAAAATGAACAACTAAATTGGGACGGAAGGAGTATATAATTTTGACAATTTTATAATGACAACATTATTATGTAATCATTCAACACTGTTAGATAATAATTTTTCAAATGTATTTAAAAGGTTAATACAACCTTTTTATAATTTTCGACTGTTGAAATTATTATTCAACAACTTTAAACGTGTTTTGACTTTGATATACGTGTGTTTACGAGAAAGTAAATTATATTATTAAAAAATAATACAAAATAATTTGAATTTTTAATTAACTAAGCCGAGTATGAATCACGAACAAATTTAAATCCTTGACTACATTGGTATATAATTTCCATTGTATTCTATTGTTATGTTACTTCTGATATTTACCTTTCATTTTTTTTTTATAGACTCATTCAATAATTTTTTTAAAAAAAATTGAATTTTTTGTATTTGATTCTAATAAATTTTAGGCAAAAGTGCAAAACACCCCCCGAACTATCCCTAAGTGAGCAAAATACCCATTGTACTATAAAAGTAAACAAATCAGTCATCAAGTTCTCAAAATTGAACAAGTTGCCCCCCGGACCCATTTTTTGAATGTCAATTTAACCTTTTGTAAAATATAAAAATAAGGGTTAAATTTATTTACACTCTTAAGATTTGTTTGATCTTCAATTAGACCCCCTTAAGTTTGACAAACTTCATTTACACCCCTTAATGCCACTTAATACCAAACTTACTATCAATGGTGAGATATATGGTGTTTGAAAACAATGATTCAATTTCTTTATTACCTTCAATTTTTATTATCTTTATCCAATATTTTTTCACTTTTAACATTATTATCTAGTTATATAAATGAATTTATTTTTTGATATATGCCGAAATAAAAAATTAATGCCAAAATATATTTTTTCCAAACTACAAATTAGAGTATATTATTTTCCCACCTTTAACATTATTATCTAGCTATATAAATTATTATTATTATATATATATATATATATATATACACACAATAAATGAATTTCCTCAATTGACACCTAAAATTTGATGATTTTAAAACACATTTTATGTTTCAGTGGTAAGGACTCAAACTGCAAAGCGACTGAGTCGTGACTCTAGATACTAAGAATAATCCATTTGGGCATAAAGAAATATAAAAAAAGTACTTCGGCATTAATTTTTATTTCGGCATAAAAAATTTCGTTTATAGTAAAATATATATATAACAAATAATTTATATAACTAGATAATAATCTTAAAAGTGGGAAAATATTGGATAGAGATAATAAAATTTGAGGGTAGTAAAGAAATTGAATCTTTGTTTTAAAACACCACATATCTCAACATTGAGAGTAGTTTAGGTATTAAGTAATATTGGGGGTATAGTTGATGTGAGTTTGAAAAAATAGGGGGTGTAAATGAAGTTTATCAAACTTGAGAGGGCCTGATTGAAGATAAAATAAATTTCAGAGTTTTAAATGAAGTTAACCCTTATTTTTGTATTTTTATGGGTAAAGTGCATTAAACCCCCTGAACTATTTTATCTCTCTCAACTAACCCCATGAACTATACTTTTTACACAAAACTTCCTAAACTATCCTAACTTTTACAATTCACTTCATTCCGTTATAACACCGTTAGTTAAATTAGGATAATTTGTACTCAAATCCCCTGAGGTTTTGGTCAATTGCACTCACCCCCTGAGATTTCATTTTCCTTGCAATGACACCCCCTAAAGGGGAGAAATGACCGGGATGCCCTTGTGTTGTCTCCCTTATTTCACGAGACAAATATCTAGGTGGTGAAATTACCTCCATGCCCTAAGATGAAAACCCTATAATGTATATATATCTATAACAACTATTCTTAAATGTGAGGGGTTGAGAATATTTCTGAACATTTTCTTCAAAATAAAAATTAATGAATTAATATATATTAGTTGAAGTGCAACTCTAAGGAGTACGTCAAAACGATATAGAGTAAAATAAAAGGGGTTGGAAATATTTCAACTTTTAAAAAATAATAATAATTAATTAATATGCATTACTTGAAGTGTAACTCTAATGAATATTTCAAAAGATATAGAGTAAAGATATACAACAAGGGGTTTTAAAAAATTTTGTATTTTTTTTATAAAAAATAATAATTAATTAATATACATTAACTAAAATGTAACTCTAATAAATATTTCATAAGATATAGAGTAAAGATATAAGACAAATATATTTCGGTAAGGAAAAATAATATAACTTAAAATACAGAAATTTGTATATTTATCTATCTATCTATATACTACTAATAAAAACACAAGGACTGTCTAATATTTCGATTCATTATCACCTTTTATAATATAAAAAATTATAATAAGTAAAGTTTGACATTATTTAAAGTGTAAGGGCTTAAATTAATTTTATAAAAAAATTAATAAATAATAAACCATTTGTCATATTTTTATAAAAATATAAAAAATTACAATAAGTAAAGTTTGTTATTATTTTATAGTGTAATGGCTTAAATTAATTTTACACAAAGAATAATAAATTATAAGTCATTTGTAACATTTTTATACATTTATCACCTCTTACAATACAACAAAAACTATAATTAAAATGTATTACTACTTGTTTAAATTGTAGGAGTTGTATATTATTTATTTACAAAATAAATTAAATTATATGAGATCACAAATATTTTATACATGTATCACCTTCTGAAATACAAAAAAAAATCATAAATAAAATGTATTATTATTATTTAATGTAAAATGTCACATTATTAGTTTTAGGAAAAAATTAAAAAATGATAAATTTTGGGGCCTATATTACAAAAATGACAATTTAAATTTTTTTTTTTAAAGAAATGTGATAATATTTCAAAAATCATTGTATCCAAAGTACTTGAATTTTTTTTCAAGTTGAGCTTAAGACATAAAGGTTGTTTGGTCCATTAATTTAGCCAACATGTCTTTTACACTAAAGCAAGGGCACAAGAGTCATTTCATGGGGTCTTCACTCCTTCAAGAGGTGTCATTGCAAGGAAAATGAAATCTCAGGGGGCGAGTGCAATTAACCGAAATCTCTGAGGATCTGAGTGCAAATTATCCTAATTTAACTAAAGGTGTTATAACGGAATGGAGTTAAATGCAATACTTAAATAGTTTAGGGGGGCAATGCGTAGTTCAGGGGGGTTAGTTGAGAGAGATAAGAAAGAAGAGGGGGTTTAATGCACTTGACCTTATTTTTATAAAAGGTTAATATATGGGTACAATGGTAATTTGACATTCAAAAAGTGGGTCCAGGGGGTAACTTGCTCATTTTTGAGAACTTGAGGGAATGATTTACTCAGTACATAGGGTATTTTGCTCATTTGAGGATAATTCAGTGGAGTATTTTGTACTTTTGCCTAAATTTTATATGACATATTAGCATGATATAAGAGCATCAATGATTTTTATAACTCAACTTTAAATTCAAAAATTACACTATCAATGTAAGGGTTAACTTGATTTGAATCCTTTAAGATTTGTTAGAGATAGGTAAATAGAAATGACTAGTTGTAAATTTGTAATAAGAAGATAACATGTGGAAAAGGGCCGTCAAAGCTTAAGTTAGAAAAAATTGGGGCATGTTCACTACTAACATGTAAACATTTTAATTTTTACTTTTGTAAATAATAATAATATTTTTCTGTTATACTTTATGGAAATAAGACGCAGAAATGATGTTAATTAACCCTTATTTTTCTGTTAAAAAAACCCATAGCAACGTTTATTAAATATGTATTTCACAATTTTTGTACCAATTTTTTTTTTTTCATATGGAATAATATATAGTAATATTATGCATCATCTATTTTAAAAGTATAAATATTAACAAAATAATACATAATTTAAAGTCATTACAGTCTTTGCAACAAGAATAAAAGAATCATAACTTGTCATACAAAATATTATTTATCAAAATTTGCAAATGTTAAATAATATACTATATAATATTATTTGAAATGCATTAATTCAATATTTATGTATCATAATAATAAATTGGTATATAAATACTATAAATATCTACTGCATAATAGTTTATAATAATTTACTCCATCCGTCCCAAAATAAGTGTCCACTTTTTCTCTTTTCCTTATCCCAAAATAAGTGTCTACTTTTGAAAAGTCAAACACTTTATTTAGTCAATTTACCAATCTAACCTTCAACCATTAAAGTTATAAAACATATACATTATAAACCCTCACATCACTATGGTGATACCATGAATAAAGTTAGTATTTCATTCACTAATACTACAACAAAAGTCATCCTTTTAAAAAGTTGAATTCCCCAAAATGGACTTATAATTTGGGACGGATGGAGTAATAATTTAGTTTAACTATGCATATTATACTAGACAAGATTTAAGCCTTATTTGGATTGACTTTTCGAACGTTGCTTTTAGCTTATTGGAGAAAAAAACTGTTTTGAACGCTGTTTGACAAAAAAAATTAGAGAGCTTCTGTGCTTTGAAATAGTGTTTTAAAGAAGTTGGGGGTACCGACTTCTCAAAACAATTTCTGTTTCTCATTTTCTTCTTTAAAAAGCCAAAAGCATAAGCTATGTCAAACATGGTCTTAGTTACAATCATATATTTTATTACAATTTTTGTGGAAATGTGTACTTATATTTAGTCTAGAGTTTGGAATATCATTCCTCCAAACCCTATTTATTATTAGGGTAACTAACCCCTTGGGTATTGGTC
Organism: Cornus suecica; assembly: GCA_963922005.1. NCBI lineage: Eukaryota > Viridiplantae > Streptophyta > Magnoliopsida > Cornales > Cornaceae > Cornus > Cornus suecica. The sequence goes on from OY998238.1 coordinate 376,687, forward strand.
AATTACAGTTAGATGATGGTCAATGTAATAGTCAAAAAAGTACATGGCCCAACAAGGATGGGCCACAGAACTGATGGGCCGAAGAAATAAATTGACCCATAGAATTCTCTAGAAGATGAGTGATCCATAAGTCAGGGAGTTGTCCTACTTATGGAAAAGAGTTTATCAAATCTCATGATTTAAGGGATTGATAAACTTGGATAAGTGGGCTTGACTCATTTACCAAATTGTGTATAAATACTTGGCCAAAGATTGAATAAAGAATCCAATTTTAAACCCAATTATAATTGTATATTTTTTCGCATCTACACAATTGGCGCCGTCTGTGGGAATCACTATTATTGAAATCTTTTTTTTCAATAGCTTCTCATTCTCTACGAAAAGCTAAGATTCATACCATTAATGGCGGTGATCACACATTCACAACAAATTATTTTACTTCCGAACGAAGGCCAGTAAGCAAGGGATCCGATTAGGCGATCCCTGGAGGAGAGGACCGCCGAATTGGAGAAACAGAACGCTGAATTGGTGGCAAAACTGGCCCTACTTCAGAACCCTCGAGAAGTCCAGAACGATGAGCAGTCCAGCCAGTAGGAGCGGTCTATAGGCCACCAGTCAGAAAAGGACAACCACCACATAAAGTCCAATGACGATCGGGGATGAGCATGCGGAGTCATCCCTACAGGTGCTTGGGGGGCGCAATCCCGAGGAGATTCTGACCATAAAGAAATTGGAGGAAATTATTACTAGATTCCAAAAGGAGGTGCTTAAGGATCTGAAGTTGCAGACCCCTATTGATCTGGCCTCCGAGGAATCCATCGACGTCGTGCAGACTCCATTCACCATGACGATCACCAGTGTGCCCTATCCGGAGAGGTTGAGACTACCGAAGTTCACCCTGTTCGACGGCACAAAAGATCTAATGGAGCATATCTGCCACGTCCATACAAAGATGAATGTCTACAACAAAAACGAAGCCTTACTCTGCAAAGTCTTCCCCACCAGCCTAACCGAAGCAGCCCTGCTCTGGTTCAGAAAACAATCACCCCGATCTATTGGAAGTTGGCTCAGACTCTGTGAGTTATTCATTGCCCAGTACTTCGGTAATAAAAGACAAAAGAAGACCATCTCCAGTCTATTCACCATAATCCAGGAGAAAGGCGAATCCCTGAAAATCTTTGTCTCGCGATTCAATGTCGAGATGTCCTCAATTGATAATTGTGACCAACATTCAGTTGTCGAGGCCTTCAGAATGGCCTTGATCCCTGGAACCAAGTTCCATCAGTCCTTGGTCAAGAGGCCACCAACAGACATCGGAGAACTCAATTCCAGGGCACAAGGGCATCTATGAATAGAAGAGGAGTTGGCCATACGCCAAAGAAGGACAACCTTTGCAAGCTTAAAGGCAAGGGTAACCTAACCTTCCAGGGTAAAGGATTGGGCACCAGATCAGAAACGACCAAGAGCTCCTCCTGCACCCTCCCCAGTCCTAGAGAAACGCCAGAGATTTGAAGACAAGGTCACCCCATTAAAGGTTACCCTGGCCAAGCTGTATCAAGAGACTAAGGGTAAAGGAATCTTATGGTCACCACCACCCATTAGACAACCAATGGACCAGAGGGACATGTCAAGATATTGTGCCTTCTATGGCGAGTATGGGCACCACGCCAACGAGTGCATAAGCCTTAGGAGACAAGTGGAAGCCATGATAACAAAATGATATTTAACTGAGTACGTTGCCAAGAAGGGCACCCGATCAGACCAAACGTCACATGCACCCGTCAAGGGGGCAATGTGACAACCCGTAAGAGTCATTCACATGGTTCACGGAGGACCAAGTCGATCATAAGTAGAGGAAGCCCGTAGATCCCAAATGCGTCAAGCCCAGAAGCTGCGAAGGGTTGGGGAGGTCAGCGAGTTTCAAAGTCCGAAAGAGGACGCCCGGATAACTTTCTCTTATGTGGATATGCGAAGCATTCAAACACCACATGACAATCCCTTGGTTATCTCCCTTATGGTCTCGAACTGCTTGATCAAGAGAATGATGGTTGACCCAGGAAGCAGCGCGCAACATTATCACCAAGTGGGCCTTCGAGAAGTTAGAGATTAACCCTCAGGAGATAGTCCCTTTTAGAAGGCCGATAACAGGATTTGATGGCAGAAGAGTGGAACCAGTGGGAGAGATCCAACTGTCAGTAAATCAGTAAGGCGTACGTTTATAGAAACTTTTGTGGTGGTGGATGTCAAACCCTTATATAATCTCCTTATGGGAAGGGGTTGGATCTATCGGATGCACGGAGTTCCTTCAACCATGCATCAAGTCATGCGGTGCATCGATCCGAACGGAATTGACGTGATTGACATCAGGGGCGATCAGTTAGCAGCCAAGGAATGTTATGCTGTCACCATGAAAGGTATGAGGGAAAGGGCTGAACCAGAACGAGAGTCACGATCCAAAGCGGTACCCGATGATCAATAACAATTACAGGAGGAGGGTGCGGGGTCGTCAATAGCAGTTGAACCTTTGCTTGAAGTTCAGATCTACCCTGATCATCCTGAAAGGTTGACTTATGTTGGTTCTGGCCTCAATGCACAAGAAAAAAAGGAAATGAAGGCCCTCCTACGCTCCAATGCTGACGTATTTACCTGGGACCATATGGATATGGTTGGCATCGATCCGTCAATAGCCCAACATTTTCTCAATGTGGATTTCGACGTAAAACCTGTCTGATAGAAGCAAAGGCAAATGAGGGCTCACCAAAACCAGATCATAGCTGAAGAGGTCGATCGAATTCTCCAAACAGGATTCATTAAGGAGGTACAGTATCCTTCCTGGCTGGCAAACATTGTTGTGGTTCAGAAGAAAAACGGGAAATGGAGGATGTGCGTAGACTTCACCGACCTGAATAGAGCATGCCTGAAGGATTGTTTCCCCTTACCAAAGATCGATTAAATGGTAGATGCCACCGCAGGATTCAAGCGCTTGAGTTTTCTAGATGCATACTCTGGGTATAATCAGATACGAATAAACTCAGATGACGAGGAAAAGACTATCTTCATCACTGAATCAGGTACATATTGTTACACAGTTATGTCTTTCGGACTAAAAAATACAGGTGCAACCTTTCAGAGGTTGGTCAGCAAGGTTTTCTAGGGCATGATGTGATCTACCATAGAAGCCTACATTGATGACACGGTGGTCAAAAGCAAGGCGAAAAGTGGTCACCTGACCGATCTGCAGCAGGTATTCGATACCCTCAGAAAGTACAAGATGAAGCTCAATCCATCCAAATGTTCTTTCGGAGTATCCTCGGGTCAATTCTTGGGACACATAGTTGATCGGACGGGAATACAAGCTAGCCCAACACAAGTCAAAACTCTCATGGGTTGGCCCGAAGCCTTCAAGTACAGAAAGTAGAGATACGGAGCGATTCCCAGTTGGTAGTACGACAGTTGAATGGGGAGTATGAAACCCGAGAGCCTAAAATGGAAGCGTACAGGAATTTGGTACTAAAAGAGGCTGAGGAATTCCAATAGTTGACCTTTGAATAGATCCCCAGAGGGGATAATATCATAGCAGATCATCTGGCTAACCAGGCCTCCGCAGTAGGGGAAAGTATGACTCGAATAGTACCAATAGACTTCATCGTCCGATCAAGCTTGGAGCCCCCCGAAGATGTGATGGTCATTCCATGGGAGCTAAGCTGGATGGACCCTATAGCAGATTATTTGAGGACCGGTGCATTACCTGAGTCAAAACCAGAGGCCCGAAAGATAAGAATGAAGGCAACCAGATATGCTCTATACAACGACCAACTATACCGAAAGTTTTTCTCTGGGCCATATTTGACATGTCTCACCCCCTCCGAAGCCTCTGCGGTCATGGAAGAAATTCATGCAGGATCATGTGGAAATCATTCCTTAGGGAGGTCTTTAGCCCATAAAGTTCTCACCCAGGGATATTTCTGGCCCTATTTGTCAAGGGACGCTGAGGTCTACACTCAACACTGCAAAAAATGCCAATTTCATAGAGATGCCATTCATCCACCACCGGACTTACTGAACCCAATAATTATCCCCCATCCCTTTGCCCGATGGGGTATGGACATTGTGGGTCCTCTCCCGCAAGCTATACGATCTACCACTTATGTTCTTCTGGCTACGGATTACTTTACCAAGTGGGTGGAAGCCGAGGCATACTCTACTATTAAAAGTAGCCATATTATAAGTTCATCTGAAGTCACATCATTTGTAGATTCGGTCTACCCCGAACTATAATAATGGATAATGGCACTAATTTGGATAACAGGAAAGTTCAAGCGTTCCTGGAAAAACATGGGATCAATCAGAACACTTCTTCCGTTGGCTATCCACATGGAAATGGGCAGGCTCAAAGAACAAACAGAATAATTTTTTATACACTCAGGAAAAAGCTTGAAGAGGCAAAAGGGGCCTGGTTGGAGAAATTGCCCGAAGTGTTATGGTCCTATCGGACTACTCCAAGGCAACCAACAGGAGAGACCCCTTTCGCCATGACTTATGGGGCCGAAGCCGTTATCCAGAACGAGTTAAAAGTACCAACTTTAAAAAGTCAAGCCTAGGAGGAAGGTCCAAACAATCAGCACCTGGCCTATGATTTGGACCTACTAGAGGAAAGAAGGGAAGTTGTTGGGATAAGGCTGGTTGCTTATTAGCAACAAGTCAGGGCATGGTTTAATCCAAAAGTCAAGAGAAGAGAGTTCCGGGTAGGCGATATGGTACTCAGAAGAAAGATTGGGATTGTTGGCAAATTACGAGAAACATGGGAAGAACCTTACATAATAATTGAGGTCATCGGACGTGGAACATATCGGGTACAAAAGAATGAGACAGGCCGCATCGAGCCCAACTCTCAGAACACTTATCGGCTGAAGAGGTATTATCCTTAGGTAGTTTCTTTTTCTTGTTAAAACAATAAAACTGTGTCTCACATATGACACATTTTACTAATTATAATAAAACATCTGTGCCCGATGTTCGGCACCTCTGCTTCATGATTCTCAGGTTCATTTCAATAAAGATACATTCTATTTTGTGCAAAGGCTCCGTGTTTAAATTAAAAAAATTCCTAAGTGTTGAGTTCAAACATGATTTGAACTAACCAGCGGACATAAACAAGATTCTATTTTGTGCAAAGGCTCCATGTTTAAATAAAATTTTCCTAACTGTTGAGTTCAAACCTTATTTGAACTAACCAGATGGCAAAAACAAGCCTCAAGGGCCATATGCCCAAAGGCTCCATGTTTAAATAAAATTTTCCTAAGTGTTGAGTTCAAACCTGATTTGAACTAACCAGAGGGAAAAAACAAACCTCAGGGGCCATATGCCCGAAGGCTCCATGTTTAAATAAAATTTTCCTAAGTGTTGAGTTCAAACCTGATTTGAACTAACCAGAGGGCAAAAACAAGCCTCAGGGGCCATATGCCTGAAGGCTTTATGTTAAATAAAATTTTCCTAAGTGTTGAGTTCAAACATGATTTGAACTAACCAGATGACAGAAACAAGCCTCAGGGGGTCATATGCTTGAAGGCTCCATGTTTAAATTAAAATTTTCCTAAAGTGTGAAGTTTGAACTTAATTTGAACTAACCAGAGGACAAATGCAAGTCTCAGGGGCCAGATGCCCGAAGACTAAATATTAAAACAGGAAAATTTTACTAAGGCAACAAGAATAGAATAAACAATGAGCTAAGAAAAGTTATTTTTCATTGAAAAAAGAGAGAGATTACAAAGATGGCCTTCTAAAAAGGGTAAGTACAAAGAAACTTTAAAAATCCTATCATACTCTGGAGGATGATAGTCTTTTCCCTTCAAAATAAAAGCAAACCGCTTCTCATTTTCAGATGCCTGTGGGTCCTTGTAAGGAAGAGACACTCCCATGAAAGCATCAAACTCCTCAGCAGTCTTGAACTCCTGAGCTGCCAAAGGAATGTGCTCCATTTCATGCCTTTCTCGCCAGGCTCTAATCGATCGGACATCACAGATGGTGGTATACCGGCTGTGCATGTCAAGACCCCCCAAGCGGCACACCTCTACATTGGACCGCTCAAGAGCCAGGAGCTTATCTGATTCCGCCTTTTTGACAGCTATCTTCTGGTAGGCTGTCTTCGCCTCTGCAAGCTCAGCGGCTAAAGCCATCTTTTCGGCAGCTAAAGCCCTATTCTCCGCCTCTCCGGTCTCCAGAAGGCTTTTCTGCTTAGAAATGCTCTGGCGAAGACTATCCGCCTCTTTGACCAGAGCGATCCGAAACTCGTTATTTTGCTTGAGTTGGGCCTACATATTGGCCATCTCCTGGACATCAGACTCCACAACACTGTTGTAGGCCTGGATCCCATAAAGTAGCTGCACGGAAAGAGGAGAAAAGGGGCATGTTAGTACATAAGGCAGTAAAGATAATGAACCAAGTTACAAAAGAAAAAACAATTTACATACCTCCATGGCCATTGTGGATCTCTTCTTCAGAAGCTCAGTCCTGGAGATTTTCGACTGAGCAACCCTATCGGTCGAAGTCCAAATACCTTTCGCCATAACCCGAAGAACTTCTGGCTGGGTGATGGTGAGCTGATCAACGCAAACCGGAGTCCCATCAGGTAGAAGGAACTTTTGCTCCCAGGGAATAGAAGTACGGGGAACATCCTGAGCCTGAGGAGTTTCGCTCATCGAGGCATCAATAGCTTAGGTCCTAGGTCTCTTGTTGGTCGTTCCACCGCCTGTACCAGATCGGGTCCTCGTGATTGGAGGATTTACAGGAGAAGGCTGAGGTGGAACTACCGGACTTTGTGTCGGCGGAGGTACTGGAGATGTCGGAGGAGCTGTTGAGAGCGGTACAACATCAACCAGGTTGATCCCTTCAGGAACTTGAGTGCGTCTGGCAAAAAGGGGTTTGACGGGTAACTCCATCATGTCAACAACAGTGCTCAAGTTAGAAATCATCTCCATATTTTCCGGAGTCAGAAGGGTAGTTGCAGATCGGATATTGCTCCAGATCTTGGCCTTCAGAAGGGTTATCCGTTCTTTTATGAGAGACAGGGGAATTTCTCTATCCTCATAACCTAGAAACCTATAGGCTTACTCCCCCCGATGTAAGTCACAGTACTCACAAAGACAAAAAGCCTTATGAAGGGGACAATAGATAGGTAAACGAATGACACCGAAGGTGTGAGAGATCAGGAATGTAAAAGAGAGCGGGTAAAACCAATTACCGCTAACAACTACCATTCTCTTTTTCCACCCTTTATTAAACTTTTATGTACCAGAGCATATACCTCGACCATGGAAGGGAAATAGGTTGTATCTACCCTTACTTTCTCTGGCATTTTGAAAAAAATAACAAAGAAGTAAATTGGCTAAATCTAGGTTAAGGTCCAAATCCCTATTGTATAATAGGAGCATGGAAATAATCCTAAGACTATTCGGGTTGAGTTGAAGGAGGTGTAAACCTAACATGAAAAATATGTAATGGAAAAAAGGGTGAAGGGGAAACCTTAAAACCTTAAGGTGAACTGCTGATAGCAGAATGCTACCGGGTTAGAGTCCCTCACTCTTGGTGAAATCTAAGTAACTTGGGTAAGGGTCCACATCGACATCCCCAGGTACATAGGTCTCAGCCCGAAGATGTTTTACATTTACTTCAGGTTGGGTTTTCTTAAGTGGGGCGACTACGAAGGGTTCGGAAGGCTTGGGGTCCACAGATTCATTGGAACCCCTTGAAACGGGTGTTCCCGGATTCGTTGACGAACCCGGAAGGTCGGCATTTTGGGGAACTGTTTTTGGGATAGGGGCTTCTTAGCGGGTAGAAGGAGGGTTGTCGCTACTGGTGGGATCGGTGCCAGTTGTAGAGGACATAACGACCTCCTCTACTGACCGAGTGTCATCACTGTCAGACATAGTTCCAGAAAGGTAGAAGAGATAGATGGGGGGCAGAGGTGAAAATTAAAGAAAAAAGAGGAAAGGACCGTCCGACTTACTCAGCTGATAGTGAAGAGGCAGGAAAAACTTCGGGTAGAAGGGACTTCTGTTCTGATGGAGGGTTTTAACTGACAGACGGAAGAGAGTGCATGAATAAAGAAAAGATGAGTTCCAAGAGCAGAAATTGAGAGAGATAAGTAGGAGCGAAAAATTACAAATGAAGATAATGAAAAAACAAATGGTAAAAGATGGTTTTTATAGAAGGAAAAAACATGCCAAGGGACTGCACGAAGCCCGAAGGTCACACAGCCCACGAGGAGCCGTCATGGTGCGAAAATTGAGGGAGTAATGGCCTCTTGTTTTGAAATGCCATTAAATGCCCAATAGTGACATGACAACTCACTACCACCATTTCCCATAAAATGTATTAATGTATATATAAGTATATGCAATTTTCGGTTATGGGCTATGAATTGGCCCATAAGCCCATAACCTTAGGGGCCTATGTAATAGTAAAAAAAGTACATGGCCCAACAAGGATGAGCCACATAATTGATGGGCCGAAGACTGATGGGCTGAAGACTGATGGACCGAAGACAGATAGGCCGAAGAAATAAATGGGCCCATAGAATTCTCTAGAAGATGAGTGATCCATAAGTCAGGGAGTTGTCCTACTTATGGAAAAGAGAGTCCGAAAAAGAAAAGAGTTTATCAAATCTCATGATTTAAGAGATTGATAAACTTGGGTAAGTGAGCTTGACCCATTTACCAAATTGTGTATAAATACTTGGCCAAAGATTGAATAAATAATCCAATTTTAAACCCAATTATAATTATGTATTTTTCCGCATCTACAGTCAACGTCCAATTTAACAAGACACCCCAAAGGTTTGTATTATGTTGCAATGACACCATTTGGAGGCATAAAGTGCTTGTTTGACACATGATTTTGGTGTCAAAATTATGACCAACCCATGTTTGGTTGGGTTTGGGTTGGTTTAATAGTACCAACCCATGGTGTACCAAATGGGTTGTTTTTCACATAATCTAAAGACATGGTTTATATGGTATTGTGTGTGTTTTGACATGTTTTTGTATGGTTTGGTGTGTGTTTTGTGTACCAAATAATAGAATATAATTAATAATTATTAATAAATAAATAAAAATTGAGTAATAAATATTTAAAAATAATAAATAAAGTAAAACCAAATAAATAATAAATAAAAATATTATGAATAAATAATTAATAATAAATTAATTATAATTGAGTAATAAATATTTTAAAATAATAAATTGGTAAAAAAAAATGCCAAAATATTATTATAAATAAATAAAATGTCAAACCATTTCAAGTTACCTAACATGATTTGGGTTTAGAATTTCAACCCATATCAACTCTACTAAACATGATTTGGTTTTCCAGCTTTATTTTTTCTCACACCAAAACTATCTGCATCAAACATGGTTTCAGTTCAAAATAAAACCATACCAAACCCAAAAACCAACACCGCACCGGTTGCCAAATAGACACAAAATGACTTTAGCACCCTTGGTTAATTTAATTTTCATGTGAAATCTCTAAGTTATTCCATACCTAAACCCTACATTTTACCTATTACATCAACCACCCTTATCATCACACTCTTATTATTAAAAATCTACAATAAATAAATAAAGATATACAATATATATAATTTTATTTTAACTATAAAAATTCAAAAATATTTTGAAAAATATATTTAAAGGTAAATTCTACCACTGAAAAAAAAATTATCAATAATAATACTAAGAAAACCCCATTATTTAATTATTGCCATTAATTTTTAATATATTAATAGATAAATATTTCTCAAAAAATATTAAAAGGTTATATCTAATAACCATTATTGGTATTACATATCTAATATTATATATATATATAAATTATTATAGTATTGCCAATCAATAATTTTAATAAAATTTGATAATATAATGAAATATCTTATGTAAAATATCTTACACTATACTCATTGTAAGTATTACATATTTAAGAAATTATACCATTATATTATCAAATTTCATAATGGAATGAGATTTTCTTTGATTTTACATATCTAAATAAGATATTCCATTATAGGTATTACATATATAAGAAATTATACCATTATATTATCAAAATTATTAAAAATATTGATTTTCAATAACATAAAAATATTTAATTTATTTATATTCGTACATAAAAATTTATATATATTTTATTAGATATATAATACCTATAATGGTTATTAGATATAACCCTTTAATATTTTTTGAGAAATATTTATATAGTAATATATTAAAAATTAAGAACATTAATTAAATAATGATATTTTCTTAGTATTATTATTAATGAAATTTTTTAGTGGTAGAATTTACCTTTAAATATATATTTTAAAATAATTTTGATGTTTTTGAATTTTTATAGTTAAAATAAAATTATATATATTGTATATCTTATTTATTTGTATATTTTTTTAATAATAAAAGTGTGATGATAATTGTGATTGGTGTAATGAGTAAAATGTAGGGTTTAGAAATAAGGATAATTTAAAAATTTTACATAAAAATTAAATTAATTAAAGACACTAAAATTATTTTATACCTCAAAAGGATGTCATTACATCATATTATATATGTGTCCATGTAAATTACCCTTTAATAGAAACCTCAGGAGTGTCTTTGTTAAATGACGTTGACCATCCTCTAGCTTTAATTGATAGAGGGGTAAATTACACAAATCATTCCTTAATTTTGATCTAATAACATGTACTGTTCTTAATATTTTATTAATATCAGTTACCCCCTAAACTGAATCGGAACAGTGATTCAGTTGTTAGAAATAGGGAAATGACTGATATACCCTCATATATGTGAAAATATTTCAAGACTTTTCTAGAGCCACATGAATTTACACAATTACCCTAAAATTATAAAACAAAAATAATGTATAAAAATATATATTTATAATTCGGAAAAAAAACTTTTTATATACTTTTTATAAAAATATATAATTTCGGAAAAAAATATAAAAATATAAAAGTATTTTTATATATTCGGAAAAAAATATTCGGATATATTTCCGAATATTTTTTTTCCCAAATATATAAATTCCGGAAATTTCCAAATATTTTTTTCCGAATATATAAAAATATATAATTTCGGAAACAAATATAAAAAAATATATAAATTCGGAAAACAATATTCAGAAAATATATAATTTTGGAAAAAATATATAAATTCGAAAAAAAATATAAAATTATAAAAAGTATATAAAATTCGTAAAAATATATAAATTCAAAAAATACTTTCATATTTTTATAATTTTATATATTTTTCCGGAATTTATATATTTTTTCCGAAATTATATATTCGGGAAAAAATATTCGGAAATTTCCGGAATTTATATATTCGGAAAAAAAAATATTCGGAAATATTCCGAATATATAAAAATATTATTTTCCGAAATTATATATTTTTATAAAAAGTATATAAAAAATATTTTTTCCGAATTATAAATATATAATTTTATACATTATTTTTGTTTTATCAAATTAACAAATTAAGTAGGGGTATTCTAGTAATTATCATTACAAAGGTAATGGTTAAAATGTAAATGTATGGGTAGTAAGGGTAAAATAGGGTTTTTCAGTTCCAAAATATTCAACTTTGACCAATATTTGAATTTTCTGGCGTTGACTTCTATCGGAGGGGGGAAATGTTACAACGGAGCAAAAGTTAAGGGTGGTAACTGATATTAATGAAATGTTAGAGATAGTGCCTGTTATTAGGTCAAAGTTGAGGGATGATTTGTGTAATTTACCCTTGATAGAGTGATTGGAAAATTGAAAATGAAAATGGAAACCACGGTCAATATATTCGGTTCCATTCACACACATTGACAATCAAATTAATTGCAACCAATGGTTATCCTCCACGTCACGAACGTTTGACGATTTGAACCGGGTCACGCGCAAAAGCACCTTAAATCCAGATTAAAGAACCACGCGCAGTCAAATTGAATTGTATCGTATAACTACAGTAGCCAATTTGGTAAGTTCACAGATACGTAGTTAAATTCATGTACTCGCCGTATTGGGTCGACACGTATTATGTGACAGTAATAAAAAGGTTGGTCCGGTCAAAGTTCCGCCCACAAACCATCCCTTTCTACACATGTCACCCTATGAGCGATTCCCCTTTTTCGGCCAATTGCGTTACAATTTTCTCCCCCTTCGGCTTTCTTCTTCGTCTCTCTCCCTTCTTCATCTTCCACCTTCTATAGATTTCCATCCAAATAAGTGTTGATTTCTCTCCCCAAATATATATATATATATTTATATATATCTATATAGTAGTATATTACTGTTGTAATTGGATTTGGCCTAAAATGAAGTCATCCTTCGGGAAGCTGCGAAGATTTGCCCTCCACAAAGGCGACGCCAAGCAAAAGAAAGATTATCATGGTTCCACCATTTACGACGACCTCCTTCAAGCTTCCGAGGTAAACCCTATTATCGTCGTCAACTGCTTAGTCGTTTCCTTAGGTTATAATTCTTCTGAGCTAACAACGATTCATATATCACCTTCAATTAGGGTTTAATACTCCCTGTATAATTCAAATATTTGTGCCATTTTTTTCTACTTTCGTTATAGTAACTGTAATTCATTATTTATCATCCATGAAAGAGTAGGACTATGCGGCATATAAATAATTTGATCCAACGTCTTTGCCTATATCCTGCAGCAAATGCTATGTCAAATGAATGTATTGACATATGCATTTGTATAACTTATATAATTTACATATATATATATAAAATGAAAGGACAGTTAAGATAATAGGATGTCTGTGTTGCTGTAAAAAACTGGAGGCCAAATGAAAACCCCTAGTCCAAAGTTTGATGGGAACAATTAACGAAGGTTACCGACTTTAGATGGACCCTGAGCCAACGAGTTCAGTCGAACAGCGTAAGTTTACAGAAGCGTTCTAGCATTGCAAGCGACGAGTTTGTTTCTACAACAGTCGCGAGCATGTTGGAGACGGTCATGAGAACCTTGCTTCTTACTTGCTATATCCCCGCGTCCTTGCACTGATAGGCTCGTTCTTCGAGCCCTGCTTGTAGGGATGCCCAGGATGGCAATGGGGCGGATACGAAACAGGTTTGTCTATATCCATTCTTGACCCGTTTAATTTTTTAAAATACCATACCCTTCACAGATTTTTCACGTGTTGTCTTTTCATAAACCATGCCCGCCTCATTAACAATTTACTATACCCGTGCCAGCCCCACCCTGCCCTGTCCCATTAACAATTAATTTTTAGTGTCATCTTCATCATGGACAAAAGAGTTTGACAAAAAAAAAACCTAACATATGAACTCCTTTCAAATCATCCTACAATCAAAATATTTTTTTTTCTTTTCTTTGTATATATTTGACTACTTATATTTTCTTGGTCTTAAATGTCAAGCCCCATGAAAAAAGAATCCGTAATAACTAATAAAGTATTTAGGATTCATAAAAAGTCTTATATATATAATAAGTAAAAAAATAGAATACAATTAATGTAAATTGGGCGGGGCAGGTCATGGCGGGTATTTAACAAAACCTGTACCCGCCCCATTACCCGTGACGGGTTCAATTTCTTTCACCAAACCCGCTCCTACAAAGCAAAAGGATACAGTTTTTGTTAAATAAATTATGTGGAAGGCCGTTGTAATGGTGATGCTGTTACCAGAACTTATCTCGTAAAATACTTATCTCCCTGTATATTTTTCTCTCTCCTTTATTACTCTTTACCAGCATTATCGACGGCATTCTTTTTTCTCACCCTGCTGTTGTAAAGAAGAGGCTTGACAGTTGAACCTCACCCTCCCTAGAAGTGATTGGAACTTGGAACTGAGGCTGCTGAAAGTAATAGAATGATGATTTTCCCTAATCATCAAAATAAGTCATATGACTTGCTCAACGTTATTGAATAATCTACCTAGAATGGTTAATCCATGCCTATGAAGATATTCACTACAATTGAATGGTTGTCGAAAATTTAATATACTCATAAACTGATATATTAAGAAGATATTAGAACGTTCAAAGCAATTTCTTTTACAAAAGAGGATGAAAGAAGAGAAGTGCTAAATTCATTCTAGTCACTCTTGCTTTTCCTCTTCAGTTCTTCCCAGGGAAGCTTTTAATTTTATTTATGCCCGTTTTTTACAGGATATGCAAGGCATGAGAAATTGCTATGATAGCTTACTTTCTGCAGCTGCCGCCACAGCAAATAGTGCATATGGTACTTATTGGACTGAATTTATGTCAAAAGTAACTTGCTAAAAATTATATATCAAAATTCATTTTCTTGCCTTCATATTACTATCAAATTAGGAATGCTGCAAAAGTTCTCTTACTTGAAATGCCATTTCAGTCATGTTTTAGTTTTATCTGACAGTATATAAATCTTCTAGTTGTTTGGATTTTCAGAATTTTCGGAGTCACTCAGGGATATGGGCACCTGTCTAGGGGAGAAAACTACGTTTGATGATGATGAAGAAAGTGGTAAGTTATTGCTTGGAAGAAGTAAAAAGTGAAATCGGCATAGTTAGTATAGTTTTGACTGGAGGTCATTTAATAGTAGAAGTTTGGATGCTTGAAAAAGAAAGTATAACAAATCATTATACAATAGATGTTATAGAAGTCAGTTTTGTTATAATTAATTTATGGTATTACAATATATGATAAGTTTCATTACATGTAACATATACTCAACATTTTTTTATTTATAATAATAGATTACATGTGAATTATATCACTTTAAATGTTATGCATAATATTTGTATATGGAATAGTACACATTTGGTTAGGGGTGTTTTTGTCTTAGTATAACTTATTTTAATACTTTGATGGAATGGAATGCTCATTCATTTACTTTTGAAGAGGAATGTTCATTCCAACAATTTTTGGAATTGTGATTCCTATATTGTCAAAAGAAGCTGGAATGGGCCTTCCATTCCAGTGTACCAAATGTAGCTTAAAAGTAATGCTAAGGGGAATGAGAAGATCAAAGTTAATGTGGACAGAGTTGGTAAAGAAGGACATGATGAAATGTGATTTAGTTTGACTGATGATATGGCCTTGGGAGTGAAATGAAAAGCTCGGACTCATGTAGTTGACCCCAAATAGCTAGGTAAAAGGTTTTGTTGAAGTGTTGAGTTGAGTTGAAGTAAAACTGCCTGAACTTTTCCTTTGGGGTGTAGTCAAGTTTACGACTTTGATCCATTAGGAAAGGCACTCTCGTGCTTGGCTTCGGTAACAACTGTACCAGTCCTCTCTTTTGCTTTGTCTCCAATTGTTGCAAAATTTAGTAAACTTCTGCTTAAAGTAGAGAAGCTAATATTTTCAGTATTGTAATAGTATCTGTTTTCTTCTTTGCATTTCAAGAAATATATAATGCTGTGGTTGCTCTTTATAAATGTAGGCAGAGTACTATCAATGCTGGGGAAGGTGCAGTTCGAGCTCCAGAAACTTGTTGATAGCTATGTGAGTGCTTATTGTTATGTTGTATGCTGCAGCACACTAAGTGATGTCACTTTATAATGTTTACTTTAAGATAGTAATAGCCTGCTGCTTTCCCATTTCAGCGCTCTCATATATTCTTGACAATTACAACCCCATCAGAGTCTCTTCTCAATGAACTTCGGACAGTGGAGGTTGGTCCATGTGGATTCTGTTACTATTCTTGTGGTTATTTTTGTTATCTCATACCCTCTTATTCTTGTATGTTGCCTTCTCCAAGTGAGTTTCACCAAGTTTCTCTTTGTTTCTTGATAGGTCTGAACTTCTGCCATTGTTAACAACATGCCTAATGTTTAGTTGCATAGCAGATACATTTCAGTGAAATTTCATCTCTCCTCTAAAATCCTATTCATTTAAATCCTTATGTTTTGAACATTCAATATATGTAGAGGATATAGTGGTTTAGACAATTTTATTGGGTGAATTGTAAGAGATCTCTGTCCTTGTTGGGTTCCGTGTATGATCTATCACTTTGTCTATACCAAAGCTTGGCGAAGATCATAAAAGAATTCATTTAGGCTCCTTTACTCATGTAACATACCAAACTTAGCCTTATGTTTCAAGCATAAACACTCAAGACGTCAATCTTGATCAGTGCCAACTTCATCAATATTTGTTTTGTGAACAGTTGAAGGTGGCATCAGATAATTCCTGGAACATTATCTTGAGCACCTTATCCAAATAAAACCTTTAGAAAAAATATTGACAGTCCATATATGTACAACCTCCTTAGGCATGAGAAAACTCTAGTGTTGAAGTATGTGAAACAGTGTTATTAATAAAAAGGGTGCTGGATTGGGATTACAAACAGGTTTGTTTTACCATCTTCATCTTTGTCAAATATGAATATTTTTAAGTAAACAGGGAGTTGAACTTGACAGAACTCGAGTCTGCTTCTAGCATGATCTACTTATGATTAAGCCAAGACCGAACACCCCTAATACTAGGCACATTTGTAACTATAATATATAGCTTTTTGGTATAAATTCTCTTTCTTATGATATTAATAATATATATTTGAGATAGGAGAAGAGAAAACAACTAACTAAATATCTGCATAGTGCATTCTGTGAATAAATTAATAGAATTTTAAGTATTGACTTGACATGGTACCGTCGTTTTCTGCGGGGTGATTCATTGCATTAAACATGGCATGTTCACACACTCGCACATATTCATTGCTTTATCAATTACGCCATTTTACTATTTTCGTTATGTGATGCCCGCGCTTTATTAAATCCCCCTCCCAAGCATCTTTTTCTTCTCACATAGGTTACCTTGGATTGTGAGGCCCTTCAGCTTGGTGTTTGCTAGATGCCATTGCTCCTTTGACATTTTATTGTGATAGCATCATAATGCAAGTTATACTCATTACTTTATCTTGTTTGTTGGTGCAGGAGATGAAAAGGCAGTGCGATGAGAAAAGGTACAGAACGCTTTAGATTATCTAGTTTCTTTGATTGAGATAAGTTGTTTATTGATTGGTTGTACAATATTCTGAAATGTATATGAATACACAATGGCACAAGCCGCACGACAGTAAGGATCAGCTTTTCCAAGTTTCTTAGATTGAAGTGAATTATTTATTCCTTAATTATGCAATCTTCAGAAGTCAATATGAATACATGATGGCACAACAGCGCGAAAAAGGATGGTTAAGTAGCGGAAAAGGGGAAAGTTTTACCCAACAACAAGTACAAGCAGCTCGTTATGAGTATGATGAGGAGGCAACTCTATGCATTTTTCGATTGAAATCGCTTAAGCAAGGGCAGTGCCGCAGTCTTTTAACTCAGGCAGCTCGTCATCATGCAGCTCAGGTGTTCCTTATATCTTCCCATATGTTGCCATGCCATGCCATTTCTTTTCTTTTTTTAAAATTTTTTTTTTATCACAATATATTTTTTTAATATTCCACCCCCTACCGCAAAAAACTTCAATAATTGTTTTTTTCCTTCTCCCTTTTGTTCATTCCTGAAAGCAGTTGAATTTCTTCCGCAAAGGACTTGAATATCTTGAAGCACTTGAGCCACATATAAAATTGGTAACAGAAAAGCAGCACATTGATTACAACCTCTGTGGACTTGATGAAGGGGAAGGTGGGGAGGATGAAGGTCATAGCTATGAGACTACTGATGACGGGGAACTGAGTTTTGATTATAGACAAAATAAGCAAGGGCTTGATGCTGTTTCCATATCAAGGAATCCAATGGAGGTAAGCTTATTCAACCAAGAAACATGATTATAAAGCCAAGAACAAGCTGAATTTTGTTTTTGTTTTCATTTCTATTTGAAATTGTTTGGGCAAAGATGCATCCTTGAATTAATTAATAGGTTCCTAAAAGAACAGTTGTTTGCCAGTAATAATTTTTAAATGTGCTAGCCTGATTTGCTGTCTCATCTTAATATTTAGATTTGATAATGCTTATTCAGAATTTTGCAGCTGGATTGTCTGAAGCTTTCAGCTGGAGTTATTATGCTTTCTATGTAGGATTTTTTTTATAATATTTACTGTGGGGTGGGTCATCCTGGTCATGCCAATGTTTACTTTGTCGGTGGCATATATGATGCTAGAAAGACTCCATGTTCTAAAGACTTGTTTCTAAAGTGTTGTTAATTGATTTATTTAATTTATCTCCGCTCTTTCATGGGTGAGCTAACTCCTCATATAAGTGCCCAAACACTTGGTGGAATTTGATCAGGTAACTGTTGTCATAGTTAGTATGTGATCGTATACTATTAATCTAATTAGTTAGTGTAAGCAGTGAGATCTGACCATGTAAGTGTGTTGAATTATATCTCTTACTAATATAAATGCATGGTTTAGAGATGTCAGTGAACAGCCTTTCTTACAGTCTTATTCAACCTTTTACACATCTATTCCTTCTATTTTCTATTTCTGTTTTGTTCTTGTTAGTTCTGTACTGCTCTTACCTACATACATCAGGCCTTACTATTGTGTATTGCGTGGCTGATTGTGCAGTTGGATCAAATGGACCATCCATGTACTAGAGCTTCAACAGTAGAAAATGCAGAGGTGTAAATTCATTGTACATTTTTTCTTGATTATTAGAAGTGTAAACAGTTTTAAATTTTCTTGGGGAGTATCTGTTAACTATCCCAGCCAGAATGAATACATATTCAAATCCCCCTAGTATTGTCATTCCCATGGACAAGTACTGAAGCTTTTCCAGAACAATGGCTACTCTTTTTATTTATTTAACTAATTTATATGTATCAAATTCTGATTAATTTTTTTAATTGTCTACTTACATTTTTACCTAATGTCTATTATTAATTTTAATTCTTCACATCTGCAGATATATGTTGACAAAAACCAAGCGGAGCAGGTTTTCAGTCGGGAACCTCGAGTGAGCAGCTATTCTGCCCCAATATATCCAGATAAGAAGTTTGATCCCGCTGAAAGGCTTAGAGTACAACCATCAACCGAGCGGAAGTTTCATTCTTATGTGCTACCCACTCCAGTTGATGCAAAGAGTTCAATCCCTACAAGAACAAGTAGCTCCGTTCCACGCTCTAGGCCCCAGAATTTGTGGCATTCTTCCCCGTTGGAACCTGAGAAACATGATAAGTCAACAGCATTTACCATATCAAAAGTACAGTCAGTACTCAAAGAGAGCAATAATAACAATTCGTCCATGCAACTGCCCCCTCCTTTGGCTGAGGGACTTTTCCTTCCCCAGTGTGCTACACATAATGTAAATGATACTAAAAAAATCAAAAGACAAGCATTCTCTGGTCCATTAACAAGTAAACCTTTGTCAACCAACCCTGTTTTGTCGGCCAGCGGTCCCATTACCTCTACTGCACTTCCTCAACTGGGTTCTGGATTACCTTCTAGAGGAGGACCAGTTCCTTATCCTTCTTCTCCAAAGCGGTCCCCCACTGCTTCGCCTCCCCCTATATCTTCGCCCAAAATAAATGAACTCCACGAGCTTCCTAGGCCCCCATGTAATTTAGCTTCCAAGCCAGCAGCTTCATCTGGTTTGATTGGGCACTCAGCCCCCTTAGTCTTGAGACATCGAGAGCTTTCTCCAACAAATAGAAACCCTTCAGCAGCCCTGAATATGGCATCTCCACTTCCAACTCCGCCATTAACTGTTTGTCGAAGTTTCTCCATACCCTCTAGCAATCAGAGAGCAATAACATTAAATGTGGCCAGACCATTAGAAATGCCTCGAATTTCAGAAAGGGCTGAAAAAGTGGTTTCGCCTCCACTGACGCCTATTTCCCTTTCGAATATCAAGCCATTATCAATTGTGTCAGAAGTATCCTCTCACTCTGGGCAAATTAGAGGTAACTAATATACTTTTCTTTTTTTCCATGACTACTACAATTTCATTTGCTGGCTGATGGGTGTTGAAAGAACCCATAATATCATTTTCCCTTAAATGAGGCACTAAAATTCCTAATAGCTGGTTTTGGAATTTGGGGAAGTAAATTTGAGAAATGGTTTTCTATGGCGGTGTATTGAAAATGTTGGAGATATTTTTAGGATTTTGAAAATTTACTGGCAATCATTAGCTCCTACACAGTAGTAGTTGGGAACTGGGAAAGGGCTTTGGGGAATATGCATTCTTGCAGTGAAGTATTGCACGTATGGTTTCTTATTAGTGATCATAATGGTTCTCACTTAGAACGAAGAGATTTCTCAAGTTGTTGGATGTTCGAAAGTTCCACGAGTGTGTGGCCGTTGTATAGATTTTTGGGGGTTCTGGCGGCCATTGCCAAAACATTTTATGATGGTAAATGTTATACTTAAATGAATGGGGTTAAACATTGGATGCAATATATTTAATTATCTACCTATAGATCTATACCGAAGTATTTAGTATTTTGTCTTGCTAATGTTTCTTTTTCTATTTTTCTCTTTTATTTAAATGTGAAATTGGTACAGGTGGGAGCTGATTTTCATGTAAATTTGATGAAGCTATATTCTTTTGGTTGTTTGGGGCAGAAGTTGTTTTTTTTTTTTTTTTTCCTCGTCATCTTTGTGGAGGGTAGAGGTCTGTAAATATGATATTTCCATGAATTGTTTGATTTTCTCTTAATCCTCGTCTATCATGTCATTATTTACTATTAGGATTAAGCTCATTACAATTTTGTTGTTACAGTGCTAATCATAACTTGTATATCCCTTAGGGAATGAATGTTGTTTCGGTTTTTGTTTACTGAGGAATTGTTGACAAAGGTAGGTGTCTTTGACATTGGCAACATTATCGATATATGGTTTTGCATTTACTCCCATATTCTCCAAGGCGTATTTGATCTGAAAATTTGAGCTTGTTTGAATAAATTTCCTCAGTAAAAAGGTTTGCTGCTGGATAAGCAAACATCTTGGCACCATTACTTCCAAATAAATTTTTAGTTTGCCCTGCTGCATAAGGTTACGCTTAGTTTATTGCACCAAAAGGGACCTTTTTGGTTTTCGCCATTACAGAGGTTGACGCGGGCGCACATATTGGGGCATCAAAATAGTGTCGCTTGTGACCGATTATGGAATCCTCTCTCTCCCTCTCCCTCTCCCTCTCTCTCTATTATTATTATTGAGATTTGTGGATTAAAACTTAAGTGGGTCCCTGATTTAAATGTAGATGACAACTCGGTTCAGTAGTTGGGACAAAAAGATGAAGGATGGGTTTGAATGCTTGTAGCTTTGGATTATAGCGAAAGCCACAAGTAAGAACTCTGAACCGCCAGTACACAGTTTTCTCTTTTAAGATCCTTTTTCAGAGCTACTATGGCAGACTATTGAGCACGACTTGTTTATCATTTGTATGTGTGTTTTTTATTTGTATTTATAGATATTAAAATCAAGCTCTCAATTCTAGGCTTAGGGAAATGAAAGGAAAATACACCAGGAAATTAGAAATCATCCTTGTGCGGTCCCCTATGTTTGAGCACTGCACGTGCTAGTCAATAGTCAATGGTCATGTGGTGGGTTTGTCCGTGTCATCTGTCATGCCATTGTTTATATACATACATACAACGGTGGTATTGTGATGGGCTCGTTCTGATAAATATGTGTATAATTACCAAAGTTTTTAGCAACTTATTACACACTTATAGGTATGCAAGCATGGTACATAGATTTGAAAATTGATGATATGGTTGCGTGTCTTGGGTTGGGCCTGTTGGCCGACACAAGGAATCTTGTTACCCAACCAACCCCAAGTGTGGAAGTTTTGATGAAGGAAGCTGTCTTGTGCCTTTGGTTGGTTGAGGTTCCAACAGTCCTATTCTATTCTATTCTTTTCTTTTCTTTACATGAAAACTCAACAATTTCAATAGTATAAAACTCTCAAAAGCTTTAATCAATAGTATAAAAAAACTAGTCTTAAAACAACAGACTAATTAAGCAAATTGAAGGACAGATGAGGGAATCTCTCTGTGTTTGAAAATGTTAGTGAAGAAGAAGTATCTATATTCACGATGTATATGGGGTGAAGTGAGAGAAAGTCATAATAGATTCTAAGCATTTAATAGCTTACAGGGGGATGGGGATGGGGTTGGGGTATTAAATTCTTGCTTTATTAACACAATTAAAGGTGAGAGATGCCAATGTCACCATCAGCCTATTATTGTCCTTAAACGTTAAGAAAGGGATGGATCTCTTTTTCATAAGAATTCTAATATTTATTAGGACCTCAACTCACTCACGTCTATTCCTATATGCCTTATTGTCTTTTATTCATCTTTTTCTTCTTCTCTCCATCTACTAATAAAAAGCTCCACTTATTGTCCAACAAATCCCTGCTCTCTCCTTTTCTAGGGTTACTATGATTCTTTTGAGTTTGACAAAATAGATCAAAACTAACATACATGTTCAATTGCTTTTGCTTACCATACTGTTCCATTCCTCTACTGTGCCAAAAGGAAAATACTACTACTAGATGATAGAAATTTTAACTCATCATAGTGATTGCTATCGATGACCTGCCACCTGGCACCCAACACAAACAAGTTTATCTCCTCACTTTTAAGTGGAGCTTACAAAAAGAATTCCTAGGTAACAGCCTCAACAAACACAATCAATAAGATACAAAATTTTAACTCAACAATCAAACCTTTAGTCTTTTAACTTTTGATTCAAAATTCAGACATACGAGAATCACCCACCCACCCGTGAGCCCTACCCGCTCGTCCCTCCTTGTGAAGATAAGGTCAAGGACAAGGAGTAAAAAAAAAAAAAAAAAAAAAGGTTGATTTTCTTCTTTTTCCTGAATTGGGCATTCACTTCTCATTTTATTGAACAACTAAATAATCTCCTCTTTCACACAAGTAACTACTCCAAAGGAAAGGTAGGTAGATTAATGGTGTGGAAAAAAAGGAAGGTAAGAACTGGTTGCTTCCTCCTCCTCCGAATGATGATGATGAGAACCATTAGAAGAGACCACATCAGTTATCCCACTTGAACATGTAGATAGTGATGATGATGCCTGAGAGTGAGGTATCATCTTCTTAATCACCTTTACTTTCTTGCCTAATTTCCTCTTCTTCTCATATACGCAACACACAACCCAATCTTCTTCCATTTTCATTCCAACTCCCTGCATATATATATATATATATAGGATATCAGAAACATCATATATATATATATGTGCACATAATGATGGTGATGGATATATATATATATATATATATATATATATATATATAGAGAGAGAGAGAGAGAGAGAGAGAGAGAGAGAGAGAGAGGTACCTGTGATGAGGTGGGGTTAGGGGTACTGGTGGAGTGGGATGGCAGAAGGCGATATTGATGCATGACCCAATTGGCTGGAATTGGTTGATTTACATGGTAGAAAACCAACCTTCTCTTCAAACCAACTACTACTCCTCTACTCTTACTATCTACAATTTGCTTCTCTTTCCCAATTACCTTCCAATAACCATTACCACCACTACCACTAATACTACTACTCTTGCTTTTGCACTTACTGAAGAAATACCTCTTCTCCTTCCAATCACCTATTTAATATATATATCCATATATATATTATAAATACGCAATTCTTATGTACTAAAGCAATTATATATATACACATATATATACATATGATATGATCAAATAATGAAATATATATTACCTGGCAAGTCCCAGGGATTGATTTGAGAAACATCATCGAGGTCAGGAATGACAGAGGCCGGCAAAGGGGTAGAGTAGGCCTTTCGCTTCAAGTAGTGAACTACCAATTCTTCATCCGTCGGACGGAATCGAAACCCAATCGGGAGTTTCATCACTACTCCATTCCCACTACTAACTACCACGTTTCCACTCTCCATCTATCTCTTCTAACTCAAAATCCCCCTAGCTTCCTCAACTCAACTGGGTTTAAATTTTAGTATGAAGCAAAGCAGCCCATATATATATATATATATATATATATATATAGGAGAAGGTGGATGAATTGAAGGGGGACTTTTGTTGTGAGGGTTTTGAAGGGAAGACAATACAATTCCTTTATATACAGAGAAATGACAAGAGTGGACTGACTCATTTGGGTGCGACAGCTTTATTTTGACCGAAGCTTCAAGTCCAAACGTGTTAAATATAAATATATATTAAAGCCTCAACTGTACCTGTACCTGTACCAGGTCAATAACCAAAACAGGACAAAACTACGACACTTCCACTTGCCCGCCTTGTCCATTTTATCACCGTGCCACATCAACTTGTTAAGAGACCATATCCCCCTTATAGATTATTACTTTTTTTATTTTTTTGAATGTCAAGGAATTCTCAACCCGCATGAGTCTTAGACCTTTTTTTAATTTGAAAAGAAATGAAAATACATTATATCATAAGGCCATTGATTGTTTTTTTTTAATTGTAGTGTTCGGTGTCTTTTACGCAAACTAATTTGCTAGACTTCTATAAAATAATTTTTACATAGATGAGGAAAGATTAAAAATATATTTGTAGTTGTGACTTCAATAAATTATTTTTGATCAGTAATAAATCATTGAGACAAATCGTAACATATTTTGCGTTCTTAATCGATACAATGCTTTAATTTGTTAGAGACAGACACTTTGTGTGCTACCAAATTAAGAACTAGTTTGACACTTGATACATGACACTGAGTTGTGAATTATGTCTAACTCTCTCGTACCAACCAACAAAGGATGTTGCTTACCGGAGCGATAAATGACAATAACCTCTTTTTTTACCACTGGATTAAATTTTGAACTAACCTCAACAAATAGAGTGAACTGTTATATGCATTGGTGCTATTATCGGTAAACCCTGTGGTTTTAAAATGAATCAACTAACCTCCCTCAATTTTAAAATTTTTTCCTATCGTTATCAAATTGTATCAAATTCCTTTTCCTCCAATTTCAGACAAAATTGTCCCTGAAACTAAAGAGGGATTTACTGATAAACGAATATTTTTTTATTTATGTCAAAAAAAATATTAATGTCAAAATAGTTTTTTTTTTTCAAATTATCAATTAGGGTTAAATATATAAATGATATTTTTTTTTTCATTTTTAAATTTTTTTTATATATTTTACTATAAACGAAAAAAAATTTGATTTATGCAGAAATAAAAAATTAATGCATCAATAAATTTTTTGAACTATCAATTAGGATAAAATATAAAAAATTCAAGTCCGAAATATAAAAAAAAAAATTTCGAATTACCAATTAGATTTTTTTTTCCTTTTTATATTTTACTATAAAGGAATAAAATATTGATTTATGCCAAAATAAAAAGTTAATGCCCAAATATTTTATTTTTGAACTACTAATTAGGGTAAAATATAGAACAATTTAAGTCTGAAATATAAAAAATTATTTTGAACTTACCAATTAGATATTTTTTTGGCATAAAAAAAATATTCGTTTATTAATAAATCTCCCTCTAATTTCAGGGGCAGTTTTGTCTCAAATTAAAAAAAAAATGATAAGTTGATACGATTTGACAATGATAGGGGATTTCTAAACCGAAAGGGAGGGTTTAACCGTTTAATACAACTAAAGGCAAAGGACGGGACTATGTATGTAGGTTCACCGTGTTTATGGTCTTATCAATCAAACGCAGACAAACATTTCCCATAGGCCGCGTTGACTCTCACTATTACTACTACTATAGTTTGAATGTCTCATGTCTTTGTCTATGTCTGCGTGTCTCAGACTCTCAACAGTTTATAAACATGTTTAAATTTTATACCATGTGTTTTATATGACCTTGAAGTTGACAATATTTTCACGTGCTGTGAGAGAAGAAGCCAAAACATTTTTCCTTTGTTTATGTTTTCAGTTTAACATTTTGAAGTTTTTTTCTTTTTTAATCTTATTTTAGGATAGTAACCTCTCATTCCTTCCACTTAAATCCCCTAATCCCAAACGCAGAGTTAATCTGAGGGCTTGTTTGGTTCTGAATACATTATACACCCTTCAAGAAATTATCTCAATTAGCTACTTTCTATCATTGTGACCCCCACCACTTCGTCCATTCTCAATTTGTTGAAGGAAACAAGGCATTGAAATAGAACTCCATTTTCAGAGGCATTAGCCAGAAAGATTACCCACAACGTGAAAAGTACAGTGATCATATTGCTTTTTTTTTTTTTTTTTGTACAATGTTTTTGGATAAGCAAATATTGTTAAAGCTTAAAACAAGAATGAGACTATTGAACTATATCTGATTTGATAAATGGAGGGCACAACAGTATGGTGAAGAGACGAGCATATGTATGGCAGTCCAGAAGACTTATGCTACCTCCATCTCCATGTCCACGCTTTAAATCTGACAACATAATTAAACGGGGATATTTTGTAGAATCACTAATTAATTTGGAAGTGCATCTTGGTTATTGCTGTATAAGTTGCGGTATAAGCTTCAACAGAAATGACAGCTCCCTTTCTGAGAAATTTGGCTTCCTTTCAACTACAACCGTATCCTCTCCCTCCAACAATCTCTCTCCTTCGCCATTTCGTCCTGGCTTCATCATGTCCTTAACAGCCTCTGTGATTTCTTCAACCAAATCAACGATCACTCCCTCAACGCCCATTAGATGTTGCAAGTAAACTGCTTCTGGCACGTTGCTGCAACATCATTTTCACTTTCAGTATTCACTACTATTGATTTAACAATTCTCTCTACTTGTTCTGTTTTAATTTCTGGCAGCTCAAAACTTAAGAATTCCAACGGATAGAGTTTCAAAATGAATACTATTAATATATGCAAATAGATCAAGTCTCTACTAATTGTCATGACTTGAAGGATAATTCAACTACTATGACAAGAGAGATTCAAAGGCTTACTTCAATTTGCCATAAGTCAGGAGTGAGAGCTTAGACTCTTTGATCTTGGTTACTGCTCCTGGATGTCTTAAGAGCCCTCTAACTTCTGATACAATCCCCTGCAAACCACCCTCTAAGCACAACTTTATGGCCTCCTCCAAGGAGTTCCTTCTCACATCATTGTATATTTCGGAACCTCCATTTGTCAGAAAGAAGACCTGGTCGCAATCAGCAACAAACATCCATCATGGCTTAATACTTTTTCCAGTGTTGGTAGCACAGAAAATCAATATGAAACACAGAGCGTAAGGCTTTTTAGTTCCGGAGAGTTCACTTACAGGGTACGTGCTCTGCAGTTTTTTGACAAGGAGTGCTGCATCGGGTTGGAAAGTTGAAAAAATTATGGGCCTATCTTTGGCATAATCAAACACCACCTAAAAAGCAAATTTTAAACACTTAACGACAAAGCAATTAATAAAAATGAGGGATCAGCTAATAACAGAGACTTTCCGTTACCTTCAAGATGGTTTGAAGAACATGGGTTAGATGTTCTTGTTGATAGATAATGTGGTCATCAAACTTCAACTCAATGTTAAAGCCCAAAGAAGGGGTGATCTTCTGAAATGCTTCTTCAAGCGTACAGAGCGAGTCATCAGTCTCAACGTTCCAGCTTACAATCTGTCCGTCCTTCGTTTTCCTTAGGAGAGACTTCCCCATCTTAGTGGCTTCTCTTTGGGGGCCATAGCAAAGGAACTCAGATAGACAGAGTTCTGTCACTCTCTTCTCAATTATAGTACCCTAAAATTTAGAGTTCCAAACTAAGATACATTACAGAAATATTAAATAAATAAATAAATAAAAAGGCAAAGACAATGGAAAGTAAGAGTGGAATAGCTTACATTTTCTTCAGTGAGAATGAAATTGTCATGGAAAATGACGGGGCAGTCATCTTTAATCACCTACAAAAATCACAGTCGTTTCACATTCCCGTCTAAGTCTCTTGTCTCAACTCCATATATACTTTTTTGGTTTTCAAGCTATAAGTGTAATTATAAAAAAAAAAAAAAAAAGCCCCAAAAGGAAAATAAGAAAAGAAAAGGTAATCAGTACCCTTATGATAAAACTTGGTAAGAATGGAACAAAGCGGGAAAAAAGTAAAATAGAG
The DNA here is from genome assembly GCA_963922005.1 of Cornus suecica. Taxonomy (NCBI): domain Eukaryota; kingdom Viridiplantae; phylum Streptophyta; class Magnoliopsida; order Cornales; family Cornaceae; genus Cornus; species Cornus suecica. The sequence goes on from OY998238.1 coordinate 404,660, forward strand.
AGTAATCCCTTGCTTGTGTGGAAGTTAGTGAAAATTATAGAAATACTCCAAACCGGCATGTTATCTTTTCTTCAATTAACTTCTGAGTGCTGTTAGTTAGAGACATTCAGAAATTAGTGAAAATGGAAAATTCAGGTGTTTTTTTTCCGTAGTAAAAATTTACACTAAATATTTTTGTCTGCAAGTGCAATATCACCAAGGAAATTCAGAAAGTGTAGAACATTGACAAGTCTATGTATATACACTAAAAGAGGAGATTCCACAAACTGCACACGTAACCTTTGTCATCAGTTACTTGGATTGCCAAGCCCCGTCAATTTTATTCCTCAATCTGAGCTGAACTCAGAACAGACTCCGTCAAAATCTAGTATTATCTGAAGTGATGCATCCGTGAAATTAGATTTGGCTCCCTGAACCTTACTGTGCAAAGCACCAACCTAATAATAGATTCAGGTGATTAGTGCGTCATGTCAACACACAATATGTACTACCAAAACTTTTGTTTTATGACTATGGTTTGGTTCATATATCAAACTCACCAATGGAGGCAGTAGTCTGATACAAACTTCTCAATAAGGTGACTCAAAGTATAGTTAGTGTTCGATCTCCTACAAGTAACTAACTCGCACAATTAGGACCAATTCTATCAATATGCGCTTCCCATGCAACCTTCATAATTGTCTGTTAATAACTACCCAATCCTATCTATTTTGTACCCAACGTGTGATTCTCACGGGTCGCCTTTTAATCCGAAACTTGCATGTTCTCCTTCAATTCTTTTGTTTGTTTTCCTTGTCAAGAGCTTAATGTATAGCTACTTGTCTACTAGAGACTACTGCACCTGCTACTTGGGCATTGATATACGGAAGATTGTAAATGTTTATATACAGAGAGAGATGACAATGGCCACTTTCTGAAAAGGACTTGTACGATTTTCTGGCTCTTGGTTAAAAAATACAAGCATAGCACAAAAATAAAATTTTTGGAACTCGTCCCAGACTTTTGAATAATCAGTCACTCATTAAAGATTAAAGTTGGATGTTATTTTTATTTTGTTTCAGTTTGGATGCAATTTCAGACCTTTAATAACCTTACGAAAAATTACAAAACTAGGGGAAGCCAGAATTTACCTTCAATATTAAATTACCTTTCATATGGAGTGAGAAATCATTAATTGCAACTACGGTACCAAAGATTTACTTCATTTTAAAAATAATGGTTACACGGCAGCTTAATAAATTGTAATAAAATAAAATTAATAAATTAATTTTAAAATTATCAAATTATGTAGTACAAATATTCAACCAATAAATTGCTCTCTAACCATAAAAGCAAAAAAGAACAAAAAAATTCCGTGCGTGCGACTCAAACCTTCTTCCCTGGCCAATGGGCCGGTAGTTGAGAGACAAAATTCATTGTTTGTTTTAAACAAGAAAATCCAAAAGAATAAAGAGAAGAGTTTGCTTCCACCCAATAAAAACATGAATATATGCGTGTTTTAGATCAAATGGCTGATCGGTAAAGTCTTTCAACCGCCGGGAAACGGTCCGAGTCCACCAATAACATACATAAATATATGTGTATATATATGTATATATACCTGGACGTCAAACTCGATGAAATCAAGGGCGAAATTGGAGGCAGTTTTAAAGGAAAGAATAGAATTCTCTTTAATTGCTTTCATTCTCCGATCCGACGATTGCAACAGGTTCATACCATTCCCTCTGTGTCCAATAACTGCCAATTTCGGAAATCTCGACCCACATCTACCACCATCAATCCCTGCTAATTTCCCACCATGCAATAATCAACACGATATTACGCCATAATTAATTACATAAAATATATATATATATATGTGTGTGTGTGTAGATGATCTTGAAAAAGAGGTAACGAGTAAAAAGAAAAGAAGTAACCTGTAGAGAAAGTGAAAGAGGGGGAGTGGAGTGCGAAGGAGGCATTTTCATGGACCTGATCCAGGTTGGGGACATCCGACACAAGAACCGCCTTCAGAGCCATTGTAAATGAGGGAGGGAGGGAGGGAGAAAGGACACACTGGGAATTTTACAACTTCTTTGTGGTGGAAAGGGGTATTTAAGAACTAGGAACGTCCACAAATTAAATGGACCGGCTCTCCGCGTACAATTATTCGTTAATCGTTATATATATATATATATATATATGCACCCTTCGGAGTCGGATATACGAATATTCTTCCAAGCCTGATCACGAACGAAGACGAACATCGTTATCTATTTTTAGCGGGGTGATAAGAAAGATCGGGTGTGACGCGTCACACTCGAGGAGGATGAGACCTCATCTAACGCAACCCTTCTTCTTTTTCTGTTTTCGTACAAGTTCAGAACGTGTAGCCTCGTTCACCTTAATCAGAGCCGTTGGATCCAGAATTTTGGACTATGGTCAACTCAAACAGTGGTGTCCTGGGTGCCAGCTAATATCTACATTATCCTTGGCATTTTTGTATAGACGTAAATTCACATGCTTACCTTTCAAAAAAAAAAAAAAAAAATCACATGCTCCAGCTTTACAATTGATAAGAAGGTGATGATATGGATCCACGGCGACCAAATATTGTTTAAAGTTTGTTGGTGCACCTACCTTACCTAGCCAGCTAAATATACATGTATATATTTTTGTAGATGATTATCCTTAAAACCGGATTAGATGTAATTGTTTGTATTATGTAAGGATGTTCACATAGATCCCCCGTTGTTTTTGGGAAATATGTAAGGGAATGATGTGGCTTCTTATATGGCAACCACCTAGACATCAACCTAGGTGAAATTATTATGTTTATTTTTTATTTTATATATAGGTTATAGGGGTGTATATATATATATATATATATATTATGTTAAATTAGCGTTGAATGAAAAGATTTTAATTTATTCACAATTATTTTTAAACTAGTAGATGTCCTTGTGGAATCCACTTAACTGGGCAAACTGCTGAAAGTGATTAAAAATGTCCCTTTTCACTAACTTTCTTAACATTTATATCAAACATGCCACATTTTAATGTTTTTTTTAGAATTGATTTTAACGTTTATAAAAACTTGAACTTTGTATATCAATTTCATTAACACTCTCAAATATGATTTTTTCACTTTGTCAAACGAAAAGGGATTCAGTACCATAAGTTTATATACCCTATGCACCCTCAACCAATCATTGGAAGCGTTGTACAACTCTTGCATGCTTCACCACCACACATATAATGCAACTCTTTCATTGATTGGCCAAAGATATCACGTGCTATATATCCGAAATACTTGATAATTATTCTTTGATTTTAATTTAGCATGCAAAATAGTTAATTTATGTATAAAATAAGACATATTTTAAGTAGAGATGTCAATCTAATCAAAATAATTAAATATTTTGGGTACCTCATTTAGGTTATTTGTACGAAAGGAGATGGGAGATAAAAAAAAATATATGCACGTTTTGGGGGAGGGCGATTTTAAATTGTGCAGTCAACTGGGATTAACATCTAATAAAGAACCAAGGTTAAATCTTTGATCATTATATTAGAAGACTAAAAGTAAATTTTAAGTTCAATTAAAACTTGTAATCAAAACTCTTCAAGAAAAAAGAAAAAAAGAAGAAGTTATTACAATTTATTTTATTTAACTTGAATCCTAGAAGCTAGGTTGGTCTTCCACAATGATGTACGACAAAAATAATTGTCATCTTCCCTGTGATTGCTGTGATAAAGTGGAACATGCCTCACATCAACAGTTGAGTATGAGTGCGCCTTTATTTGTGCTGTTTGTGGGACACCAAGTTGTTATAGCTCATTCGAGAAAGGTCACTTCCATGTCCTAATCAGTGTTCCGGGCTCACCCATTAAATCACCCGCTGACTCAGCAGCTCTGGCTTCTATTCTCACCAGCCTTGTTGGCAGAGCTATGTTTGTATTAAAATAAACAAAAAATATATTTTTTATTTTCTTATTTATTCATCCAAAAACAGAAGTATGTTTGGTAGGAATATTTTTTGGGTTGAAATTGAAAAATTAAAAATCAATAATTAAAAATATAATATAATAATAATAATAATAAATGAATATAATAATAAAAAATGGACTAAATAATAAATAATAATAATAAATTAATAAAATAAATAATAAATTACATAAAACATATTTTAAAATATAATAAAAATAAAAAATAATAAACAAAATGAAATAAATAATAATAATAAATAATAAATAATAAGTAAATATAATAACAAATAAATACTTCATAATAATAATAAAAAATGAGTATAATAATAATAAATTAATATTAAATTAATAAAATATATTTTTAAATAATTAAAAATGAATAAATAATTTATTAATTAAATAATAATAAATAAATAAATAAAATATATTTATAAATTAATATATAAATTAATAAATACAAATTTAATAATATAAATAATAAATATAGTATAATATAATAATAATAATAAATGAATACAATAATAAAAAAAATATATAATAATAAAAAAATGGACTAAATAATAAATTACATAAAACATATTTAAACATATAATAAAAATAATAAATAATAAACAAAATGAAATAAATAATAATAAATAAATATAATAATAAATAATAAGTAAATATAATAACAAATAAATACTTCATAATAATAATAATAAATTAATATTAAATTAATAAAATATATTTTTAAATAATTAAAAATGAATAAATAATTTATAAATTAAATGAATTAAATAATGAAATAATAATAAATAATAATTTAATAATATAAATAATAAAATATATTATAAAGTGAAGAAAGTGTAAGTGATAAACACCCCCATAAACACCAAATTCATGTTTATTCTCATATGCCTAAAATTTGCCTAAAGTGAAAAAGTGTTTTTAAACACACATATCCCAAAAACACTAACCAAACAAGTTTATAAGCACAAAACACATAAACAAACATAAAAACACCCCAACCAAACAGGCCCCAAGGGACTGCTCTGCTAGGTGTAAACAAAAATAAAAAATTAAAAAATCACTGGACTGTTTTTCCTTATGGGAGCCGGGTCGTAATTGGATTTGTGTATATATAGCAATTAGCATATGATAATTTGTGTGTTTTCATTTCAAGTATACATTTTGATTGTTATACGTTAGATATATATGACTTGGAAGCGGTCAGAATTGAGATTTTAAAAATCTAAATCATATTAAAGTTTTTTTAAAAAATTAATACATTGTATATTTAAAAAAAAAATTATAAATTTAAGTCATATATTAGAATATTGGACTAAATTATAAAATTTTTAGACATTTCACATGAATGACGAAACTGTCAAATTATTATAAAAATATAATAGAATCATATTAAAATCATATAGAATCTTAACAAAATCGTAAAATTTTCTTAAGGAGATCGGAATCTGATAACCTTGATTGGAAGTATGTTCCATTGATCACTTTGTAAAGGAGGTCTTATTATGGGTTGATTGATTCACATGATGTCAATTTTTGAGTTATGGTTGTCTAGAAAGAAGAAAAAGTTAAAATCACATGTCAGATTATTTATGGCATATAAGAGGCTAGAGGTTTGAGAAAGGGCGGGCCTTTTCGTTGTTCGAACGGTAAAACCTCAATATTCTAATTATTGGGAGTTTGGTGGTGGCAAATAGGCATAGAGAAAGAGACCCTTTATAGGCCCATCAAACACACTGCCAAGCCCCATCCATCCAACCCGCCAGAATCAGGATCTCTCTAGTCTCTGCTATGGTGTGCATGTATTGTAACTTATACTATTTAATTTTATTATTATGTCCCCTCACCTTATATTTTGAGTCAAAATATTTAAACTACTCTTAATAATATAAGGGAATTTAGTGAAATAAACCATTTAAAAAAATTATTTTTCGAAAATTAATTATATTTTTTGCAAAAATTATTAATTCAAAAATATTTATATATATATTTCGCAAAAAAAATATTTTTCTGAGGAAGTATATTATTTTCTAAAATATGAATTATTTCGGAAAAAACAGTATATGTTTTTCGGAAAAGATCATATTTTGGAACATAATAGTATATATATTTTCGAAAAAAAATTCATATTTTGGAACATAATAAATATTTTTTTGCAAAAAAAAATCATATTTTGGAACATAATATATATTTATCGGAAAAAATTATTTTTCGGTAAAAAATCATATTTTGGAACATAATATATATTTTTCGGGAAAAAAAATCATATTTTGGAACATAATATATATTTTTTGGAAAAAATTCATATTTTGGAACATAATATATACTTTTTTGCAAAAAAAAAATGTTTTTCGGAAAAAAAATCATATTTTGGAACATAATATATATTTTTCACAAAAAAAATATTTTTCGTAAAAAAATCATATTTTGGAACATAATATATATTTTTCGAAAAAAATTATATTTTCCGAAATATATATATATTTTTTGAAATTTATAGTTTTTTACGAAAAATATAATTTATTTTCGAAAAATAATTTTTTTTAAAGGTTGATTTCACTAAACCCCCTTATACTATTAAAGGAGGGTAGTTTAGACATTTTGACTCAAAATGTGAGGAGAAGGGGACATAGTGATAAAATTAAATAGTATAAGGAGCAAAGTGGACATAGTAGAGATTAGTTGATTAAATTGAATAACATAGAAGGGTTTACTGAGGTAAACCCTTATAATATTTGTCAAAAACATTTACTACTGTGATGACAACCTGTGTTACATCAAAGTTTGCATTGCACTAGCATGTAATGGTTGAAATATTTGGCCCAATTATAGATGGGCCACTGGACTGATGGGCCAACGACGGATGGGCCAGGGACCGATGGGCCGGAAGGCGGATGGGCTGAAGACAAGCAGGCCGAAAAAACAACAATGGGCCCATGGAAATTTCTAGAAGCTAAAGTGTGGTCCACAAGGCAAAAAGTAATCCAATTATAGTATGAAAAGTCCAAATAAGATTAGGGTTTATCAAATCCCTTGATTTAAGGGGTTGATAAACCTCGGTACATGGGCTTGACCCATTTATCACAAACTTGTATAAATAGAGGACTTTGATTAATGAGAAGGGATCCCAAAGTTTTAACCAAATTTCTATTGTGTAACTTTTCTGCATTTACACAATTGGCGCCGTCTGTGGGAAATCCCTATTATTGAAATCCTTTTTCAATAAGTTTCTCACCCTCTGCAAAGAAGCTAAGATTCGTACCAACAATGGCGATCACACGTTCACAACATACCGATTTACCTCCAAACGGAGGCCAGCAACCAGAAGATCCGATCAGACGAGCCCTAGAGGAGAGGACTGCCGAGTTAGAAAGGCAAAACGCTGAATTGACGGCAAAATTGGCTCAACTACAGAATCCACAGGAGGTCCATGACGACGAGCAGTCCGGCCAACGCGAACGGTCTGTAGACCGCCAGACAGACATGGATGACCTACCCGCTAGAGCCCACAACGATCGTGAGGAACAGGCAGAGTCATCCCTATAGGTTCTTGGGGCGCGTAATCCTGAGGAGGTCCTGACCATGAAAAAACTGGAGGAAATCATGTCAAGATTCCAGCGAGACGTGCTCAGGGACCTGAAAGTACAGACCCCAATCGATCTGGCCTCCGAGGCATCCATAGACGCCGTTCAGACACCATTCACCGTCTCGATCACCAGCGTGCCCTACCCGGAAAGGTTCAGGTTACCGAAGTTCACCCTGTTCGATGGTACAAAAGATCCAACCGAACACATCTATCACGTCCATACCAAGATGAATGTTTACAACGAAAACGAGGCCTTACTCTGCAAAGTTTTCCCCACCAGCCTGACCGAAGCAGCCCTCCTGTGGTTCAGAAAGCAACCGACCCGATCGATCGGTAGTTGGCTCAGACTCTGCGAATTATTTATCGCACAGTACTTTAGCAATAAAAGGCAGAAGAAGACTATCTCCAGTCTGTTCACCATGATCCAAGAAAAGGGCGAATCCCTGAAAAGTTTTGTCTCAAGGTTCAATGTGGAGATGTCTTCAATTGACAACTGCGATCAACATTCAGCCGTCGAAGCCTTCAGAATGGCCCTGATACCTGGAACAAAGTTCCATCAGTCCCTAGTCAAGAGGCCGCCAGCCGATATTGGAGAGCTCAACTCTAGGGCACAAGGGCACCTCCGAATAGAAGAGGAGTTGGCGATACGACAAAGAAGGACCGCCTTTGCAACAGTAGAGGCCAGAGCGTCCGAACCTTCCAGGGTAAAGGATCGGGCACCAGACCGAAAAAGACCGAGCGCACTTCCTGCTCCTTCCCCAGCCCCAATGAAACGACCAAGGTTTGAGGAGAAGGTCACCCCCTTAAAAGTGACATTGGCAAAGTTGTACCAGGAAACAAAGGGCAAAGGAATCTACCGGTCGCCACCTCCAATCAGACAGCCGATGGACCAAAGGGATATGTCAAGGCACTGCGCCTTCCATGGTGAGTACGGGCACCACGCTAATGAGTGCAGAAGCCTCAGAAGACAGGTGGAAGCCATGATTGCAAAAGGAGAATTGACCGAGTATGTTGCCAAGGAAGGAGCCCGATCAGATCAAGCAACGCATGCCCCTACCAGGGGGGCTATGGGACAACCCGTACGGGTCATTCACATGGTCCATGGAGAGCCCAGTCGGTCAGAAGCGGAAGAAGCTCGTAGATCACAGATGCGGCAAGCCCAGAAGTTACGAAGGGTTGGAGAAGTCTCCAAGTTTCAAAGCCCGAGAGAGGATGCCCGGATTACTTTCACCTCTGCGGATATGCAGAATATTCAGACACCTCATGACGACCCCCTGGTCATCTCCCTCATGGTCTCCAACTGCCTGATCAAGAGGGTAATGGTCGATCCAGGAAGCAGTGCCAACATTATCACCAAATGGGCCTTTGAGAAATTGGAGATCAACCCCCAAGAAATAGTCCCATCCAGAAGCCCGATAGCAGGATTCGATGGAAAGAGAGTGGAACCAGTGGGGGAAATCCAACTGCCAGTAACGGCAGCGAGGCGCACACTCCGAGAGACTTTCGTTGTGGTGGATGTCAAACCTTCCTATAATCTCCTCATGGGAAGGGGATGGATCCATCGTATGAACGGAGTCCCTTCTACCATGCATCAGGTCATGCGGTGTATTGATCCGAACGGAGTTGACGTAATCGATATCAGGTAGCGGCAAAGGAGTGTTATGCAGTCACTATGAGAAGTCTAAAAAGGAGAACGGAACCAGAACAAAAGTCGCAGTCCAAGACAGTACTTGATGCCAAATAGCAATTACAGGAGGGCGGTTCGGGATCACCGATAGCAGTTGAACCACTACTGGAAGTTCAAATTTGTCACGATCGCCCTGAAAGGTTTACCTATGTTGGTTCAGGCCTTAATCCACAAGAAAAAAAGGAAATGGAATCCCTTCTCCGATCCAATGCTGACATATTTGCGTGGAGCCATATGGACATGACCGGTATTGATCCATCAGTTGCCCTACATTCTCTCAATGTGGATCCCGGCGCAAAGCCCGTTAGACAGAAACAAAGACGAATGGGAGCCCATCGAAACTAGATCATAGCCGAAGAGGTTGATCGACTTCTGCAAGCAGGATTCATAAAAGAGGTTCAGTATCCTTCCTGGTTGGCAAACGTGGTGGTGGTCCAGAAGAAAAACGGCAAGTGGAGGGTATGTGTTGACTTCACTGATCTGAATAAAGCATGCCCGAAAGACTGTTTCCCTTTACCAAAGATCGACCAGATGGTAGATGCCACCGCAGGATTCGAACGCCTGAGCTTTCTGGATGCATACTCTGGCTATAACCAGATCCGAATGGACTCGGAGGACCAGGAAAAGACCGCCTTCATCACTGAGTCAAGTACATTTTGTTATACGGTTATGCCTTTTGGACTAAAGAATACAGGTGCTACCTATCAGAGGTTGGTCAGAAGGGTGTTCCAAGGGATGATAGGGTCCACCATCGAAGCCTACATCGATGACACAGTGGTCAAAAGCAAGGAAAAAGGAGACCATCTCGCCAATCTGCAGCAGGTATTCAACACCCTCCGGAAGTACAATATGAAGCTCAATCCAGCCAAATGTTATTTCGGAGTATCCTCAGGCCAGTTTTTGGGGCACATAGTTGATCGGACGGGAATACAAGCTAGCCCTGCACAAGTCAAAGCTCTCGTAGAGACAGCTGAGCCAAAGTCTAGGAAAGAAATCCAGGTGCTAACCGGGAGAATAGCGGCCCTCAGTCGTTTCATCTCTCGGTTAACCGATCGGTGCAGGTCGTTCTTTCAGGCAATAAAAGCGGCACAAGGAGAAGTCTGGGGGCCCGAGCAAGCGGAGGCCCTGCACCAACTCAAAAGTTACATGACGAAGCCCCCGATCCTGGCAACCCCTGAAGCCGATGAGCCGCTGCACCTATATCTGGCCGTTTCAGTAACATCTACCAGCGCCGCTCTGGTCAAGGAGGGCAAAGGGTACCAGAAACCAGTCTTCTACACCAGCAAATCCCTTGTTGATACAGAAACCCGTTATTCAAAGTAGGAGAAACTAGTACTATCGCTGGTCAATGTTAAACGACGTCTGCGGCATTATTTTGAAGCACACCCAATCATAGTACCTACCGTAACTCCGATCAGGTCCATAATGGCGAAACCTGAGTTATCTGGGAGAGTATCAAAATGGGCGATTGAATTGGGAATTTTTGACATAACCTATGTCCCCCGAACGGCCATCAAAGGACAGGCAGTAGCTGACTTCCTGCTGGAGACAGAAACTACTGACTGCACAGAAGAAGTTGAGCCTGGATTGTGGGTCGTGTTCGTGGATGGATCATCCAACATTAACGGAGCAGGAATTGGAGTAGTACTCGTGACACCGGATGGTACTAAAATCCAACAATCCGTTAGACTGGAATTTCCAGCTTCTAACAACGAAGCAGAGTATGAAGCCATCCTTGCAGGAATTCGGTTAGCCCGAAGCCTTCAAGTTCAAAGAGCAGAGGTGCGAAGTGACTCCCAGCTAGTCGTGCGACAGTTAAATGGGGAGTACGAAACCCGAGAGCCGAAGATGGAAGCCTATAAGAATCTGGTTCTAAGGGAGGCCGAAGAGTTCCAGCAAATAAACTTTGAACAGATTCCCAGAGGGGACAATTCTGCAGCAGATCATCTGGCCAACCAAGCCTCCGCCACAAAAGAAAGCATGACTCGCACTGTGCCAATGGACTTCATCGCCCGATCCAGCTTGAAACCCCCCGAAGAAGTAATGGTCATCCCATGGGAACCAAGTTGGATGGATCCGATAGTAGATTGTCTGAGATTTGGTACATTGCCTGAATCTAAATCAGAAGCCCGGAAGATAAGAATGAAGGCAGCCAGATATGCCCTATACAACGGCCAACTATACCGAAAGTCTTTTTCCGGACCATACTTGAGATGTCTCACCCCCTCCGAGGCATCGGCAGTTATGGAAGAGATTCATGCAGGAGCTTGTGGCAATCATTCCGGAGGAAAATCCCTAGCTCATAAAGTCCTCACCCAGGGGTATTTCTGGCCCTACCTGGCAAGGGACGCTGAAATTTATGTCAGACACTGCAAAAAATGTCAGTTTCACGGAGATGCCATTCACCCACCGCCGGAGTTCTTAAACCCAACTATTATTCCTCACCCTTTTGCCCGATGGGGCATGGACATTGTAGGTCCTCTCCCTCAGACAATAAGATGTACCACACATGTTCTCCTGGCTACCGATTATTTTACCAAATGGGTGGAAGCGGAGGCATATCCCATCATAACAGGCAGCCATGTTATAAAATTCATCTGGAGCCACATCATCTGTAGATCCGGCCTACCCCGAACCATAATGATGGATAATGGCACCAACCTGGACAACAGAAGGGTTCAAGCATTCTTAGCAAAGCATGGGATCAATCAAAACACTTCTTCCGTCGGCTACCCGCAGGGAAATGGGCAAGCCGAAAGGACGAATAGAACAATTTTTGACACACTGAGAAAAAAACTTGAAGACGCAAAAGGGGCTTGGTTGGAGAAATTGCCTGAGGTGTTATGGTCCTATCGGACTACTCCGAGACAGCCAACTGGAGAAACCCCTTTCGCCATGGCTTATGGGGCCGAAGCAGTTATCCCGACCGAACTAAAAGTACCTACTTTAAGGAGTCAAGCCTGGGAGGAAGGTCCAAACAATCAGCACCTAGCCCATGATCTAGATCTCCTAGAAGAAAAACGGGAAGCCGCCGGGATAAGATTGGCTGCCTATCAGCAGCAGGTCAGAGCACGTTTCAATCAGAAAGTCAAAAGAAGAGAGTTCCAAGTGGGCGATATGGTGCTCAGAAGAAAGATTGGTATTGTAGGCAAATTACGAGAGACATGGGAAGGACCTTACACAGTGGTTGAGGTTATCGGACGTGGTGCTTATCGGGTTTGGAAGAACGAAACAGGCCGCCTCGAGTCCAACTCTCAGAATGCTTATCGGTTAAAGAGGTATTATCCTTAGATAGTTGTTTTTCTTGTTAAGAAAATAAAACTGTGTCTTTCTATGACACCCTTGTTACGAAGCATCTGTGCCCGATATTGGTACCTCTGCTTCATGATTTTCAAGTTCATCTCAATAAAGATAAGTTCTATTTTTATGCAAGGCTCTTGGATTATAAAATTTCCTAAGTGTTTGAGTTCAAACCTGATTTGAACAAACCAGAGGATGAAATCAAGCCTCAGGGGCCAAATGCCCGAAGGCTTCACAATTTGCTAAAATTTCCTAAGTGTTTGAGTTCAAACCTGATTTGAACAAACCAGAGGATGAAATCAAGCCTCAGGGGCCAAATGCCCGAAGGCTTCACAATTTGCTAAAATTTCCTAAGTGTTTGAGTTCAAACCTGATTTGAACAAACCAGAGGATGAAATCAAGCCTCAGGGGCCAAATGCCCGAAGGCTTCAAAATTTGCTAAAATTTCCTAAGTGTTTGAGTTCAAACCTGATTTGAACAAACCAGAGGATAAAATCAAGCCTCAGGGGCCAAATGCCCGAAAGGCTTCACGATTTGCTAAAATTTCCTAAGTGTTTGAGTTCAAACCTGATTTGAACAAACCAGAGGATAAAAATCAAGCCTCAGGGGCCAAATGCCCGAAAGGCTTCACGATTTGCTAAAATTTCCTAAGTGTTTGAGTTCAAACCTGATTTGAACAAACCAGAGGATAAAATCAAGCCTCAGGGGCCAAATGCCCGAAAGGCTTCACGATTTGCTAAAATTTCCCAAGTATTTGAATTCAAATATGATTTGAACTAATCAGCGGATAGAATCGAGTCTCAGGGGCTCATTGCCCGAAGGCTTTGTGACTCACTGAAATTTCCTAAATGTGTGAAGTTAAAATAAATAATAAATAGCCTCAGGGGCCATATGTCCGAAGGCTCGATTGTTTCATAAAAGCCAAGTACGAAACGATAAAAACCCACACAAAGGACGAATAATTACTGGAAAAAAGGGATAAAAGTTCTTGTTCATTAAAAATAAAGGAAGTTACAATAAATTAGCCCATTGGGGGAAACAAAAACATATAAAGTCCTGGCTACTGTTCGGGAGGATGGTATTCTTTCCCCTTCAGGATGGCAGCAAAACGCTCCTCGTTCTCAGAGGCAGGAGGGTTTTCATAAGGAAAGGGTATTCCCATATGGGCATCGAATGCCTCTGCGGTCTTGAATTCCCTAGATTCCAGAGGGATATGCTCCATTTCATGCCTACATCTCCAGGCCCTGACCGCTCGGAGGTCACAGATGACACTGTATCTTTTGAACATGTCAAGCCCTCCCAGACGGCACACCTCAACCTTTTCCCGCTCCAGGGAAAGAAGCCTTTCTGATTCTGCCAAGAGTTTATCAGATTCAGCTTTTTCAGTTGCCATCTGCCTAGCAACCTCTTTCGCTTTTTCCAGCTCGGCAACCAGAACCAGCTTTTCGGCAATCAGGGTTTGCTTTTCCGCCTCACCGGTTTCCAGAAGAGTCCTCTGTTCAGAAACGGTCTGGCGCAAACCATCCGCCTCCTTGACTAGAGAAACCCGGTGGATCTCATTCTGCTTTATTTGGGCCTTCATACCGGCCATCTCTCTGACATCAGCCTCAAGGAGGCTGTTGTAGGCCTGAACGCCGTAGAGAAGCTGCACAATAAAAATTGGATTATTACACGAATAGCGGTCAACAAACGGAATAGAAAACACAAACTGATGATTGAAGTCTTTTACCTCCATAACCATTATCGAAGTTTTCTTAGCCAGATTAGTCCTGGTGATTTTTGACTGAGCCGCCCTATCAGCTGGTGTCCAGATCCCTTTGGCCATAGCCCGAAGAGCTTCCGGATGGTTAAAGGTGATTTGATCAGCACAAACTGGAGTTCCATCTGGCAGCATAAACTTAGGCTCCCAAGGGATCAGAGCTTGGGATGATTCAGGGGCGGCAGGGGCCTTGCTTGAAGAAACATTCTCGGCTTGTGCCCTGGCCCTTTTAGTACCCACTCCACCAGTTGTACTAGATCGGGTCCTCACAGTCGGAGCATTGACAGGAGGCGGAGGAGGAACCGATGGGTTCTGCGCTAGTGGTGCTGGCGGACTCCGAACAAGAGGAGGCACCGAAGTCGAAGGTGGTGCTGTTGACAACGGCACAACTTCAATAAGCGTAATCCCTTCGGGAACTTGAGGGATTCTGGCGGACATAGGTTTGTTAGGCAGGTCCATCCTGTCACCACCAGCGCCCAAGTTAGAGATCGATTCAAGATTGTCCATGGTCAGCAGGTCAGTAGCAGATCGGGTCTTGCCCCAAACATGGGTTTTCAAGAGACCTATCCGCTGTTTTATAAAGGTAAGGGGAAGATCCTTGTCCTCGTAACCTAGAAATTTGAAGGCATAGTTCCCCCGGTGAAGGTCACAATGGTCACAGAGGCAAGAAATCTTATGAAGGGGGCGGTAGACAGGCAGGCGAATGGGACCGAACTTATTGGGGATCGGGAAAATACGAGAAAAAGGGTATGACCAATTGCCACTCACTACTACCATTCGTTCCTTCCATCCCTTGTCCGATTTTTTAGTATCGGTACAGATGTAGCGGCCGTGAAAGGGGAAAATGTTGTATCTACCTCTACTCGCTCTGGCATTTTGGAAAAAATAACAAAGGAGGAGGTCAGCCAGCCCTAAGTTCAGATCCATATCCCTATTGTACAACAGTAGCATGGATATGATCCTAATGTTGTTCGGGTTCAGTTGAAGAGGGTGCAACCCAAGCATGAAAAATACATAGTGAAAAAAGGGATGAAGAGGAAACATTAGAACCCTAAGATGAGATGCCGACAGCAGAATGCTACCGGGGGCTAGGCCCTGGCTCTGGGTAAAGTCTAGGTAACCAGGATAGGGGGACACATCAACGTCCTGGGGAACATGGGTCTCAGCCCGAAGGTGTTTTACGTCCACTTCAGGTCGGGTCCTCTTAAGTGGGGCCACTACGAAAGGTTCAGAAGGTTTGGATTTCGCAGGACCAGTCGCTGAGGAACCCGGAAGGTTAGTACTTTTGAGAGTGGTCTTTCCGGTTCCTTTAGAAACAGGCTGGGGAGTGTCACTGCTAGTAGAATCGATACCTGAGGCAGAAGGTAAAACTACTTCCTCTACCGACCGGGTATCGTCACTATCGGACATAATGTTAAGAAATGTAGAAGAGACAGAAGGGGGTAAAGGTGATAAATTAAAGAAAGAAGAAAGACCGATCGACTTACTTAATTGACGAAGGAAGAGTTACAAAAGCTCTGAGTAACAGAAGGTTTCTATGGTATCTGAGATGAGCGACGGAATGAACGGCGACAATGACAAAGAAACGAATCCCAGTAATGAAGAACTAAAGAAGGCAGAGACAAGAATATAGAGTTACAAAGTATGAAATGTGATGAGAAGTGAAGAATAAGGGGGTTTTTATAGAAGGAGAGAAGGAAGCCAAAAAGGTTGCACGAAGTCCGAAAGGCACGCCAAAGCCGTCATGGTGCGAGATTTAAGGGAGAAATGGCCTCACGTTTTGGCATATCATTAAGTAAACAATAATGACATGACAACTCATCATCTTCATTTCCCATAAAAGCTATTAGTGTATATATACATAGGTATTTACATTTATTAGGTCATGGGCTTTAGAAAGGATGTCAAGCCCATAACCTCAGGGGCCTGTGTAATGGTTGAAATATTTGGCCCAATTATAGATGGGCCACTGGACTGATGGGCCAACGACGGATGGGCCAGGGACCGATGGGCCGGAAGGCGGATGGGCTGAAGACAAGCAGGCCGAAAAAACAACAATGGGCCCATGGAAATTTCTAGAAGCTAAAGTGTGGTCCACAAGGCAAAAAGTAATCCAATTATAGTATGAAGAGTCCAAATAAGATTAGGGTTTATCAAATCCCTTGATTTAAGGGGTTGATAAACCTGGGTACATGGGCTTGACCCATTTATCACAAACTTGTATAAATAGAGGACTTTGATTAATGAGAAGGGATCCCAAAGTTTTAACCAAATTTCTATTATGTAACTTTTCTGCATTTACATAGCAAAATCAATAATACAAGAGTAACGAGCGATTAACTCCTTCTAGTATTGATATGGTAAGTATAATTTTTATTAGGGTAAATTGTTTAAACCCCCCCTCAACTTTACTCTCTTTCTCTATTATATCCTCTCAATTAATTATACCCCCCTCAACTTTCGTTTTCTTGCACCATGGGCTTGCCCTCAAATTTTTTTACCCTTTTACCCTCCAAACTTTTGTATTTTCACCTTACCTTTAATCATATCCTTACTATTATATTTCTTAATTCTTTAAATTACAAAAATATTATTTCTTTTAGTTAAAATATTAATTATCTCATTTACCTTTAATGTATTAGACTAAATATACTCTCAAATGTTTTTTTTTTATAAGTTCTAATTATTTTATTTGTAAATCAATTAACTTGATATTAAATTTTAGTTTGATTTAAATCATAAAACACAATCCTAATTAATATATTCATAAATAAATCACAATTTATGAAAACAATATATATTTTTTGGAAAATATATATATTGGAAAATGATATATATTTCGGAATATATATAATTCATCAAAAATATATATTTTCCGAATTCTTTTAAAAAAATATGAATTTTTTCCGAAAAATAATTTTTTTGGGAAAAATATATATTATGTTCCAACATATGATTTTTTCCGAAAAATAATTTTTATTGAGAAAAATATATATTATTTCCAAAAATATGATTTTTTTCCGAAAAATAATTTTTTTGAGAAAAATATATATTATGTTCAAAAATATGATTTTGAGTCAGAATACCTAAACTACCATCAATAGTATAGGAGAGTTTAGTGAAATCAAACCTTCAAAAAAATTATTTTTCGAAAAAATATGTATATTTTGGAATATATATATATATATATATATTGGAAAATGATATATATTTGGAATACATATATATATGATTCGTCAAAAGTATATATTTTTCGAATTGTTTTAAAAAATATGATTTTTTTTATGAAAAATATACATTATTTTCTAAAATATAAAAAATATATATTTCGGAAAAAATATATATTATTTTCGAAAAAAAAATCATATTTTGGAAAATAATATATATTTTTCTCAAAAAAATTATTTTTCGGAAAAAATCATATTTTGGAACATAATATATATTTTTCCCAAAAAAATTATTTTTTGGAAAAAATTCATATTTTTTTAAAACAATTTAAAATATATATATTTTTGACGAATTATATATATATATATATTCCAAAATATATATCATTTTCCAATAAAACTTAATTTGATTTAAATAATAAAACTCATTATCCTAATTAATTTTATTTTTTTGCCAAATGAAACTTTCTTTTCATAAAAATATGTTCATAAATTGTGATTTATTTATGAATATATTAATTAGGATTGAGTTTTATGATTTAAATCAAACTAAAATTTAATAACAAGTTAATTGATTTAAAAATAAAATAATTAAAACTTACAAAAAAATAATTTAACATTTGAGAGTATATTTAATCTAATACATTAAAGGTAAATGGCATAATTAATATTCTAACTAAAATAAATAATATTTTTGTAATTTAAAGAATTAAGAAATATAATAGTAAGGATAGGATTAAAGGTAAGGTGGAAATACAAAACTTGTGGAGGGTAAAAGGGTAAAAACATTTGAGGGCAAGCCCATGATGCAACATTTTATGAAACTTTAGGGGGTTCTAAGTTCATTTCATAGTTCAGGGGATATAGTAGGAAAAGAGAGTAAACTTGAGGGGGGTTTTAAGCAATTTATCCTTTTATTATTATTTTTGGACCTAATATTTCAAATAGTGTCTTTTTTTTATATTTTCCGGTAACCAGAGGTGTCAAATCTCCGAAATACCCTTATTATAATTTCATTTTATTTTTAAAAGGTCGCGAGCGCGGTTAACCCCCTGTAGTATCAATATAGTGTGTAAAACCCCTTGTTGTTTTGAAATGTATAAAAATATTTAAAATAACTAATATTTTTATAAGTTATATAGATAAAATAAGATATCATAATTTAGTTTAAACTAATATATTATTGATATAAGATATTATGATTTAATTTAAAATAATGTATTTTTTGACATATTATTAATAATATAACTATTTTAAGATATATATGAACAATAATGGATTAAACCGGATTATTAAAAATCAAAATCAGAATTGATCCTTAAATAATTATTAATATTCTCTCTTTATATTATATAGGGTAATTTACACAAAACCCCTTGAGGTTTTAGGATTTAATCACCAAACCCCCTGTTGTTCGCCAAACCCCTCTAACATTTCAGATTTTAATTAAATACCCCCATCCTCCCAAAATCAGTCAATTTTTATGTCAAAATGACTTAAATGCACATGACATAAAAATTATCCTTTATGAGTAATTTGCACCAAAAACCCTTCAGTTTCAAATTTTAATCAAATAATCCATCGGATTCAAAAACTCCCTAAAACTTTCATATATGTTTTTAAAAAGTCCCGAAAATATATATATAATTCGGGAAAAATATAAAATTTCAAAAATATATATTAAATTTCAAAAAAAATATAAAATTCAGAAAAAAAATATAAAATTCGAAAAAAATATATAAATTTCAAAAAAATATATAAAATTCGGAAAAATATATATAAATTTTGAAAACATATATAAATTTTGGAAAAAATATATAAAATTAGAAAACAAATACCAAAAAAATATAAATTTCGAAAAAGATATATAAATTTTGAAAAACATACATAAATTTAAAATATATATATAAAAAATTTGGGGGGGGGGGGAATATAAATTCGAAAAATATATATATATTGAAAAAACAAATATAAAATTCAAAACAAATATGTTTTTGCCTAAATGTTGTTTTGGTGTATTGTACTTTGGTTACTGTAAATGGTGTTTTGGTATATTGTACTTTGGTTACTTGTGTTTTTTATACTTCTATTTGCCTAATACCAACTTGTTTTTTCCCATTTTGAACTACAGAATACAAAATAATTATTTTTGCAAATCTACATAATTGGTAGTTTTTTTATTTATGGATGAAAAGTTGTACCAATAATGGGTTCATTGTTCATATTATATGGAAGTGATGATGCTATATAGGTTGGAAAATATCTTTTTCTTTTGCCTAGTATATTGTATTTTTCATTTTAATATGATATTTTCGAAATATATTCTTTTTTCAAAAATTATATATATTTTTTGAATTTATATTTTTTTCGAATTATATATTTATTTTTAATTTATATATTTTTAACGAATTTTATATGTTTTTGTTTTATATTTATTTTCAAATTTATATTTTTTTTTGAAATTTAATATATTATTCGAAATTTATATGTTTTTTTCAAATTTTATATTTATTTTCAAATTTTAATATATATTTTTTCGAATCATATATGTTTTTTTGAATATATATATTTTCTGAATTTTATATAATTTTTTGAAATTTATATATGTTTTTCGAAATTTATATTTTTTTCTCAAAATTTATATTTTTTTCCGAATTTTATATTTTTTCCCGAAATTTATATATGTTTTCGGGACTCTTTGAAAACATATATGAAATTTTTAGGGACTTTTTGAATCCGAGGGGTTATTTGATTAAAATTTGAAACTCAAGGGGTTTTGGTGCAAATTACTCATAAATGATCATTTTTATGTCATGGGCATTTAAGTCATTTTGATATTAAAATTGGCTAATTTTGGGAGGAGGGGGATATTTGATTAAAATCTGAAATGTTAGGGGGTTTGGCGAACGACAGGGAGTCTGGTGATTAAATCCTGAAACCTCAAGGGATTTTTTGTAAATTACCCTATTATATATACATCTATATATATATATCATATATACATTCTTTTGTAGGGTTCCAATTATGAGGACACCAAACCCTTCTTCTACTTTCCTTGTCCCCTCTATTCCTAATTTTTTGTGTGTGAGTCATAGTATTCCCAAACTATATACAAAGCCAAGGTTTATTCGGGATCGCAGAAGGAAGGTTTCCTATATTTGAATTTGAGACATACATACATGTATATATACAAAGGGTTGTGATATAGAAAAGTGATTTTATGATCATTTTACAATATCTATTTTTTAAAAATATATATTAAGGGTATATTAGACATTTGACTCCTCCGGTAGCCAATAAATGAAAAACAAGTGCAATACGAACACTTTTTGAAATATTATAGTCTCAGAGAACAACATGGGATTATACGCCACTATATTGATACTACAATGGATTAATCGCTTGAGACCCAACAAAGGATAATATAGGAATTTCATATTTATAAATGTCATGTGCAAATGGTAATATAGAAATTTCACATTTTCACGGCCAAAGATGGTCGGCTGGTGATTGGTAGGGGGGCAAAGTGCACCATTTTTTGAAACTCGTGTATTTATATACACAAAATTAAACTTTTGGGGATTTACCGCACACAATAACAAACTAGGGGGGTTTTCGTAGATATCACATAATACAAAAACTGTACATTTTGGTATGGTTCACTGTAGGGCTGTTCAAACCGGTTCCGGTTCCGGTTCCAGACGGAACCGGAACCGAACCGATTTTTTCGGTTCCTAAAAAATGGGAACCGGAACCGGAACCGAACCGAAAAATCGGTTCGGTTCCGGTTCCTTCTACTTTTATTTTTTTAAAAAAAAATCTCAATTTTATAAGATAATATAATTATAAACTAGAATATTTGAATTAAAGCAAACTCAAAACTAAATATATAATTAGTGGAATAAAAAAAAGTAGCTTGGATTTGTACTATTACTGAAATTAGTGGAGGTTTATTGCTAGTCTTTTAGCTTAATAATAAAAATATATATATAAAAAAAAAAAACCGGTTCGGTTCCGCGGGGTCGAAACCGGAACCAAACCAAAATTTTCGATTCTTGGAATTTTGGAACCGGAACCGAACCCCTATGGAATCGAACCGAACTGCCGGTTCCAGTTCGGTTCCTGAACACCACTATGGTTCAGAATATAATAATGTTGCATTCTCGATTAATTGTTATTGCAAGTTGCTGCATTATGGAAATTCACCTATTGTTATATATTTTCTTGTTATTACTGTATTGATGTGCCCAATACACTAATGCTATGTTTGGAACGCACAGGGCGACCTTGAAATCTCAAAAATAAATGGAGGCCTTAGGCAAGAATAAATGTGAGACCCTTTATACATAATGTTTCACGTGTTTAAAAATTTATAAGATTAAAAACATATTAAATATATTGTTTATTAAATGTTTTTTGGGTATTGTCGCTATTTATATGTAAGAATTCACGTGCTTAAAAATTATAAGAGTAAAAATATATATATATATTAATATTAAAAAAATTAAAAACAACATCCATATTGGTATTATTGTAATAAATTATTGTTGGGTGAGTGTGGAATACAACCTCCACCTAAGTGTAGTCCGTGAAAAATTATTGTCATTGTGTCCGGCAGTCACGATCGAGAGTCTTAAGTGTAGTTGTCAAACATTGTGCGAGTACGATAAGAATCGTCTAACTCTAATAAGAAAAATGTTTTGATTTGTATTAGACTTTTAGTTTCATTAAGTTAAAAATTTGAGATTTTTGTTTTTGAGACAATAGTAATAGTAACTAAAATATAAAATTTTGGGCCCCAAAATTGTTAAAATGAATTTAAATTTAGTACGAATTGGGCTATTATATAAATTAAATTTTTTTTGGACTTATAATAAAATAATTTTTATTTTAACAAAATGAGATCCTTAAATTGGACTGAAAAACTAATTATATTTTTTCAAAAATTATAAAGTATTAATATATTTTTTTTAAAAAATACAATAATAATAATAATAATAATTTGAGGCCTCCCGAACCCGGAGGCCCTAGGCGACCGCCTTGGTCACCTAGCCTCAGGGTCGGGCATGGGTACGCATGAATGGAATGGAATGGAATGAGAATGAGAATGAGAATGAGTGGAATGGAATAATCATTCTCATTCTATTGTGTTGGTTATAAATATGAAACACTTTAAGAATGAAATGAATTTAAAAGAAAATTTATCAAAAATACCCCTTTTAGTGATAAATATATAATTTTAATCAAATAATATTATTTTGTAAAGTTTTTTGTTAAAAAAATGACGAAAGTTAACGACAATGGTAGTGACAAACAACAGAGGTTGCAATGGTGGTGGAGACGACAGGAGGTGACGGCAGCGGCGGTGGTAGAAGTTGGTGACACGGTGATGAGGGTGGTTTATTTACTTAAAATGTGAAAGGATTATTTTAGTAATTTTATATTTTAAAAGTATTCCTTAAGGAATGAAATGGAATGTAATGGATTTTCATTCCAAGATAATGATCATTCTCATTCAATAAAACATACCAAATAAAGGAATAGAGTAAATGAACATTTCATTCCAAGAGAATGATCATTCTCATTCAATAAAACATACAAAATAAAGGAATAGAATGAATGGACATTTCATTCTAAGAGAATGATCGTTCCCATTCAATAAAATATATCAAATAAAGGAATAAAATGAATAGGTATTTCATTACAACGTACCAAACATAACATAAGGGTCTGTTTGTCACCGCTGAATTGGAGCTTTGGATTTGGAATTGAAACTCTCAATTCCAAATCCATTCTTCGGATGCAACATACATATACATACACATATATACACACATGCATATATATATGTTCATAGTGTCATACATATATTTATATACTTAAATCTATCTATATTGTTTAATTTAATTCAAAATATATGATATTTTACATTCAAATTGAGTTTAGGATTGAAATTTACATTCAAATTGGATTTGTGATTGAAATTCAATTCCAAAACTTATCCGAATAATACATTTAAAATTACATTGGTGAAAAATTACAACTCCAAAACTACACAACCAAGCGAACTTATTGCTGCAGGGCCGGCCTTGAGAGTGCCAAAAAAATTTGGGTCCCTATGCGAGATTGAAGGCGAAATTTTTTTTGGGGCCCTTCATTTCACGCGAAATGTTTTTTAGGCCACTTCACTTCACACGATGCAAATTTTTTTAAAATATAAGTATTTTATAGATTCAAATTTCTAACGAATGACAAAAACACTACATAATTACTTGGTGTTTCTTTTGTATAGATTTCACATATTAAAGCATAGAAATATAAAGGGTATAAAATGAATGATTAGTACAAGATACTTTTGAAATAAAAATTGAATTTGAACTTATTTGTAAATGCTTGTCAAAAGTAGGACTAATGTGTCTTAGTAAAAAAAATTTAGAGAGCAAAAATACTACTCTAAATGAACTTTCCCTACTGTAAGTGTAATATTGGATTGAGTTCTAATTTATATTGGACTATAACTTAAAAAATCATATTTGGGTCTATACTAATACAAAAGGAAAAATAGTTAGGCTTGTGCTCTTTTTTCAGTATTAATAAACTTACCGAAAAAAAAACTTAAAAAGTGAAAATTGTGAGAAAAATATTTAAAAAATACATTAAATATACTAATATTTAAAAATTTGAAAATAGTCTCCATCTTGGTGTTGTCATGAAAAGTTGTTCTTGTACATGTGAGTGCAACAATCGCGCTCAATTATAGCCGCGTGAAAATTATTGTCGTTGAGCAAATACGACAGTCGCGAGTGTAGTCGTTAAACGTTGTGCGGATACAACAATAATTTTCTAGCCCTAATTAAAATAATGGTTTGATTTAAATTAGACTTTAGTTTGAAAAAATAGAGATTTTTTTTTTGAGTATATAATAATAGTAAGTGAAATATAAAATTTTGGGGGCCCTACCTATTGAAATTAGTTTTGAATTTATTATAAATTGGATTGTTAAATAAAATTTTAAAAAAAATTAAGGTTGAGACCTAAATTGTATAATTATATTAGGTTTTATTTTCAGTTGAATTGAAAAATGAATTAAATTTTTTTAAAGACAATAAAAATATTAAAATTTTTTAAATTAAAAATACCGAAAAAAATAATTTTGAGGCTCCATTGGACTAGGCGACCCCCTTGGTCGGCTATAGTCAGGGCCGGCCTGTATTACTGTAACATTTTTATGTAGGAGCACCTTGCAGAGATAATTGAGTCAGCAATGGTCTTGTTAATTACACAGGCATAGGATAGAAAATGTAAAATGATGTTACTCTTCTATTGGTTTTGAAATACCCAATATACCCTCAGCACGTAAATTATCTATGCATACAAGAAGAAATTGATTTTCTCATGATGAACAGAGCAGGATAAAATAACATATATATGTGTGTATAAACTATATATATATATATATATAGAGAGAGAGAGAGAGAGAGAGAGAGAGGGGGAGGGAGGGAGTGAAGAAAAAACAAGTGGTATTAATGAAGGGAAAACCGAACATCTCTCTTTATCTGGGTGAGAGAGAGAGGTCATTAATGGTGAGGACAGGAGCAATTAATAATTCTGAGCAGTAAGCTTGAAAGCATAGTGTTTATCGCTGCAATTGTGGCTGCTCTTCTCTTTTCATCTCATCTCCACACCGCTTTCATTGCTCTATTATCTCTCCTGTCTCTCTCCCCAATCTTCACCCAACAACTCATCAGATCTCAATTAATGCTCTTTATCTCTCTGGGGTACCCAGAGTAATTAATGTGGAGTTGAAAAAGTAAACACCAAATTTTAAGTACCACCATGACCCAAAATATTGGTTTTGACAAAGACCAGTAAAGACTAATAAGACCTGATTGGAAAGAGTAAAAAAGTACAAAAAGGCGACAACACTAGTAGAGAAGAGTAGGTAAAAAGAGTGAACTGAGAAAATGGTAATGTAAATGTGTTTTAGAGTTGTTAATGATGTATCTGCCTCATAATTGTAGCTTGTAATTGAAGTCGGAGGTGCTGAGCTGCTTTGTGTTTACCTGCATTTGCTTGTTGTTGAACATTGTTGTAGCAGTAGTAGTAGTAGTAGCAGCAGCAGTTTGTTTGATTGATGATGATGGTTGTGGAAGTCTGAGGGATGGTGTTGGAGTTGCACATACTGGAATCACTGACCTCATTTGAACCGCTGGTGCTATCCTCCTCCTTGTCATTTGTGGGTACCCTCCAATTTCAACGTTCCTAATTCCCATGTGGTTACTCTTCGTTGGCATTGGCATTGACATTGGACTAGTCGGAGGAGTTCCAACAACAACTCTCCCTCTCATCATATTCAAATCCCCAACTCCAAATACTGCCTCTTCCTTTCCAACAAAGGCCTTGTTCATCATCACTCCATCTGATTCTCCACTAACCCATTTATCTTCATCTTTTTTATGCTCATCAAGTGCTACCTCTTTCATTTTGACTTGTGATTGCGCCATCGTCATCATACTACTAGGCCTATGATCCGTTGACAAAGATGAACTGCTACTAGTATCTCTGGATAAAGTTGTTTGCAATATTTTTGAAGTTGTTCTGGGCGGAGGCGGAGGCAGTAGAGATAAGAAGCTGTTCTGCTTCTGCTTCTGTCTCTGTCTCTCAATTACTAACTCCATTGGATTCATTCCTCTTCTCCTCATTGCTATTTTATCCTCACTGGGTCTGAAATTCGACAGAACTCTTGCCACCACCGCCTCTTCACCATTCTCTATTTCTTTGCTTGTCTGAGATATCGAGTCCAAGTTTTGCACTGCATACAGGCATTCATTATTGATCATGAGTGTCTATGAATTCATAGGGAATTAATTAATTAGAGGAAAACAATACTTACTTTTCTTGAAAGAAGACCAGGCTGCTATGGCAGCATTCTTCTCAGCCTGTTTCTTAGTCCTGGCTGATTCGCCGGTGAAAATCATAGCAGCAAGCTCCACCGTACAAGTGAAGACAGGGGCATGTCCGGGTCCTGATCTTGTAGTGGTGTATACAGGGAGTTTGAGACCAGTCCTATGAGCTGTTTCTTGAAGGAGGTTCTTATACACTCCAGTCTCGTCCTTTTCCGGGGGAACACCATTATTAAAGTCTTGTTGTTGTTTATTTAAATGTATCCGAAATAAAATAAATAAATAAACAAAACTTACAAGAATTCTAGCAGTGAGAGACCTAGAAGGACCCCTTGTGGAGAGGACATTGAGAGCAACTTGAGCAGCAGCGTGCTCGGCCTTTCTTAAAGTGGCGCTGTAAGTGGAGCTCTCAAAGATCTCACCATTGAAGTTTACACAAGCTTTGAATCTCGGTGCATGATCAGGCCCTTCTCTCATACACCCATAAGACGGCAGGTTGAAACAACTTCTCTGTGCTAGTTCTTGCAGTTGACTCTTATACATATCTATCTGCCCATCAACAACACAAAACACCAACTCAATTAAACAACACATATATAACATAACACCAAACAAAACGAATAACACCGGAGGAGGTAACATAAACAACACAAGTCAAACTAGCGGGTAACACAAGAATCAATTACTTCACTCTTCTACATTGCCATCGTCTCTCACAGCATATATAGCAACTGTACTGCTGATCTCTTCAAAGAGATGAAGCACCAGAAGGCGACTCCACTGAAAACATTCAATATTTCAACATCAGCATTGGCTCTGGACTTGTATTTACTTTTTCTTTTTTTTCTCGGCTCCAACAAACTACACCACTTTTATTCCTTCCTTATATATTCATCTACTAAATTTTTTATCCTACCATTCTATGGGCATTCAAAAATTGATCCCCCAATGCGCACTCCAATCTCAACCTCACTATTAGGGGTATACATGACATTTTGGTTCTGGTGTCCATGGCCCTTTGAATTTGAATGCAACACCAACAACCCAACCCTCAAGTTTGTTATTGTGCAATTAAGACTGTCGACACGACTCCTCTCCGGTTTTTCAGTGGAGTAAACAGGTAAGGCAAGCGTTGACTTCCTTCAACCTGGAAATTATTTATGTCAATAGAATGTAGTAGTAATATGCATCTCTATCCACGCCCATGAAAAAACGAAAAAAAAAAAAAAAATTATCAAGGTCTTCGTTGAGTTTAATGGTCATGTCACCTTGACATTAGGTTTTATTATTTTCCATGTTAAACGTTTAAAATGCAAGTGAACTCTAATACTAGGTCAAACTCTTGGTGATAAGCTTCCACCTATCTCCCGTCTCTGTAAAGAATGATCCTACAATCATAACTTTGGTAAACAAAGCCTTTTTTATGCTCAATTTTGAAGAACCTGATTAGTGGGTATCAGAAATTTTTACATGTAACAAAAATCCCACTCTGAACACCTCATTTACTTAAAAATAATATTGTACTGCTTCAAAAGTTTATCATCAACAAGTTCATGTCCTTCAAATTTGTAAATCTCCATGGAAAAAAATTAACGATTAGTTACACATGTTCTGGTGAGTGAACTTAAATCGGTTTCCCAAGTGCAAGAAGATTTCTAATGGACCTATAAGAATTGACTTCCGACAGAAGAGATTTAATCAAAGCCTGGCTTGCTCTTTTTCTTTGCAAGTGGGAGCTGTTATACAGTCAAATTTAAATCAACCAAAACACTGCCAGTTGCACAACCAAAGCTATGGTACTGTGGGGGCAAGGGCAAGCTTGTCAGCAGTAAAAAAAAAAAAAATAGTCAACATAATTGCTCAGTTCAGAGAGACCACAAATTAGAAACTAAACTAATTCCACAAATGAAGTACACAATCAGGATTGAAGAAAGCAACTCTCACACGACCACACCATTCTTTCCTAAAGCACAACCCCATCATCCTCAAACCAACAAACAAAGTCCAACGCAATCAGCCACCCACCCCAAACCAACACCCTTTTTTTTAACACCAGTCGAAGCAAGTCCCACACAATGCACAAAAATAACATGGATATCGAATGACCAAGCCTCGTACCTCAAACAACCTGCTTCACACCCACCAAACGATTCTTTCTCCGTTTGCTATTCCATCTTTACCAGTCACACCTTTGGCTCGGCAGGTCGAGAGGTCGCCAAATTACTATTAGTCCCACTCGCCATTCGGTTTGATTCCCCCATTCTAGACGACAAGGCAAGAACTTCAGGTGACATTTCCCAGCTTCCACTTTTCCTTCCCCAACCCGAGCGCCTGGGATGAATTCCAGCACGATCTCCCTCATCTACGTTAGTCCTTATATCTGGGGAAGTTTCCACTAATCCACCTTCTTTAAAGTTCGTACCATCATTGTTGCTGAGTTGCCCTCCGCAATGATCAGCCCCAGACCCTGCGTCTACCCATACTGCTTTCCTTCCCATTTCAATGTCCTCCGCAGCCTTCCCCATATTTGGACTGACAAAACCAGCACTTGTTGATATAGACTGTAACACAGGTTCCCTTGGCACCTTTGCCCTGAACTTGTTCTTGGATTCAGGGATACTAGTGCAAAATATCTCCTTGAAGTTCGGCACCACACCTTTGTTATAAGGATTGGCTCGCCGATCATATCTGTATCTGAAGTTCTCATAAGTTGTCTGCAAAGCATTGCACGGGGGGGAAATCATGTTATTTAAGAACAATAATAACTTGGGATCCCATAAATTCATCATACTTTAAGGCTACCAGGTACTCAAATGAAAAAAAATGCTCCCTTTACCTGGTTTGTACTGATGAGATATAGATGGAAAGCAGTAAGGCCACCAACAAACCACACTGATATGAAGGTATAAACTATTAGGACAATGGAGGCAGGGGTCTTAAGCATTGCTTTCCATATTGTTGTCTCCTCTGAATCCGAGATCCTCTTAATGTAGACCCAACAGAAACTAAAAACATATATGCAGAGAAGAGTCGTGGAGAATACAAACATGAAGAAAAACCGGTAATTTCTCTGCACACATAATTGCAAAAGTTTCAGATTAGCACAATGTCCAAGAATAACTTAAAGAGATGGGCCAAAGTAAATAAAGGTTGTTGAAGGTAACATAACGGATACCATCCTAATGACTGCAATAAGTATTTCAAACCCAGCATTTGAGCATCATCCTACGAGCTCAAAGATGTTCCCAATCCGACCAGAAACTCTATACTTCTACAAATTTGCAAAACTTATTAATACACTTTTAAAAAAAAATAGTCATATGTCACTCGTGCTCTCATTTGCTAGAGACCACTCAAATAGAACTCCAATCTCAAAAGATAAAATTGCACAAGATATATACCATAACGTAAAGAACAAGGATATGACCAGCAACCAGAACACCATAAAACAGACGTTATCTAACATCCCAAAGAAGCCGTTTTCTTTGAAGACGTGCAATATCTACCCATGACCTAACAAACAAATATAGTCCATTTCCATGGATAAAGGGAACATCTCCGGTAAAAGGATACAGAAATCACACAAATGTTGAATAACAAAAAGTATTGCATTTCTTACCAGCCCAATACACTGTCCAACCCATGGGCAGTGGTGATCAAATCGTTCAACACAATTATTACAGATTGAACAGTGGGAGCAGCGAGGTGGTCGGTAAAGCATGCACGTGTCACAATATTTAATCTTCACGGTAATCCCATTAACTTCTACTTCTTTAATGCGAGGAAGTCGCAACTGCGGAGTTTGGCCACCACCTTCTGCAGTCCCATCATAACCATCTGGTTCTGGAGGGTGTAAATTACGAGGAATTATACCAGGATCTCTTCCAGAGGTTAGCAGGAGAAGAACTAAAACCTGAAATCCAACATATCTACCAGCTTAGATTGTAATACCACAACACTATTTTCAATTTGAAGCAAAATCATTAGTGTTTAGCAATTAAATTGGAGTTGGGGGTAAAATATGTGAACGCTTGAATAAGAAATAAGCTTGCTCATTAGTAATGACCTATAAAATGAGGACAAGTACTAGGCAATTCATTTATGACACTTGAAGTGAGTCGTCTTGGTAGCAATCTGCCATCCATAAATGAAGCAAACATCTTAGACAATTTGTAGTCAAGTTCTCTTCTGCTGGATATCTAATTTGTATACATCTTCTTTAAGAAGGGTTCTAACAGTGTAATATTTTTTGACAATTCATATTGCCAAAAGCACCTGCAACAAGACAATTTAGAGGATCTGGAACCTTTGCTTCAATTGTGAACAACCAACAGCTAGCTAAATTGCTCTAATTTAGTTTTCCATAGAGGAGAGAATCCGGAAAATGAAAACAGCCATATGCAAAAGTGGAATCTTGTACACCAGAGTTGGAGAAAAATAAACTGCAAGGAATATGAGGTTGTCCCTTAATCCTTTTGGCTGCTAACTATGCAACTTATTTTACCAAGGAGGCAAAATTTCGTTAAAATGCAGTGCAGCTGGTCTTACTAATATGGTCCATGGATAACATGAAGTATAACCAGTATCTAATGTTACATTGTACCAAAAAGTTCCCCTACATTACCAGTGCACCATGACTGAAGCTAGACACTCTCCCATGCAGAGCGAGTGTAAATTTTCAACAGTAGGTAAGATCTATAAGGCCTTCATCTCTATACCCTGAGAGCACCTCAAACCTACCCACTGTGATTATCAGCCCCAGGACCGCATCAGCCCTGAAATCCTGAAAGATCAAACAGACGCCAACGCAGGACTTGGAAATGAAAAAAGATATATATATATATATACATATATATGACCCTCTAAATCACATATGTAAAACCTCTAATCACAGCCCAATCACATCTACTGGTTGTAAAGTCCATTCCAATCATAAGATAACAAAAACAGCAATCCTTCATGAAAAATGACCCTAGAAATCACAAACTAGAAGACTGACAGAGAAACCAAATAGTGCATCTGTTTGAGCATATGTTGTAACATTTTCAGTTTACCAAATTTAATCTGTCCAAATAAGAACTATATTATAAGCCTTGATCGAGTAGGTGACTGATACTCAACTAAAAACTATACAATGAAAAAGTAAAATGCACCATTGTAGTATTGGCAATCAGCTACTAATTTGTTGTAAAAAACAGTGAAGCAAACTACGAATTGTAAATTAGATAAAAAATTATTTTCCAAATGACTTGCTCAGAAAAGAGGTATCCAACCTCCATGAAAGTAGCAGCAGCAACAGGACCTAACTACGAGCAGAATTTACAGACAAATTGATGGGAAAATGGGGCAGGATGGTTGTCATCCCTTATCAGGGTATTCGGTGAGAAGGAAAAAGGTATATGGATCAAATGCAATACTTTCAATGATGGGAAAAGTGGAAGTAAGTATGTATCACCCTGACATCATCCTACTACAAGAGAATATCACCCTAGCATCTATCCTATGACAAACTCTGTTTTCCTGGAGTTGGAGTCTCTGAAACATCTCAAGCATTAGAGGATGCTTTGCCTTATCTTACAATCACGAGGCTTCACAACTTGCAAAAATCAGCAAGCATTATTGCCTCACCCTTCCGAAATCTCAAAATGTGTTGTGCCAAATGTATTTCCAATAAAGAGTTAAGATTCCACCCATCAAATCCAAATGCATGTTCGACGTCCCACATCAGAATTCAAATTTCAAAAGAACAACGAACAACTTAGAAACACTGTAAATGAAATCATTGCCAATCAGGATTTTAGTAGCAAATAATTTTTGTTAACCAATCCAAAAAAAATCATTCTGACAGCTGCTCTTATTTGGGTCAAACTCACATGTTATCATAAAAAATCACTGAGTACCAAGATTCGGAAACAAGTTGCTATCTGCAGGGACATCTTAAGTGGACTGGAAAAAAGTGACTCTACATAGAGAGAGAGATATACACGCATGAATTGCATGTGTCTAGCTGAAATAGAGAACTCACATAGAATGTGAATGCAACAGCTACAACAATTATTGATTTCCCCAAGTGGTGAGAAAAATCATCGATCAGTTTTCTAGCAACGAAGACGCAGAAAATGGTGACTGGGGCAACAATAAGAAATATGGTGAGCACCAGTGACCTCACATCTGGTCCAAATATAAACCTTCCCTGAAAGAAAAATATCTGCAAGAGAAAGGAATTACATGATTGATACTTAAAACAAAAAGTTACTCATGTAACAGCTTCAAGTTTTGAAATGCCTAAAACCTCAATGTGGTCATCCAAAACGCGGAAAGCTCTTCATATTTTGAAATGCCTAAAACCTCAATGTAAATCATCCAAGAACAGAAAAGCAATGCAAACTAGGTTTCTGAAATCGTCTGGTAGAATAAAAATAAGAAAATTAAATAGTTTAGCAACTGAGTTCATCGATTACAGTTAGTGATGTGAAAAGATTACAGTTTTTGAGGACAAGAAATTGTTTTAGCACATAGAAATCTGTTTGGCGCGCACACAAATGTAATAACATCACTGAGAAGTGAGAGAAATTCTAATTCCACTACTCATGCCATTGCAAACAAAACATACAAGTGTGAGTTAAATCCATAGCTAAACATAATTAGTCAGTCCCAAACTTGGGATGAATCTGAATCACATAATGGAAAAGAAAACCCTAACAAAAGAAAAGGAACTCACATTGCTGCCTTTCCAATTATGGTAAACCCGTAAGCCATCGGATGGGATGGTTGATCCGGAGACCAGATCGGAGCGCTTTGGAGGAGGAACAACATACATCTCTCTTATTTTGAGATCTCTCCTCTCCAACTCAAACCCTAATTACTACCAACTCCGGCGGAGTAATAAATGCGAAGACGGCGATCAAATTAACGGCTAATTGTAATTGGCCGACAAGCCATTCTTCAGTTCTGAGAGAGGGGTGGCCCTGTGGGTGTGTGCACTGCTGAAGAAAGGCGTTTTTGTGTGTTACGACTCACTTGTTTACTTTACTTCTTCGTCGATGGGGTCTCGTGGCTTTACAGGATGTCAAAACTGACGTGGCTTTACGTTATTGGAAGACGACTGAGCTGGACACTTGGGAGTGTGCAGTGGGGCCATCTGCTTTTGTCTCATAAAATTACCCATTTACCCACGTGCCACTTTTACACTCCTTTTTCCCCTTCATGTCTAGGGATGGCAACGGAACGGGTTTGACTAATACTATTATCATCTTATTTAAAAATTATTAATATCAAATTCATCCCAAATTCTTGACGGATTGTAATCGATAATATCATTACCACCCCTTCGGTATAAACGGGTTTCATCGGTTGTACTAAATTATTTCTAATAAATTAGAAGCACAGTTGATTTACTAAATTATTTGATAACAAATTAAGTTATAATGCGTTTGATGACAAATTAAGTTATAAATCAAGTATCTTTCTCTTATTCTAGACTTATATTATGTTTTACGTTATAAACCAAGTATCTCACATATTTAGACAAACAAATGTATATATACGCATATTGACTGAAATTATTCCAAAATACATATATATATAGACGTCAACACCAAAAATTAGATTAATGAGTTATATATAGACAAAGACCCACATATATATATATATATATATATATATATATATATATATATATTAAAATTAAAATCGTATACGAATCGGGGTTGAGTTACCAACGGATTTTTCAAAAAATCCGAACCTGCTTCGAATTTTAATTTTGAATACCAAATTCATTTATAAGTTTATCAAACCCGGCCCAATTAGATTGGGCCGAATGAAAACCCGGCCGAGTGGGATTATTTTGTCATCCCTATTCAATGTATTCATATTGTGTCGGGTCTTGGGCATATAGATAAACCTCAATATCGCCACAGTGTCATATTTAAGTGCCCATTAGGCCATTACATGTGAATTAATATTTATTGAACTTAAACACATTTCATGTGAATTTTAAATACATTCATTATAAATTTAATGTGTTATACAAACAAAAGCATTGAGATCTACTTTACATGTATTATTAATATCTTTTTCACACTATTATGTGTAATTTAAACATTTTTGAATTCTGTTTCACCACATTTATTCTGCATATGTTAATATATTGAATAAACGTGTTAAAACAACACTTTTGAGACTAACATTGTATTTTTGGAACTATTATTTTTTTACTTTAAGATACTTAAATCAATGTTAAAGTATAATCATTAACATGATTACTTGAGTTTTTTTTAAAGGACTATCGGCACGTGAATCATAATTTTTTTTTTTTTGGTGGTACTGTAAATTACCAGACTTGATTGTTATGCAAATATAATATCAAATCATAATGGGAATTACATGCGATGTAGTCTAATTAACCATTTACATATGTCATAAAAATTTCAAAATATTTAGATGATCATAGATTTGCTTGATTTTAAATTTTAAAAAATAAACAATTATAATAATACTTTTAAAATATTAACATAAATAGACATTTTTAATTGGACCATACTGCATATAAAAAAGAATTTTTTTCTTACATAAATGAGATCAAACAAGCAATGCCCTTTAATAATTTTTTCAAAGTACCTCTTCACAGTGACACACATTATTGTCTGAAAAATCAACAAAAAGGGGAAAACGATTTAACGTTTCCATTAATACTCACCAACTACCAATCGCATTCAAAAGTCTAGAAATGAAAGAAGAAACCAAATGGAAGAAATCTATATTTTTGCATAGTTAATGGGGCAAAACAAATTATAATTCAATATCATGCTGGTAAAGGGGGATAGTTGTTTCCTAATATAGGAGCAAACAGAAATATAACAGAAAATTTTAGGACGTAAATGGTTCCATGGTGTAGTGGTTAGCACTCTGGACTTTGAATCCAGCGACCTGGGTTCGACTCCCGGTGGGACCTTTGTCCTTGATTTTACATTCTGTTTTTTTTTTTTTTTCCATAGAGTTTTTTGTCCATTGCAATGCGATTGCGATTTTAATTGTATTTTCTTGGCTTAGTGATATAAACAAATAAGGAGGGAAAAAAATGGTAATTCTGTGATGTAGCTGAATGTGAAAACTATCAATCCGAATTTGCTCATTTTGCAGCTCTACTCCATTCCTTTGCAATATTGAGTCGTCATAATCTACAAACATCAGTACTATCTTCTTGTTTTATTGAATAATGTATGATATGCTGAAAAGACACCGAGAGTTGATGGATACTTGTGCTGCACAATAAAAAATATATATATATACGTTTATTTTTATTTTATTTTTTTCTCTTCTCTAATTAATAATGTGTTAAAATATATCAACAAATTATCATTGAATCGTGTCAAAATTAATTTAAATAGATAAAATTAGATGTATAAATATATACTATTATTTTCATTGCTTATAGAGAAAAGAGACTGTTCGTTCCGAAAAATAATAATCATCATCGACCGAATAGAAAGACCGATAATATTTTTCTTCTCCGTAGAAAAAATAATCATCGGCCGAATAACATGGCCGATAATATTCTTCTTCTCCCACTGGGCGTGCCAAAAATTATTCGCACTAAAAATAAATCGGCCAAAGAATTAGGCCGAATATATTTTTCGTAAATCGCAGGCGTGCCAAAACCGGTGACGTGGCTCAAACGGTTCAAGACGAACAAATTATCGTCTCTTTTGAACAAATTTGCGAATCAAGCAAAAACACGAGAGAGAACAAAACTCGTGTGTAAGGGTTCTTCTACCTCAATCAAGAGAACTTTCAATAACCAATAAATTATACTACGAAAACTAGAATGAATTAATGAAATTTGAATGACAAAAATTTAAATGAACTGATAAAATAAATATCGCAGGAAAGTAAAATAGACGATGTTATTGAAGCAAAAAGATAAATTTTGGTATTTGGTGCAAGACCCCTAAAATAGAGATTACATTATTTATAACCTAAAACTGAATTGATTCACACGTAATTGAAACCTAAAAGATATTCTAGATGCCCTAGAGATAAATTAATAAAAATAAAAGATAAATCACCTAAATTCTAAACCTATCTAAATAAAACACAACTCAATTACAATTCAAAATTTTCAAAGTGTCCAATACTCCAAAAAGTCTCTAATCTTAGTCGGCAAGAATTCAATTTCTCAAGTGGTCTTCCAAATTTGACCCAGTTTGTGGCCAAATTTCTACTATATTTTTTGTCGTACAACCATGTTCGAATGTTCACTAAGACATTATCTAACATTTATCAAGCCATTCACCTACCACTTCATCTTCTCCAGACAACACTTACTTCGTCCAACCTCAATCCACGGCTCCAAAATTGGACAAACACCATAAAAATTTCACGCCCATAACCCCCAAGTAAGTAACAGTGTATATGTATATATATATATATCAATATATATTCTATCAAACCAGCATGACACTTTTTCCTAAACAGAGCCCTCAATTTCCTTTCTTCCTTTACCATTCTTCCATGGCTCCAAAGCTTGGTCGTTTCCATGAAAATCCTGAATCGGAGCTCTATGCCCATAACTCCCGAACCTACCATGTCATTATCAACACACCCGAAAATCGAGCGTCGTCACCGGGGTCTGCGGTCTTGGGCCAATCTTTGCCGAACTTTTATACGAAATCGGCAACAAACATCACCAAATTGGGTGTGGAATGGCTATCCCCAAATTTTGATCACTAATTGCAAATTCAAGAAATCCATGGCTTCCCAACTCCATTCTTTTTCAAAATTTAATTTTGCACCCACTCCAAAGTTATTGATATTATTTGATCTTCATTGCCCCCCGAGTCAATAGTATTCTTGTCATTGCTCGTATGTTGTTCGAAATCGTCACTTGAAAAGAAAAAATCAAAAAGGTATGTTCTATTTTTTATTCATTGAGGACCACACTACAGTGGTCTTTATTCTACCAAAAATCCTACTCCTAACTTGCAAGAAACTGATTGAAATTCCTTGGCAATGGATTAATGAATCCATACATTACATCAACATTTGATTCTTTAAATTTATGTAGTGATAAACAAATACAATCGGCCAGAATTAAACAATTGTGCAAAAACATATTGATTGATCTTATTGTCGGCTCCATTCGAAGAACGACACCATACCCATGAAGGTTTTTCGCGGCAATAGCTCGTGAAAGTTTATACCTTTTTTATAATTTCAGTTGTATCGACTGAAATTACTAAAAATAAAATTTCTTTCTCTGCCAATTTGATTTCAGCCACTTCAGCATCATAGGCCGAGAAAATGTTGGATATCGACAACTTTAGTTTGGGCCAAACTAGTATCAAGAACTGTAGTTTTGGCCTCTTCCAATTTAGCATCACCCGTTGGGATTTCGGCCACAACAAATTCAATATTAATCGCTATGGAAATGGTCAAACTGATTTCTGCCAGATTTGTTTCAGCAAACTCCTTTGTTTCTGCTATAGTGGTTTCGGCAGCCTTCTTTTCTGCCGACACCTTAATTTCAGCACCAATAGCTCTTTCCTCAACCGGCTGCCCCCCGTGTCTTGGATGATGGATTGACCAATTTGAGGGCTTTGCATATGTTTTCTTCATCAAATCGCAAACCTCTTGAATCATCCATTTTATTTCAAAATAATTATGTGTCATCTGCTCATGATATGTTCTCTCCTCAGCAAGATATGTTTTTTCCCTATCAAGATTTGTTTGCACTCGTCGAACGATTTCCCTCAACTGTAGGATTTCACTCGCAAGTGTGGCCTTTGAACCTTGTGGGGACATGTTCGCAATCTTCTCTCGGTTACCTAATGAGGTCCCACCGAGCATGCCAAAATATGTTCGCTCCGAAAAATAATAATCATTATCGGTCAAATAGCAGGGCCGATAATATTATTCTTTTCCGTAGGAAAAATAATCATCGTTTGAATAGTAGGGCCGATAATATTCTTCGTATCCGTAGGGTGCGGGCGTGCCAAAACCGGTGACGGAGTTCAACCGGTTCAAAAGGAACGAATTTTCATCTCTTTTGAACATGTGGAATAAAATCAGGCGATTTGTGCGAGAGAGAACTCAACTCACACGAATGAAGTCTGATTGCCTCAACAAAGAGGACTTTTGGATAACCGAAAGAATATAAAAAAGAATTGAAGAGAAATGAAAGTGCAGTGCAGGGAATTAAAGAAACTGATATTGAAAGAAAACAAATAAATGACTGGGAATTTAAATGAATTGAAAGGAACAATGCTGATAAAATAAAGGATTACATAATTATAAAAGGGCTGCTAACATTGTGTATGTATTTGATCGGGGACCCTAAAATAGAGACCTGCGTACATTATTTATAATCTAAAACTGAATTGATCCACTCGTAATTGAAACCTAAAAGATATTCTTGATACCCTAGAGATAAATTAATAAAAATAAAAGATAAATCACCTAAATTATAAACCTATCTAAATAAAACACAACTCACTTACAATTCAAATTTTCCAAAGTGTCCAATACTCCAAAAAGTCTCTAATCTTAGTAGGCAAGAATTCAACTTCTTAAGTGGTCTTCCAAATTCGGCCTAGTTTGTGGCCAGATTTCTGCCCTATTTTCTGTCGTACAATCATGTTCGAAAAGTGCAAACGTTCGCACTTTATGCACTGATCGTCAATTGTCTTTCCCAACATGCCAAACGTTCGCAAATTACGAATATTCGCAATTTATTCACCGGACGTTTTGTACTTTTAATACAAAATGCAAACGTTCGTAATTCTTTAGTGTTGGCTTATTTAGGTAATCAACGTAGACATCAAGCATAACCATTATCACTATCATCTGAAGCGATATCAACATTTAAATCCTTCACGATCTTCTCCCAAGGAGGATAAGAGGATTTCATGGCATCAAGCCAGGGGGAATGATGTTCCATACTGGAAGAAATGCTTACTCTTGACTTGTTTATGCGTGTGATATCATTGAGAACAGGGTATGAATTTGTTGACTCCAAGTTCATAGAACCCAAATTATTAAGGGTTCTAAGTGTGCTATCTAAAAATGATGTACATGCAAGTTTATTTAGATTTCAATGAAGAATGTGTCCTCAAATTAGTGTCAATTTTGATAAGAAAAAATGTATTAAGTAGTCATTTTAATACACATTTTGTAACAAAATGTGACAGTTCACTCACAAAATGTAGTAGTTATTTGAAAATTTTAAAATTCAGGAATTGTTTTACACTTGACCCTAATATCGATTTTAGATTCTGTTGTATAGGAGTACCTAGTATAGACTTACAAACTGTCATTTGTAAAATAGGTTTTCTCTCTCTCTCTTTAGGTAATATCATTTCTCTCTTTATATTTGAGGTGATGTCGTTTTTTAAAATTAATTTTCTTTTTTCATCTTTACTCATGTATCATTTCTCCATTATAAAAAGATGGTACGGTACGTGAAGAGACCAAGTATGTGGCAGCACGAGCAGTGAAGTATGAATAGTCCACTTGCTCCACATGTATAACAGAACAAACTGATTACTCCTATCCCATCCATCAAAATTTGCACATTTTGTGTGCCTATTATCCCCGTCCTTGTCTCTCTCCGCATTTGTTCTACGAAGACCAATTCAATCTTTCATTACCATATCCATTAATTAATTTCAAAAAACAAATAAAGAAACACAAAAATGAAAACAGCAAAAGTCAATTAGAGTAAATAGTTTTAAGCAAATAAAATAATAAAATGGTAAATTTTCTCTCACCTATGCTCTTGTTTGGCCTTCTTCCATCTCCCCATCGCTCTTTTTCACATCTCTTTTTCAAAGTTGAAACTTTCCTCACTACAATTGAAATCCATTAACATTCAAACGTACCTCCATATTCTTCAATGTGGAGAGGAAAAGATAGAGGCCTTTTTCACATATGGGACGGTGGTGACGACAAAAAACACCACCAACACCACGATGCCGACGACAAGAAACACCAACACCACGACGCCAACGACGACCAACCTGATCATGACACCAAGCAAGACTCCGACAATGTGGCACCGCCTGATGAACCACCACCCGCTAAGACGGAGGAGAAATCAGATGATGTGGAGACCGAGATCCAAGTGGGCAAGGAGGAAGACCCAGTTGAAACAAACGACGAAGAAACTCCTCCTTCTCCCCCTGATTTCAACAAAATTTCCACAGATATGGATGAATTCATCTCCCTTCTGTCCACCGCAAAAGCTGAGGATTCTGAAACCCAACCCCCTGAGGTACCTGAATTCGTGGACCAATATGCCTTCTTTGTTGAAGCCAAGATTGCCAACTATGATGCCATTGATAGTCCCCTCAAATGGACTCACATGCCAGACGATGATGAGTCATCGTCGTTTCTCAAAACTGTGGATCTAGTCTGCAAATTCACCAATTCGCTTTCTCAATTCTCATCACATTCAAACTACGCTTCGCTCCTCAATCGCTTCACTGGTATTCTCCACCGTGCAATGTCCTACCTCGAGGACGAGTTCAGATCGATTCTCGAACACTCCCCCGCAGATTCCAAACCAAAGCAATCGCCATCCTCCAATTCTAATCACGACTCGCCACGTTTCGCCATGGTGACGGAATCTGACACCGAAGAAACTGCTTTTCCGGGGTACTCAGAGGTGGTGGTGTCAAATATGAGCAGATTAGTCAAGGCATTGGTATCGGGAGGTTATGAAACAGAGTGTTGTGAGGTTTATATAGTTGCGAGAAGGCACTTATTCGAACAGAGCTTGCACAAGCTAGGGTTTGAGAAGCACAGCTTGGACGATGTGCAAAAGATGCAATGGGAATCCCTTGAAAAAACAATCGTCACCTGGATCAATACCTTCAAACTATGCACCGCCGTCTACCTCCCCGGCGAACGTAAGCTCTCGGAGACTGTGTTTTCCGACAACACATCGACCGCCGAGAGCCTCTTCGGCAGGCTTTCACGAGGCGTCATGATTGAACTTCTCAATTTCGCTGAAGCTGTTTCGATGTCCAAGCGTGTGGCAGAGAAGCTCTTTAAGCTTCTCGACTTATTCGAGACCTTACGTGATGTGATTTCAACCATGGACGCTCTTTTTCCTCAAGAATGCTTGCATGATGTCAAATCCGAAGCCTTATTGAGTCGGTTCCGACTGGGCCACACGATTGTTTCTGTCTTTGCGGAACTGGAGAACTCAATCAAGGCGGACGCGGGAAAGACTCCGGTTCCCGGTGGTGCAGTTCACCCCTTGACTCTCTACACCATGGATTATCTAAAATACGCGTGCGAGTATAAGGACACACTAGAACAAGTGTTGAGAGAGATGCAGAAGATCGAGCAAGTGCAGGCGGACCCAAACACTTGTAGTGAATTAGATATCGTCGTGCTCTGTGATGATCATGACTGTAACAAGGGGAAGAAGGATGACGATAGCAATGACGAGACGTCGGAAAATGAATCAGTACTGCTAGCAACGCAGGTGATGAAAGCGATGGATTTGTTATATACTAACCTGGAGGGAAAATCGAAGCTGTACAGGGACACTTCGTTGAACTTGATTTTCATGATGAACAACGGACGGTACATCATGCAGACGATCAAGAGGTCCAAGGAGATGAACGGTTTGATAGGGGAGATGTGGAGCCGGAAGCGATCGTCGGATCTGAGGCAATACCACAAGAACTACCAACGAGAGACGTGGAACAAAGTATTGCAGTGTTTGACACTGGAGGGGTTGATTGTGAAAGGGAAAGTACAGAAGCCGGTACTGAAGGAGAGGTTCAAGAGCTTCAACGCACTATTCGACGAGATACACAAGACGCAGAGCACGTGGGTGGTGAGCGACGAGCAGCTACAGTCGGAGCTGAGGGTATCGATATCGGCGGTGGTGATACCGGCATACCGGTCCTTCTTTGGGAGGTTCAAAGAGACGTTCACAGGAGGAAGGCAAACAGAGAAGTACATAAAATACCAGCCAGAAGATATAGAGACGTATATTGAGGAGCTATTTGAGGGTGGAAATGCAGCGCCTTCAATATGGAGGAGGAGAACATGATGTTGTTATATACTTTTTCC
Organism: Cornus suecica; assembly: GCA_963922005.1. Classification (NCBI taxonomy): domain Eukaryota; kingdom Viridiplantae; phylum Streptophyta; class Magnoliopsida; order Cornales; family Cornaceae; genus Cornus; species Cornus suecica. The sequence continues at coordinate 447,123 of OY998238.1, forward strand.
TTCAATATGGAGGAGGAGCTATTTGAGGGTGGAAATGCAGCGCCTTCAGTATCAAGAGCTATTTCAGCTAGGGTGCATGTGACACATTAATCCCCTCACTCACTCAATTCATCCATTTTAGTTGTTATATACTTTTTCCTTTTCAGTTCAGTAGGAGGCACACACTTGACACCCCGTCAATGTTTTTGCACAATCTAATTGTACTCTATCAATTGCTTTAGATCTAATGTTGTACTTTTTGTTAGCCCATCTAGTATTGACTTTTTTTCAACATTAAAGTTTTCTTGAAATATTCATTTTCAAACTAAGTGTTATGTGAAAAATCAATATATATATATATATATATACACACACACGTGTGTGTTTCTATATATACAGGCATATAATTTTTCAACCCATATGGAACTCATGATTCCAGGGGCGGAGAATATATAATTTTTTGAGTAGTAAAAAGAATTTCTGAAAAATTAAGGGAGATCAATTGCAATTTTTTATAAATTTATTCATAAAATACATCATATTATATTTTAGAGTAGTAAAAGGAATTTTTGAAAAAAATTTAATTTTTTTTTATAAACTTATTCATAAAATATGAATAATTTTTTGGATGGTAATATATATATATATTTTTAAATATTTGGGGGAGCTGGGCAACACATGCCTCCACTTCTGCATGACTCTTAACTATAATTAGTTTTTAGGGTAAATTGCAGTAGCACCCCCTGAGGTTTAGGTCAATGCCACAAATATGCCGGTCAACGCAATACTTTGCAATGACACCCCTTGGGCATGTGAAATGACTAGAATGCCCCTTCAATTGTTTCACTTATTACATTAGGGTAATATATAAAGTGTGAAATTACCTATATGCCCAAACACTTCACACCTCTAAAATTACTAATTACACTTCCACCCCTTATTACAAAATATATATATATATATATATATATATATATATATATTTTCGTAATATATATATATTACGAAAATTACGGAAATTCAAATTATTTTGAAATTTGAAATAATTTCAATATATATATATATATTTGAAATTTTCATTCAAATATATTTAACAGATTGCTTAAGTATTTATTTTGAAATAAAAGAAAGAAAAAGTTCCTTAGATAAGATATTTCTAGCACTAGATTTTCCTTTTTTATTATTTAAAATTTAAATACCGTTATATTGATTCCTTGTTTTTAGAAGTGGAAGCAAAGAAAGTGATCTTGCAAAGGAAGATTTTATGATATTTTTTTACCTTACCTTATTTTTATTGAAAATGAAGAATTTTAGGAAGGAATAAAGTTGATATTGCATGATTCTATTATAAAATTCTTTCCTCTTTAGGAAATGTTATATATAGAAGGGAGAAAATGTGGTAGGAATCATTTCCAAAATAATTTGAAGTTCTAAATATGGTAGGAATCACTTCAGTCATACTTTATATATATATATATATATATTTGAATTTTATATATTTTTTAGAATTTTATATGTTTTTCAAATTTTATATATTGTTTACGAATTTTATATATTTGTTTCGAATTTTATATGTTTTTTTGAATTTTATATATTGTTTCAAATTTTATATGTTTTTTCAAATTTTATATATTTTTTACAAATTATATATATTTTTTCGAATTTTATATGTTTGTTTCGAATTTTTTGTGTTTATTTAGAATTTTGTAATTTTCGTAATATATATATATTTTCGTAATAAGGGGTGGAAGTGTAATTAGTAATTTTAGAGGTGTGAAGTGTTTGGGCATATGAGTAATTTCACATTTTATATATTATCCTAATGTAATAAGTGAAACAATTAAATGGACATTCTAGTCATTTAACAGCCCAGGGGGTGTCATTACAAAGTATTGCGTTGGCTAACATATTTGTGGTATTGACCTAAACCTCAGGGGGTGCTATTACAATTTATCCTAATTTTTATATTGAATACGTATGATTTGACATTTTAAGTAAAAGTTAATACTTTTTTCATTTCATATTAGTTGTTCCGTACTTTTTTAATTTAATTTTTAAAAAAATAAATGTACAGTTTTGAATCCCAATACAAAATAATTCTATATATTTTTAAATTATTCATCTTCATTAACTTCAAAATATAATGTGTCATACTAAAAACTACAACTATACTATATTATCAAATGACAAAATTAAAAACACAAAAGAAAAAAAATGGTGAAAAGAATTTAGGACAGAGGGAGCAACATTATCAACTAAACACTTTTTACTTTTCTTCTATTAATTTTGGTAATAGGAGTAGTTGATATTACAGGACATATTTTCAAAATTTTGTTCTTAAATTGATTTAAATTTTTACTTAAGAACACTAAACAAAAACTTCCGTTTATTCCAGTTAAAAATACAACACTTGGAACAAAATGCCCAAACAGGCCTGTAATGTTCGTTTGTACTATTGCAAATATATATGTGTGACGTGTTGTTGAAATCAAAAGATGATTTATTCCTAAATAAATTTGGGTCCAAACAAAACATTGTATCAAACCCATGACAATTCAATCATATTTTTTTTTACCTAGCTTAAATAGAATCATATTTTCTATAATAATTGATTTCAGAATCATACTCAATCCTTAACATTGCGTCACACTTAAAAGAACCCATGGGTAAGATTAGATACATGGATCTAAACTAAAATACCCGGCCCGTTGCATTAATTGTCCAGTTCCATAAGATTTTAGGAAGGAAATAAGATTTCTTGGTTAAGTCCCACTCAAAGTCTAACCCCAGCGTCGTCTCGTCTGGTGTATCTAAAAGCCTAAACATCGTTGCCTCTCTTCTTCTCTTGCCCTCACCCTCACCACTTTACTCTCCCAATTCAGACATACATACATATACATATACATATACATATAAGCCTTTGCTCCTCCGCTTCCATTGCCTCCAATTCTCACAGTTATCCCCTCCATACTTGGATTCTCCAACCAAATTCAAAAGCTTTTTCCCTAACAATTCCTCAATTCTCCTCCGAATTCATCATGAAATCTGGGTTACACACAAACGGATCGCCACTACCGCATTATTCTTAAACAGGTTCGCTTTCCTACTTAAATATACTTCTTTGCGCTTTAATCCACTCTTTTCCTTTTATATGTTTTTCCCGGTTGATGAATTCAATTTTAGGGTTAACTTTTTCATCATCAATTGTTCTTCAATTTGTTTGTGAATGCCGCGTTTGGCTACTGAGAAAACGGAGGAAAAATAATTCCGAAAATTGTACCTTTTCTTCTGCGTCTCCGTATTAGTATAGTTCCGTCTTCTTTCTTGTCTGTTTTTAGTTTTATTGGCTACTCTATGCTATCCTTCATGTTCTTTTGGCATAATTTATTTTCTTAAAAATTGTTCCTTTAATTGATTTTGATGAATTTTAATTAACAAATACACAATTGTAATAATTGAATAATTAAACTTAAAAGTGACCTACTTTGGAGATTTCCATTCGGAACTAATAGTTTCTGTTCTGTGTGCATACAAATTGCCATCGAAGTGCTTCGAATTAAAATTTATGCTCTCCACACACAGACGTGATAATCACCTTAAGATTTAATTCATCAGTTTTTCATATATATATATATATATATATATATATATATATATTATGTCAACTTTATCATCATTTTTTCTTTTTCTTTATTTTATTAATATTGAAGTCTGCATTTTATGGTTGATGGATAATGCCCTTCGATGAAAGCAGTTGCATTTATATTTCAGATAAACAATGCTTCTTCTGCCTTTGGTTTCCTTTTCCATCAAAGATTATTAGCTGTTAGTCAGATGATTCTTCTATTTGTTGATATCTTGTGTTTATGCCATTTTCAGGGACCTTGATTTTGTTTTACTTTGTTTTAAAGGTGGTTGCTTCTCTTTGAAAGGTCTGCCAGTATTATATTAATCCGACAGCCTTTTATCGGAGACGATGGGCAGTTCATTCAATCCGCAAATTTTGGTGGAAAAGCTGGCCAAGCTAAATAATTCACAGCAGAGCATCGAGAGTATCCTCTTGTCATTAAATACAACCCTTTCTCTGCTTTTGTTGGCTGCTCTCACTCCTACAAAGAGGTAATTTTTTTGTCATGTTCGCAGTGACAAATGGCTAGCATCATTTGTTGCAGTACTTCTCTATCTGATGTTGTTTGTTTAGGTTTCGCTCACTTACTAAGTTCTCCTTGTGAGAGTTATTGGAGACCAAAAACCTGTTTTTTCTTCAATGGACCTGCATCTTGGAAGTTTTGTTGTTCAAATAACGTTTGGAGTGTTGTTTCTTAGTTTGAAGATTTCTTTGTTCGAGACCTGTGAATTGTTTTTGCTTTGAGTAATTCTTTTTGTGGATACCAATGTTCAATCAAAATATGGTCATTACTGTTCAGGCTTCCCTTTTGGGTTTTTCTTTTCATTTTGTTTTTATTTGGTACATGTGCTCATTTTTTGTATCTTCAATTTGTTATTGCCATCATTGTGGTGCGCAGTGCATTTAAGTTTTTCGGTTGTGAATTAATCTGGGGGATTAATTTACGTGTAGCTTATGATTTGTTGTTTACACTTTACATCCTCTGTTTTGCCTTATTACTATCTTATCTTCCGATGCTAGCATTTATTGAGAGTATTTTATTTATGCATCCCGCATTTATTACCCAGATAATGTTAGTCTATCCTTGACATGATTAAGCTTTATCACATTGGTGTATTTTCCATATGAACAAAGCGAAACAAGTTGTTGAAACATGGGATAGACAGTTTCACTGCTCCCCCCGTGAGCAGCGATTGGCTTTTCTATATCTTGCAAATGACATTTTGCAGAACAGTAGGCGGAAGGGTTCAGAGTTTGTTGGTGAGTTTTGGAAAGTTCTTCCTGATGCACTTCGTGATGTAACTGAGAATGGGGACGAGTTTGGAAAACATGCTGCTCTACGTCTGGTAATTATATCTATCTATGGTTTGGGATCTTGGATTTAGCTGTTCTTCCCTTTACTTATGTGTAAAAACAAAGTGATGTGTTCTCCCTTTTGACTCTGAAAGCCTTTTGTTGATCATGCTGAAACTTTATTTGAAAGCAAAGACAAGGGAGATAATATTTTTAAAATTTTCTACAAGAAAATGTGAATGTCTTTCTGATTCAGATCCGGTCGTACTATCTTAGTTTCTGTTATGTAATGTAGCATCTTTGGTCATAATTGTGTCTTAGAAATTGTTACTGAAAACCCGGGGATGGACTTTTTGCCTTCCACTATTCTGCATGAGGAAATAACTTGATTGTCGTGTGAACATCCTAATACCCCCATGTACCAGTACTATTAAAAATATGCATAAAACCCCTCTGGTATTAAATAAGTCTCTAAAAACCCTTAAATTATCAGGATTATCACACTACCCCCATCTTTGTTAAGAGTCTGTCAGCTAGTAAGGAGAATGTTGCATGTGACAATCATGTGCACCTGATTATGATTTAAATGGCAAAGATACCCCGCCATGGTCTTATATAATCTCCTTTTCGATTAGTGGCTCACTGGGTCAAATTGCTACAATTTGTCTTCCCCTTCTCGCGATTATAACCGAAAAATTTAGACCACCATTTCGACAGAGAAGCTGAAACTCCAGCTTTGGCACTGATCATCCGGTTCGGCTGGAACAGCTTCTTCTTAATCATCTTCCTTCTCTGAATCAGACAGAGTCAAATACGGGTTGCTGGCATGTCCGGATGGAAAATCCTTGCGTGTCCCCTGTATGCCGCCTTGATCTCTTGCCTGGTGGAGCCAATCGGATTTCTTAGGACTTCATAGAACGAACGCAGTTGAGGCAGATAGTTTGGGAGGGTTGATGCAGGGAGATCTCGGTTTCTCCGCCGAATTGGATAGCATTGCTAGAAACCCATCAAAACCTATAATGAAAAAAAGCCCAGAGAGAGAGAGCGCAACAGAAAACTGGGGGCTTTGATAAAGCGATAGATGCCATACTCTCCATCTTCTTCAAGCTCATCGCCATTGTGGCTTCGTTTGGAGACGGAGATTATCTGGTAACTGGGAAGCCCAATTTCCTCATCAGCATCATTTTAGTGCTCTGTTTGGACTTCTCAAGTAAATATTGTTTCATTCATATTGAGTTGTATGAGGAATTGATGGGAATCAGTGTAGTATCAGAATCTGCTTATGTCTTTTTTGTTGATGCGTGTTATTTAAGGTAATGCTTAGCGGTTTGTCAGAATTGGGGAAATATGAATGTGCATTTTTAGTTAGCAAACAGCTTTCCAGTGATATTAAATTGATTAAGAAGAGAATCGAAGCTTTTTCGAACATTAGTAATTAAGATTAAAGTGGTCATTTTGCAACTCCGTTAATGGAATGTGACCAAATGGGCGCAATATGATACATTTTTGTTAGTATCAGGGGTTATAAATTTCTAATGGGGGTATATGTTTAATTTTTATAGTAAATGGGTGTTTTATTATCTTCTATTAATGCTCATGCTGTCGTTTTTGGTATTGTTTTTTGTCAGAATGTTGTATACACTTGTTATAGGTGTCTTTACTTTTATATCTTATGAGTTAACTATATCGTTGGAAAATCAATATTTTAATTGGGGAAGTATTAAATATTCTATGTGTTTGCGGCTCTTGTAGGTCAGTATATGGGAGGAAAGAAAAGTCTTTGGTTCTCGTGGGCAGATTCTGAAGGAAGAGCTTGTGGGAAAGCACCTGGATAATAGTAACAGAAATGGGAAGATTTCAGGGTTTAAACTGGTAACTCCATGTCTGTCTGCCGAATTTAAATTGTTTCTTTTTGTGTCCCATGTGAAATAAAAGTAATTTGATCTTTTATTTTTGTCAAATAGAAACATTCTGCTGGAAATGCTTTGGATAAAATAGTTTCTGACTATCAAGTTGTTTATGGGGGCCAATTGGACGAGGATGCTGTACTGAGCAAATGTAGGAATGCTATTAGTTGCATCGAGAAAGTGGATAAAGAAATTGGTGGTAATATTAGTTCAGGTATGTCCTGCATGGTGTTCTTTTACAGAAGTATTGAAGATGGTTCCGTTAATGTTTTTTTTTTTCATATTAGTTACTTAGAAACTCTATTCTCTCCAGAGAATATAACATGTATATGCTCACCCATGTTTCACTTTGTGTAATTTTCTGTTTGGAGAATAATGTGTTTGCTTTGTTATTATGTAGCAATGTACTGATTGAGTCAATTTATTTGTTGGCTACAAAATACTAGTTCAGAGTTTGTTGAAGTAATTATTATTTTTAATTATATTTCAATAAGAAGCTATGCATGCTATGTAAAGTTGTAATATGAGAAACCAATTCAATCAGGCAGCAATACATGAATGGGTTCATTTGCATCAACTTATATATTTTGAAAGACTGGCAAGCTTCATAGCCTTGTGTTAATTTATAAGGGGCATTGCCAGAATGGTAATTGCAGATGGTTCTTGGATAAGAAGGTTCTTTTTTTTTACACCATTTTACATCTTGAAATGTATAGACCATTTCATCTTGTATTTCTGCTGAAACAGCTTAAAAAGGTAGTTAAACTCTCTTTACTCCACCCAGAAACATTACTGCAGGATTTGTTTAATGTCTTCAAGTCAAAAGATAAAATTACATGTCAACTTCCCTCATATCTGTGAATCACTTTGTTGGCCAGTTCCTAAAACTAATATATCGGGAATGGCAACATTAACTTTTGGTGTAAAATGTTTCCTGGATATGCAGTATTGGTAGAGAATCGCTCGGACACGTGTTTGAAGTTTTGGGATTGTATTCAGATTTCTCAGCAGTTTTCTTGTATAATTAAATGTCTTACATGGATTGTCTAAACTTATTTCTTGTATTACTAATACTATTTTTCTTCTTCTTTTTTTTTTTTTTTTTTTTTTTTTTGGGAACAGGAAAACTTGATGGATCTGGCTTGGTGGTGGAGCTTCAGGGGCAGCACACTGTATTGAGAGACTCTATGGAACAGCTACGGGCAGTTGAATCATCAAGAGCAAACCTTGTGTCTCATCTCAGGGAGGCTCTCCAGGAACAGGTTGGTTAATTTGACATATACTAGGACTAGTCATATGTGTTCTTAGTACCCATTCTTCCTTTATCTGATGGAGAACTGTCATGGTTTTGCTTTTAGGAATTTAAGCTGGATCAAGTGCGCAATCAACTTCAGGTAACACTTTTGCAGCTTGTGTTAGCTTTACTTGGGAAGTTGTTTGTTGTGGCTTTCTGAATTATTTGTGTTTGCAATATTCGTTATGTTTTAGATGCAAGTGAGGTTACCTATGCGTAGTTGAAATGTATTTCCATACATGCAATACATGTATTGCGTGTGTGTGTGTGTATCTGTATGAGAAATATTCAAATTGAGAAAATGTTGAGGGCATGTTTGGTAGAGCTGTGTTTGTGTTGAAATAAACAAAAAACACGTTTTTTTTTTGTTTGTTTATTCATCCAAAAACATAAGTATGTTTGGTAGGGATGTTTTTTGGGTTGAAATTGAAAAATTAAAAATCAATAATTAAAAATTAATAATATAAATAATAAATAAAATATAATATAATAATAATAATAAATGAATACAATAATAATAAATAAATATAATAATAAAAAATGGACTAAATAATAAATAATAATAATAATTAATAAATTACATAAAACATATTTAAAAATATAATAAAAATAATAAATAATAAACAAAATGAAATAAATAATAATAAAAAATAATAAATAAATATAATAATAAATAATAAGTAAATATAATAACAAATAAATACTTCATAATAATAATAAAAAATGAGTATAATAATAATAAATTAATAAAATATATTTTTAAATAATTAAAAATGAATAAATAATTTATAAATAAAATGAATTAAATAATGAAATAATGAAATAATAATAAATAAATAAATAGAATATATTTATAAATTAATATATAATAATTTAATAATATAAATAATAAAATATATTATAAAGTGAAGAAAGTGTAAGTGAGAAACACCCCAATAAACACCAAATTCATGTTTATTGGAATATGCCTAAAATTTGCCTAAGTGAAAAAGTGTTTTTTAACACACATATCCCAAAAACACTAACTAAACAAGTTTATAAACACAAAACACATAAACAGACACAAAAACACTGCTACCAAACAGGCCCTGAGTGTGCTTCTTTTCTTTTCTTTTTTTAACTAGTCCAGGGTCAATTGACTCAAGGCTCGCCTTGTTAAAGTATAAGAACTGGCATCTGGATTTGTAGATTGTTTAAGCTTTGTTTAATTGGGACAGTATTAGGCATCAGACCCTCCGAAGCTCTTTCAAGAGTTCTGGCCATCCTTGATTCTTTGGAGTATATATGTCCTTTAGTGATTTATTAATATATGGTAGTGGTCAGGCACGGAGCCGGTAGATTTTTTTTTTTAAAAACAAAATACACCCCCCCCCCCCCCCCCCCCAATTCCGTCCCTGGTAGTGGTAAGCATCCAAAGCATAATTTGCCAAACCGGCTGATTTGCAGCGGGCTTGGCAACCAAGGCCTCATGTCCCACTGATCTTCACATTGGAAGGATACCGGCCTGGTTTCACTAAATTGGATGGTCTGCAAGATAGCACTTTGATTCACCTATTAGAAGCTTGCTTAAAACATGAAAGTGCAAGGAACAATGTTTGAACTTGAGAGCAAGCAAAGACCGAGTAAAGGACTGTACTAAACATTAAAGTCCAGATTTTTTTTTTCTTTGGGTTGCATGACAGAGAGAGTCCATATTCATGCTTTATAAGATATGCTCAGAGCTTAGAATTATATACACTCGGTTATGATAATTTATCATGTAAATCAGTTATCTATATTTAGTGGATAAACACTCTGAAGACACTCCCACTTTCAAAGAGAGATGTTTTCTATATATCTTATTTTCACTTATAAATGGTAACTATTATATGATAATTATGTTGTATATATTATGACTTGCAAATTATTATTCATAATTTCTTGGTAGTTCAAAAAATTATTTGCACTTTTGTTTAAAATTTTATTTCAGTTTTATTTTTATTTTTATTTCTCTCTTTTCGATCCCCCATATACTATAGGTATGCATTTTCATTTATGTCATACTTATATTTATTTATTTTCATTAATTTAATAGAAAGAATAAATACCCTGCCTTTATAATAACCACAGGGACTTAATTTATAAATGAGTTGCTGCTTTTGCTGAATAGGATTCAAAAATTCAATAAAAAAAATACTCACTTAAGTAAAAATTTGAATGATGTTATACAAAGTAGCATATCGGTTCTGGTAGATTTTGGTAATATGAGCCAAGGTTGGATACAACCTTTCACGACTACGAAGCATGATCCAAAGCATGTCCCTTTTGTGCTTCCTTGGGAAGTTAAGTAGCACAGTGCGTGTGCGTGGAATTCAATATTACTTGTCATATGGCTACTCTAGACGAATGGGAATGTGAAACCTTATTGGCACTTAAGATCGTAGTTAGAGATGGTAATTTATATATCCCTTTTGCGCTTCCTTGGGAAGTTAAGTAGCACAGTGCGTGGAATTCAATATTACTTGTCATATGACTAATTTAGCCGAACGGGAATGTAAACCTTATTGGCAGTTAAGATTGTAGTTAGAGATGGTCATTTATATTCCCGGGACTCTTTATAAACAAAGCTTCAGCAGATAATTCTCTGAAATTGGGGGGTGCCATGGCTGTTCTCACCCCTGCCTCTGAGCCTCTGTTGGCGGCCCATAGTTATTGATTTTTGACGGCTTTTTGGGGTTTGTGTGATCAATTCGTGAAGTAGGTAGTCAGATAAACACACTATATTTGTCAAGCAGGAAGTCATAAATAACTAAGACACTGGGTATATGTGAATCTTTAGGAAGATGCTTTTCTAATGAGTCAAGCATAGATTGGGATGGATGAGTTGAATGACCAGTAAATTCTTACTCAACAGCTTTCTGTTTCAGATATTGTGAATTTGCGATGGTGAATTGTGACTATTGAAAATAATTAAAGGAGAATTAACTTATCAAAATATATTTAATTAAGAGGAAGTTGGAAGTTGTTGAGAAGGGGCTGGGAATTGAGAAAGCTGAACATGAGGGTTTGAGTAGAATTATATTTAATAAATTTGTTGGGTTATAGACTCTGCTAGTGTTTGAACGTCTTTTGCTCGTTTTATACTGTTATAGCTGGATGGTATTACATTAGAAGCATGCATTTTCTGTCACTCTCCTTGCCTTAATATTCTGTTCTGTTTGTAGTTTTACTGTTATTTCTGTTATACACTGCAACTTCTTGTAAATATTTGCATTTGTATGAATACTTATTGGGTTTTGGGAGAGTGCCTTCTATTCAACCCATTCTAAGTAGCACGATCTACCTTTCATGTGTATTATTTTCAGGTTGCTCAGTCCCGTTCAGAACAGGCAGGTAATATTTGTAGACAGTTAATGAACAGCGATGATGGGGAGACTCACAGCTCCAAAGCGGCTCACAGTTTTACAGTAGGAAATGGAGAAAGATCAGCTCCTGTAATGTACACTAGACAAGTACCTCTTGCTGAAAAATCTAGCCACATCCCAGAGGACCCCAAATCTACAGCAGCTGCAGTGGCAGCAAAGCTTACCGCATCAACATCTTCAGCTCAGATGCTCACTTATGTCCTCTCTTCCCTAGCATCAGAGGGTGTCATTGGTAATACAAGACAAGAACCTTGCAGTGATTATCCTTCCGAAAAGAGACATAAGCCTGAGAATGACCAGTCTTACATACCACCTCAGACTTTGCAAGCAGCACCATGTCCACCTTTTCCACATCCCGACTCACTGCAACACAATGTCGCATCCACAAGCCTAGAATTGACTCCAAATGAGCAACCACCTCCCCCGTCATCTCCTCCACCTATGCCTCCAATGCCACCTATGCAACCATATCCAGTGCCCCATTTCATGCAGACCGCTGGATCGACATCTAGCGGACCATACAGTTATGGTACAGGGCAACCGCAGCCACCATTCATGCCTGGTTATTCCATTGTAGGGGCTCCTCTCAATAGTGTATCTCCCTTTGCTGCACCTTTGACAAATCCTTACCAGAGTTTTCAAGGACCAGAAGGTGGTTTTTATGGGCAGCCATCATCTTTGCCAATGGCACCTCGGCAGTAGAATTATCCATTCCGGTGCTGCTCAAAATGAAGACCTAAGGTGCTAATTAAGTTTCTTTAGAGCATATGGAGCTTCTTTTTCAGCCTTCCCTAGATCTGTGCTTCTAAGTACACACATAATTAGAATTTGCACATCTCTAAGGAAATGTTTGTAACTTAAATGTGAAATTGTCTTAAATTTATGGAGTTGAATTAATTCCATGGCGTTGTTAAATTACAAGATAATGAGTTATCGTGTTGAGTCATAATGTGACCTCAAGTAGCAGCACCAACTTTGTAGACCCTCTATCAGGTGCTTGACGATAGATTTTTAATAATTTTTATTATTTTATTTTTTCATTTTGGTTTGGGATTGGGAGGACAAAATCTTTTTGCTGGGTCACCCACGGTAAATCATGATGCATGTACCAGTGAGTACTATTTCAACGCCATATATATAATAGGTTTAATTTCAGTAAACCCATGTCCGGTTTCAAAAAATCCTCTTATACTTGTCAAATTGTATCAGTTTGTTCCCTTTTCTATAATTTTGGATCAAAATATATTTGAGATTTAATGAAAATGATTTAAAATTAAAAAAAAAACATATAAAATTCAAAAAATATATATAAAATTCGTAAAAAAATATAATATAAAATTCAAAAATAATATATAAAATTCGAAAAAAACATATAAAATTAAAAATATATATATAAAGTTCGTAAAAATATATAAAATTCGAAAAAACAAGTAGGAAGATGTAAAAACAAGATAATATATTAATGTTACAAGAGAATACAAGTAAAAATATATAAATTTTGAATTTTATAATTTTTTTTATGAATTTTATATATATTTTTACGAATTATATATATATTCTTATGAATTATATATATATATTTCGAATTTTATATATTTTTTTCAAATTTTATATGTGTTTTTGAATTTTAAATTATTTTTCATTAAATCCCAGGGGCATTTTAAATCATTAAATCATTTTTACAAATTTTATATGTTATTTTTTCAAATTTTATATTTTTTTTCTAATTTGATATTGTTTTTTCAAATTTTATATATATTTTTGAATTTTATATATTTTTACAAATTATATATATATTTATGAATTATATATATATATTTTCTAATTTTATATATATTTTTTGAATTTTATATGTTTTTTTGAATTTTAAATAATTTTTCATTAAATCTCAGGGATATTTTGGTCCAAAATTATAAAAAAGAGGACAAGCTGATACAATTTGATAAGTGTAAAGAAGTTTTCTGTATAGGAGATTGGCAAATTAATCTTTTTTGAAGCAACAGTAAATTTATTGAAATTAACACTATATATATATATATGTGTGCAGGACAAGGGTGATATAATAATCACGTGTGCATGACGCGTCAATATGATAGGAATATAGATATAATTATAATGACATGAATATTGGTATTATTAGATTGTATCGATATTTTTTGAAAAATATAATTATACAAATGGCTAATGTGTCCGACGATAGGACGAAAATTAATAATATATATATATATAGGATAATGTTTGGGTCCTCACCTCTTATTTGGACCAATAAAATTAAGACACTTGGCATATATTAATTAAAAAATAGAAATGAGTATTACCCATTATTTATAGGATTCAACCCGGATTTAAATTCTTCTTTTTTCTCTTATTCACTTTAAAAAATAAAAATTTATTGAGCAATTTAACGTCATATATATATGCATGTACACTTTCCTTGAACACAAATAAGAAAAAAAGTCACAATCCACGAATATTATTCGATATTGTGATGGGTACTTCTTCATATTTCGTAAAATCCAAAGATATATAAATGAATTGGATATAAAATATTATGAACACAAATAAGAAAAAATAAAAATAAAGTGATTGAAGTATAAAAATTTGGAGAAAAAATCAGAAATCTCGTGTGTAAAGTGGCGCTCACCGCACCAAATTGATGATATTACATAAACACAAAAGATTTTATCATCATTTGGATTCAATTGCAATATACATATCATATATATATATATATATATATGTATCAATCTATATATAAATAAAAGTGTAAACGCATATATCAATCTATATATACAAATAAGTGTACACACATATGTAGACGTTAAACTGTTCATGAGATTTTATTTTTTTAAGTGAATAAGAGAAAAAAGAATAATTCAAATCCGGGTTGAATTCCATAAATAATGGGTAATACTCATTTATGTTTTTTAATTAATATATGTCACGTATTTTAATTATATTGGTCTAAATAAGGGGTGAGAACTCAAGCATTGTCCATATATATATATATAACAAATCTACAGATGGTTAATGCATTGCCTTTAAGTGAATGTATAACAGATATATTTATGTATCTAAAAAATACATAAATACGGTGTCTTCATTTTATTTTATTTTTTAGAAAGTTGCACAATTTATCTGGAATTTAAAAGGCACTGCAATGACCTATAAAAATATGTAGTGTACAAAAGAGAATCAAGAAACAAAATGGACATGGATAAGCAGACAATATAGAGACGCAAGGTGAGACAAATAACTAACCCATTCCCAACCTGTTAATTACTTTCGTTCCAGATTGGAACATTATATGAGGATTGGTTCTTGAAGCCCTTAATCATACTCTGTGTATTAATAAACTTTTTAGAGAGTAATAAGAAGAAGATTAATAAAATGAGGAAAGTGAAAGAGAAAAGGACAAGAGGAAAAAAGTGAAAAGAGAGAAGTAAAAGCAGTCAATGGAGTGTGAGTGTGAAGGGAACAAAGTCTGACAAAAGCCGTCTGTGTCGTCGTACGCTTTAACGGCTGAAAGGGCAGTAGTAAAAGTAAGTTTGGTCGCACGTTTCAATAGGAGAGAGTGCGTCAGTCTTTGCTCTGCTCACAGGGAAACAAATCACATTATTAGAGCTGCATAGTAGTATTATATTGGGTTACTCTTTTCTGCATACTCTCATTCATTAATTATTGTTTTTTTCAAACCTGACCTTCTACACATGCATCGTTTTAAAAAAATAACTAAATTCTATACTTAGAACAAAATATTCGTAATTATTTTAGTATAATTCTATATTAAACCATTAACAAGTGTTATTAAGATTTAAAACAAAGGGTAATTTTCATAAAAAAAACCCCTCAACTTTGATCTTTTAATAAAAAACCCCCTAGAATTTTCAAAAAATCCCTTGATTTTAATTCCGCTTACAAATACCCCCTCGCTCAAAAATAAGTCCAATTTACTGGTACCGGAAAGGGGAGAAGACATATATGCCCATCAGCATAAGTTGATATATTTAAATGGCAAAAATATTCCTTGACCCTAAACGATACCGTTTCAAATATTTTAGAGTTGAAACCCCTAATTTCCTTTGCAAAAGACACCGTTTCACATGAAGTTAGGTCAAAACCCTAATTTCCCTAAAATCAGTTCGTCACAAATCGCCCCCTTTCCAAACTCAACTTTTCTCTAGCGATTTTATAATTTTCTCTCAAACTAATCCCCTTAAATCAGTTCATCACTCATAGTTCAATTATTTTGTTCGAATCTTTGAAGTCATGCTTGGATTCGTTCTTGTCGTGCTTTATGCTTTGAAAGTGGCATCGAAGATGTTGCCAAGTGAGTTGTTTATGTTTTTCTCCTTACGACGTTGCTTTCTGAACCTTTGTTTTTTTATTTCTTTGGTCATGGTTGATTAAAGTATTCTTTTTGAGAGGCAAAATTGGGCTTTGAATAGTCATTGTGTTTGTTTTATATGCATGACACAATAATTGTTTATTTGTAGTAATTTTTAATTGCATGTTAAAAAACGTCTTTTGAGTGTATGAAATTAGGGTTTCAGGGACATCTTGTTGGAAATAGGGTTTTGAGTGTATAAAATTAGCACACTTGTTTGAACACTTGAACAGTATACACTTGTTTGAACATATAACTGTAATTTAATACATATAATTGAATACAAAACACTTTAATTGAACACTATACACTTGTTTGAACACTAAACATATAATTGTACACTTATCATACACTTATAACATGAAATAATTTTTGACATTGCAGATGATGCTTCATATATACCTGATTACATATATATGGGTCCCAAATATCACACACTTGAAGTCTACTATGGTGACCATTTGAGACAAATAAACTTAAAAAATACATAGGTGGTTCTTATAAGTGTATAGTTGGTATAGATTTAGACAGTACAACCGTGTATGACCTTGAGAACATAGTTGCCTTGGCTGGAAAACCTTTTGAGTCTAACACAAGGGTGTCGCTGATGATTAAGTTTCAAAAAGGAAGGGAGAAGATTGGAAGTGCTCAAGGACTGTTGTGTCTTAAAATAAAAAAGAAGCTTGTGAAGAATACTGAAGGTGTGGGGTCTATGCATGTGCAGTATGCAGGTGGGGATAAGTACCAAGTTGACAATATGACTTACCAAGATGCTAGGGTAAGTGATTATGTCAACTTGGTGGATCAAACATGCTCCTGTAGATATTGGAATGTGAGTGGCATACCATGTAAACATGCACTGACAGTGGCACTGTATAGGAGAGATGACCCTGAGACATATGTGTCAAAATACTACACAAGAGAGACTTATATGAAGATTTATGCATATGTCATAAACCCTTTCTCACTTAGAGATATGCACAGAGAAGTGGGCACTGCGCCAATCTTGCCTCCACCACATATAGAACAACCTAGCAAACCTACAAAGAACAGAGTGAGAATATCTTATGAAGCTCCAAAGACAACCAAAAACAACAAGTTATGTGCCACAAATACAATAATACTGGACACAACAGTAGGACATGCAAGGAGGAAGCAACACCAGCCAAGCAGAGCAAAGGTAAGGGTGGAAGGCCACCCAAAAAGAAATAAACTGGTGGTATCTCTGATCCAAGTGGCAGTGGTGTGCCTAGTGGAACTGGTTGGAAACATAGGGGCAGACCTAAAGATTTTGGAAAGGCAAAGGTTAACAATGCAACAACTCCCCAAGTTCCAACTCCAACTACTACACAAAGTGATTTTCAAGCCATTAGAGATGCAAACAAAGCTGCTGATGCTATGAATGAAACAATGCATCAATAGGTAAAACTTAAAGTGTTAGAGCATATATGTTACATACCTTATTTGTTCTCTCAATAACACATGTTGTTGTAACTTTCAGGCTTCAATGTCAACCCAACAAGTTCTTTCAATGCCATTTACATGCACTCAAAGCACATAAGACACATAAGAGTGAATGGTATTTAAATTCAACCAACTATGTTATGTTTAATGTAATTAAAGGCAACCAACTAACTTTTTAAAACATTGATGGGTTTTTGCATTTACAGTTGCAGTACTTTTGGCCCCCTAACATGACATTGGTGGTCCCAAACAATGCACCAGACTTGCAAGGATTTGACAAAGCATACAGTTTTTTTGTAGACAATTATTTTTTAAAAAATTGTTGTTAAAGGGTGGTGGGGGTTTAATTGTGATTATTGTTGGAAGGGTGACTTATCTATCAAATTTTCCACTATCACCCAAAAAAAAAAAAAAACTTTGTCTTACGTAAAGTTGCCAGAGTACGATTAACCTCTGGATTTAAAGGGGGTGATTATTTTGGTTATTATTAACTTGTTTTTTGCGTGTACTGTTTTGAAGAAACATGTTAAACTTGTTTTGAAATGGCAGTGAATGTTAGAGCATTGTATGATATAACACTATAATGTTAAACTTGTTTTGAAATGACAGTGAATGTTTGATGGAAATGAATGTTTGAGCACTGTATGATAATTTTGAGCACTGAAATGTGTATGCTTTAATGAGCAGAATGTGAATGCTTACTGCTTAATGAATGCCAAAATGGTTAGATGCTGAAATGGTTACTACTTAGTGAATGCCAAAATGGTTAGATGTCAAAATGGTTACCATGTATGCAAAATATAACAGAATTCATTGACATTGCAAAAAACTCACAATTCATAATGTCTTTACAAGAACATAACCAAACCATTCCAAACATTACATTGACATATTGTCATTACAAGCACATCATGTTATTTTACATCACATAAACCATGTTACAAGTACAATAAACCCTAAACACATAACCAAATTCTTCAACATTTTCACCGAGCCTTCCATGACGATAAACATGTTTTTCAACTCATGCACATCATTTTCAATTCCATAAGTAATATTTTCAATTTGTTGCCGAGTTGTAGATGTTGCAACAAACTTCTCTTCTCCAATTGAAATAGGTTCACACCATCTCCATTACCGACATTTGTATTATAATCTTCCTCTATTCCCATTATCATCTTGTGTAGTAACCAAAATTGAAGCTACTTTGCGACATAAACAGTCAACATTTTCATACCTCAAATCCAAATCAACACTGGAGGTTTTGCTTAATGTAGACATATATTGCAATTTTGGAAAATATACTCAAATGCAAGCAATAATTTTAAGACAACATGGGGAAAAAAAGAAGAAGAACATAACTGATATCTATATCTATTTTCGGGTAGATATATATATAGGGTTTGGAGAAGAAGGTTGTATTCACTATATTTTCAACCCTAATCCCATATATATATATATATATATCATGTATGTGTATAATGAAAATAGAGCACAAAGCTTCGGGGGGAAGAAATAACATTTTCGGTATGATCTAACTCATATACGCATATATAGTGTCATGAAAGTATATATAATGGAAACGGATCTTGGGGAAAAAAACTTACATTGATGAAGTCTGAGTGTAGCTCAATTTGCAGGTGGATTTGATGGAGAGTGATTTGGGGAAGAAGGTCAAAACGTAAGCTTAGGGTTTAGGTTTTTGTTTTGTGCCAAACGTGTCATAGAAGGATATAATGGTACTTTTACTCAAGTAATTGTGTTCAAGGGGAAAATGGACAAAAACCAACCCATGTGTCAAGCACGTGATGTCTTTTAAACACAAAAGAGGCTACCAGAACAGAGTAAGGGAATCAAACTATAGAGGTTTTATGAAAATTATCCTAAAACAAATAACATTTTAGAAAAACACAACAAATTGCAGTATTTACTTTAGTGGAGATGAAAATTTCAATCTCATTTAGGCAGGGCGGAGCCAGAAAAAGGAAGAAAAAAATATAATAAAAAAATCAAATTAAGAAAATAAAATAAGAATATTTAATTTTTACGAGAGGCATAACAATAGATGTTTTTGAAAATAAAATAAACTAATGGAAAGAAAAGAGCAAATGAAGAAATAAAATATGAATTAGAAAAATTGAAGGATGGAGAAATTTTAGGAGGGGTGTTTTTAAGTAATCATAGATAAAAATAAATACACTATTTTTTTTATTAAACAATATACAATACATATATAAGGAATAAAGAGATTTAGGTAGAAAAAATAGAGATTGTATCGAAGTAATAAGTGTCCAGTAACCTATAAAGTGTAAATTAAATTTAGGATAATTTGCAATTACACCCCTTGAAGTTTGGGTCAATTTCATCAAGTGGTTGGTCAATCTCCATTATAACGAAGACACCCCTCCTGAAGGCACGAAATGACTTTAGTGCCCTTAATTATTTTGATTTTCATGAGAAATGTCTAACTTACCCCTATTACACTAATCACCCTTATCCCCACACCCTTATTATTAAATTTTTATATAATAAATAAATAAGATATACCGTGTATAATTTTATTTTAAATTAGAAAACATCTAAAATATACAAAAAAAACTATTTAAAAGTAAATTCTATCACTAAAAATAATTCATTAATTATAAAATATATAAATTAATAAAAAAAATCACATTATTTAATTATTATTTTTAATTCTAAATATAATACTATATAAATATTTCACAAAAAAAAACTAAGAAATTATAATTTATAACCATTATAATTATTACATATCTAATAACATATATGTAATTTTTTATGAACATTAGAGAAAAAATAATTAGATTTCTATATTATACTCAATCAATAATTTTGATGATATTTGACAATACAATTATATCTATTATTATATATGATTTAATAATTACTAATTTTAGCGAGAATGTGAAAAGAGTTTTGCAACATTTAAGTGTAAATATAAAGTAAATAAATAGGTAGAATTTTTTGAACAGGTAACAAGAGGAAACAAAAAATAAAAAAGTCCATAAAAAAAAAAAAAAAAAACTTTAAGTAGTATATAGATTAGTGGAATTTAGTAGTAATCAATATATTTTGTGGGTAGTTGAGGAATTTTTTGTATTAATTTATGTGAAAGTTTGATTTAATTTAATAATATTTAATATATTTAGTGGGAAGAGTAAAATAAAATAATAAGTGTATCTTATTTAATGGGATTTAGTAGTAATTAATAATATTTTATTTATTTAGTATAGATTTTTTTAATAATAACGGTGGTTAGTGTAGTAGGGGTAAGTTAGACATTTTACATAAAAAATAAAATAACAAAATAATTAAGAGCACTAAAATTATTTTATATCTTCAGAAAATATCATTATAATATTTTACAAACCTCAAAATATCTAGGTTAAATTTGGGCATTGACCAAGATGGAATTAACCCAAACTAGAGGCTGTCATGCAAATTGCCCTAGGGATAACTTTATTTACATCTCTGAGGTTTGTCTTATCTTCATTTGAACCTCCTTAAGTTTGTATATCTTCATTTACATTTCTTATTTTTTAATATTCTCATCACTTAGACCCCCTGAACGATGACATCAGCTTGATTTTTTAAAAAAATTCCTAAACTATCCTCAATGTCTTATCCTTATTCTGTTTGGAAATAAGGATAATGTTTTTATCAATTAGACCCCTCCCATCATTTAATAATTTAATTTGTATTAAAATTTTCAAAATATATATAAATTTGAAAAAATATATATTAAAATTTAAAAAATATTATAAATTTGAAAATAAATATAAAAATCACAAAAAACATAAAAAATTTGAAACAAATATATAAAAAAATTTTAAAAAATATATATATTAAATTTCAAAAAAAATTATAAAATCGAAAATAAATATAAAATAAAATATATATATTTTTTGATTTTTTTTAAAAAAACATATTAAATTCAAGACAAATATATAAAATTAAAAAAACTATATAAAATTCTAATAATATATATTAAATTTCGAAAATAATTATAAAATTCAAAAAAATATATAAAAAATTATAAAATTTGAAAATAAATATAAAATTCAAATATATATATTAAATTTCAAAAAAAAAACTAAATTCAAAAAAATATATAAAATTAAAAAAATATTTTTTAAATCTCTCTCTCTCTCACAGACACACACACCACACACACACAAATATATAGATCTATACATATATATATATACACACACATATATGTATAGAAGCCGTCGGCGCCGACCCCTCCCACTATCGCCTCACCGTCAGCGCCGCCCCCCTCCCACCACCACCTCCTCCCTCCCCCTATTTTCAACCGATGGATTTATATATATATATATATATATATATATATGTATAGATCTATATATATGTGTGTGTGTGTGTCTGAGAGATAGAGAGGAGAAAGATAATAAATATTGAATAAATGTTGGGGTGTTTGGTTTGAGGGTTAGATTGATTCTAAGGTGTTTGGTTTAGGGTTTAAATTGATTTAAGGAGTATTTGGTATAAGGGTATTTTAGATATTTCACATCATGATGGGGTGTAAATAAAGATATGCAAATTTCATAGGATTAAAATAATGATAGAACAAATCTCAGGGATGTAAATGAAGTTATCCTGAATTTAACATCAATAAAAATGGGTATCACACCTCTCAATACTTCATTGTTTACCACATTCGTACTCGTACCAGAAACAAACAAATAAACCGACATTCGCAATGCCTTGCCAGTTTTAATGTACTGCTCATACACCACAACTGTTTACCGGCTTTTTGTCTCAATGAATTACCGCAATTGCCCCTACCTTTATATGGTGTTGGATTAATCTGCTCCAATAACTCGAGCCTAGAAAAATGAAAATATAAAAGATACTGTTGAATAATTAATTGAATTGCTAACCTCTTTTTCGGTTGAGTTCAAACCTACCACACATGAATAAATCCAATATATTATTGGTACATTGAACAATTTTACTGAAGGGAGCGGTAGTGCCCTATAGACTATTGTGTATATGACATTTATCTTCTTTTTTCCCTTCTTCTAAAATATACTTTAAATTGTTTTACATAAAAGTGTTACTAAGAATTATTGATTTTTAATGACCTTGTAGCTAATGGTATCACCTTCCTCCAATGTTAGTTGATGTCTCATTTCCTCGATGATCGAGAAGAGAATTGGAGCAAATAAAGTCTCAAGCAAGTTGTTGCCGTTGAAAAACCATCGAGTACTCAGTAGGTTCTTCATCGATTACTCGGTAAGTACGCAAGTGTGCGAATTTGCACACAATGGTGGAAAAGTGGCAGAATATTTTGTGCGAACTGGCAAACTTGCACAACGTTTGCGCATCCACCGAGTACTCAACTGTCCAGAATCAAGATTTTTATGGAAGACTTTAAAAGACTCCTATTCTAATTGGGATTTGATTCCTATTGACTTGTCCATCAAATTTACCTCTCCTATATATATACATGGGTTATTCCTATTATATTGTGATGGTGATATTTATCGTGTGAGACACAAAACAGAATATCTACTACAAATTGAGAGAGAGATCAGAAAAATTACAGATTAGGATTTTTCTTGAGAGAATTAGGAATAATATATGCATATATTATTTCCGGTGATACAAACGTGAGTATGCACTGTGTGTGTGCGTGTGTCTGATTTGCGAATAATTTCCTTGTAATCTTCTCTTTGATTATAGTGAAACGGTGCTCTCCGTGAACGTAGAATTATTTTAGCTGAACCACGTATATATCTTTGTGTCGATTATTTGTTGTATGTTTGTGTGTGCGTTTTTTCTGATTTGCAGATTCACGGTTTTCATAAGAGGGTTTGAAACCCTAGTTTTTGTTTTCGTTCTTGGGCGGGTGTAAAAACCCTAACAAGTGGTATCAGAGCCAGGTTGGAGCAATTCCTGAAATCGATTCGACACCAAACACAATAACCGAACTATGGGAGAAGAAAAGGCTGCGATGATCAACAAGTTTGATGGGTCAAACTTTGCCTATTGGAATATGTAAATTGAGGATGTGTTATCCAGAAAAAATTGTACTTACCTTTAGAAAGAAAAAAACCAGATTCGATGAAAGAAAATGATTGGACAATCCTAAATCGAAAGGCTCTCGGTACGATCAGAATGACATTGTCAAAGTCCGTTGCTTTCAATATCAAGAATGAGAAGACAACAAAGTCTCTCATGGATGCTCTTTCGAGCATGTACGAACAGCCATATAGAGCAAATATGGTACATCTCATCACTAGATTGGTCGATTTAAAGATGTCCGAGAATGGGAAGGTCAATGAACATCTCAGTTCTCTTAATAAAATTATTGAGCAGTTGAAATCAGTTTTTATGCCAATCACTGGCAAAATGAAAACGGCTTTTCTTTTTAGCCAATTACTAGAGAGTTGGAATGCCACAAAGGCTGCAATCAATAACTCTTCAAGAACAAAACCGTTAAAGTATGATTCTGTAGTGAGTATGTTACTCACAGAAGAGATCAGAAGACAGACGTCAGACTCTTCTAACAGTGGCTCAACATTGAATGTTGATAGCAGAGACAGAGGTTCAAACAGAAAGAAAGACGGAAGTCAGAGGCATGGTTGTTCGAAGTCGAGACATGGAATATCACAGTCTCGAGGCCCCATAAATTCCAAAGAGATCAAGTGTTGGAATTGTGAAAAAATTGGTCACTTCAAAATTCAGTGTAGATCCTCGCAGAAAGTAACGGAGAACAAGTCTGAGGCAAATATTGTCTTAGAAGAAACAGATGATGCATTGATATGTTATTTGGAGAGCAAAACAGAATTTTGGGTCTTGGACTCTGGAACATCATTTCATGCCACCTCAAGTCGAGAGATCTTTGAGAGCTACGTACCTGGAAACCTCGGTAAGGTTTATCTAAGTGATAAGCAACCCTGCAGTGTTGTTGGCAAGGGGTGAAGTACATATCAGACTCAACGGATCGATATGGAAGCTGAGGGATATGAGACACATTCCAGACTTGAAAAAGAACCTGATCTCAGTAGGTCAATTGGCGAGTGAAGGTTCTGTGACCACTTTCAGTGAAGATAAGTGGAAAGTTTCAAAGGGGGTATGACTATAGCATGATGAAAAAAGAATGGTACGCTGTACACTACCACCAAGGCTAACACATTGATAGCAGTTACAGAAAACAAGGAGGATCACAATTTGTGGCACCAGAGGCTAGGTCACATGAGTGAAAAGGAGCTCAAGGTTATGCTCGCAAAGGGAAAGCTACCGGGCCTAAAATTGATTGATATCGACTTCTGTGAGGATTGCGTATTCGGTAAGCAGAAGATAGTTAGTTTTCAGAAAAGCGGCAGAGATCTCAGAAAGGAGAAGCTTGAGCTAGTTCACACTAATGTCTCATCTATTAGCGGAAAGTCCTATTTCGTCACCTTCATCGATGACCATTCCAGGAAGGTATGAGTTTACTTCTTGAAACATAAATTTAAGGTGTACGATGTGTTCAAGAAATGGAAGGCTATGATAGAAAATTAAACGGGTTTGAAAATAAAGAGATTAAGATCCGACAATGGTGGAGAATATCAGGACACCGGATTCAAAACCTTTTGTTATGAGAACGATATCATATTAGAGAATATTGTTCCACGTATACCACAACAGAATGGTGTAATATAACGTATGAACCGGACATTGACTAAGAGAGCCAGAAGCTTATGTATTCAGGCAGGGTTGCCAAAACAGTTCTGGGTAGAAGCAGTCAGTACAACAACGTACTTAATTAATCATGGTCCATCAGTACCATTGGAGCACATAATACCAAAAAAGGAATGGAGCGGTAAAGAGGTAACACTTTCACATTTAAAAGTTTTTGGTTGTGTTACATATGTACATGTGAGTGATAATGTCAAGGGTAAGCTTGTTCCCAAATCATAGAAGTGTATTTTCATTGGATACGACGGTGATGAGTATGGTTACCGCATGTGGGATGATCAGAACTGAAAGGTGATTCGAAGTAAAGATGTAGTGTTCAATAAAAAAATGATGTACAAAGATAGGCACGCAACGACCTCAGATCCTACAACACAGAGTGATCCTATATGTGTTGAGTTAGATGATGTTCAAGACAGTGAGAGTACTCAGTTAGAAGAACGGATTGCAGATGGCAATTCTCAACAGGATGATACACCGCAGTCTCCGACTCCTATTCCTGTACTTAGGAGGACTTCACGGCCGCATGTACCGAACAAGAGATACATGAATTACTTATTGCTACAGATAGAGGTGAACCAGAGTATTATGATGAAACATGTAGTGTAACAGATGCGAGCCGGTGGAAGCTTGCGATAGAAGATGAGATGAAGTCCCTTATCCCCAACAAGACATGGAAGCTAACCGAGTTGTCAGTGGAAAAGAAAGTTTTCCATAACAAATGAGTGTACAGGGTCAAAGAAGAACATGACGGTTCTAAGAGATACAAGGCGATACTTGTAGTTAAAGGCTTTCAGCATAAAGCAGGAATCGATTACACTGTCATATTTTATCTGGTTGTGAAACTAAATACCATTCATTCAGTTCTTAACATTGTTGCAGTAGAGGGTTTGCACCTAGAGCAGTTAGATGTCAAAACTGTTTTCCTCCATGGCAACCTGAATGAGGAGATTTATATGCATCAATCGGAATGTTTCTCAATCAAAGGAAAAGATAAACTTGTGTGTAAGTTAGAGAATAACTTGTATGGTTTGAAACAAGCTCTGAGATAGTCGTACAAGAAATTCGATGGATAAATGAAAAGACATGGTTACACCAAGTGCAACGCTGACCATTGTTGCTACTTCAAAAGATTTGATACGAGTTCCATCATCCTTCTACTTTATGTTGATGACATGTTAGTAGCCGGGTCTAATTTTGCAGAAATCAGTGAGTTGAAGAAGCAGTTGACAAATGAGTTCGAGATGAAGGACTTAAGCACAGCGAAACAGATGTTTGGTATAAGAATCAATTGAGACAAAC
The DNA here is from genome assembly GCA_963922005.1 of Cornus suecica. NCBI lineage: Eukaryota > Viridiplantae > Streptophyta > Magnoliopsida > Cornales > Cornaceae > Cornus > Cornus suecica. Next base: position 473,509 of record OY998238.1, read on the forward strand.
AGAAGGGTACTTTGCAGTTGTCTCTGGCTGACTATGTTGAACGGGTTCTAAAGTGGTTCAACATGAGTGATGCTAAGCCGATTAACACACCTTTGATTAGTCACTTCCGATTATCCAAAGTGTAGTCTCTCAAGTCAAAAGTAGAGAGGAACAACATGGTCGCTTGATGTATGCGATGGTTTGTATTAGACCAGATATTGCATATGCAGTGGGAGCAGTCAGCAAGTTCATGTCAAATCCAGGGAAGACTCATTGGGAAACAGTGAAGTGGAAATTGCAATATCTACGAGGTACCACGGACATATGCCTTTGTTTTGGAAAAAGATGAAGTGAATTTACATGGCAATATAGATTCAAATTTTGCTGGTGAGATGGACCACAAAAGAAGCACTTCTGATTATGTCTTTACAATAGGTACTACAACAGTCAATTGAGTTTCGTAGATATAGAGGATTGTAGCATTATCTACTACAGAGGATGAGTGTGTAGCCTTAACAGAGGCTAACAAATAGATGATTTGGTTACAGGATTTGTTGGCAGAGTTGGGATTTGAGCAAGGGAAAAGTGTTCTGCATAGTGACAGTTAGAGTGTTATACATCTAGCAGATAATATAGTATTTCATTCAATGACCAAACATATTGATCTTCATTATCACTTCATTAGATCTCTGTTAGAGGATGAGGTATTGAAACTTATGAAGATTCAAAGAAGCGAGAATCCGGCCGACATGTTGACCAAAGTGATAACAACAGAAAAACTGAAGTTGTGCGCAACTTCAGTGGGTCTCAAGCTTGAAGACATAAATAAGGGCACCGTCAGAAACACTGATCATTGATAGAGTTGATTGATGGAAGGAAGTCGTCAAGTGGGAGATTGTTAGTTGGTGACTCCTTTCCTCGAGGATCGAGAAGAGAATTAGAGCAAATAAAGTCTGAAGCAAATTGTTGCTATTGAAAAATCACCGAGTACTCGGTAAGTGTGCAAGTGTGCGAACTTACGCATAAAGGTGGAAAAGTGGCAGAATGTTTTGTGCGAACCTACGCAGCGTTTGCGCATCCATCGAGTACTCGACTGCCCATAATCGGGATTTTTATGGAAGGCTTTAAAAAAACTCATATTCTAATTGGGATTTGATTCCTATTGACTTGTCCATCAGATTTACCTCTCCTATATATATACATGGGTTATTCCTATTATATTGTGATGGTGATATTGATCGTGTGAGACACAAAACAGAAGATCTACCACAAATTGAGATAGAGATCAGAAGAATTACAAATTGTGATTCTTTTTTAGAGAATTAGGAATAATATATGCTTATATTATTTCCGATGATACAAGCATGAGTATATACTATGTGTGTGCGTGTATATGATATGCGGATTATCTCCTTGTAATCCTCTATTTGATTATAGTGAAACGGTGCTCTCCGTTGACGTAAACTTATTTTGATTGAACCACGTATATATCTTTATGTCGATTATTTGTTGTGTGTTTGTGTGTGCATTTTTTTCTTATTTGTAGATTCACGGTTTTCAGAAGAGGGATTGAAACCCTAATTTTTGTTTTCGTTCTTGGGCGGGTGTAAAAACCCTAACATCCCCAAAGTGTGAGAGGAGGGGGGGTATTTTACCTACAATAAAAAAATTAAATTATTTTTTTAATTGATTTCTTAATAATTATTTTCATTTTTTGAAATTTTTGTCAAATTTCCTCTCTTGAATTGAAGTTTTTTCTCTTTTAAAATTTGGTAATTTTCTTCTTGAAATTCTAGCTCCACACCTAACTGGAATAATAATAATAGTTAACGTGATTGAAATAAAGGTTGACATAATTCACAAATAAAATATGAGAATTACATCTGATGAAAATTATAGTTGAGCGTTCAAAGCATTTTATCATCTTTTTAGTCAATCAAGCTAAGCTAGTGGGAAGTAAACTTTGTCTTCTTATCATTCTTACTCAAAATGCTCAAAGAAGTGTATCATGAAACCTCCTCCCATCGTAATGTGAAGCTTAACATATTATGAAGCCTTCACCAAAAGGTATAAAATTGACATCCATGATCATATGTCAATGTTAGATAATTGTATTTATATAAAATTCCATCTTCCAATATTTTGAGACGGAAAGTGACTACCTAATAAATGCTCGCATTTAAGGGGTACGATATTATTATATAGAGATCTAGAAACATTCTAGGCAAAAATGCAAAAGAAAAAACCTGAATTTTTTCCATCCAAGTGAGGACAATAACCCTGAATTTTTTAAAAGTAATAAAATACCTCCTGAACTTTAAAAGTGAGCATTTTGCCCACTTCACTTAATTATGCATTTACTTATTTAGCCTTTTAATATTTTTCTCATTTCACCCATTTATGAATTTATTTATTTATTCTTAGTAATAATTAAACAAAAACTTAAAAAAGCTAAACTATTTTTTTTAGAAGTAAAATTGAATCAATTTGTTAATTACTCAATTGTAATTTAATTATTTTTAAATTTTTAAATTTTCATTATATATTTTAACTCCAAACTTGTTTTATTTGTTTGATTTTTTAAAATTTTATACTTATATGTTATGGTTTAAATTTTACTTAACACTTACGATTTAATTGTAATAAGCCTAATTGTATTCAAACTTCATCACTAAAACCTAATACTAATTTGGATTATATTTAATACAAATAAATTAAAAATATAATAAATACAATTATTCTTATTAAATACTAATTTTAATTTTTAGGTTATAAATACAATTAGTCTTATTATAATTGAATTATATTAATAGTATTTTAAGTAAAATCTAAAACATAACATATAAAATATACAATTCCAAATACTAAAATAAGTAAAATAAGTTTGGAGTTAAAGTATAACATGAATATATATATATGAATAATAAGAATTATAATTAAGTAATTAAGAAATTAATTTAATTTTACTTCTCAAAAAAAAATAGTTTAGTTTTTTTAAGTTTTTGTTTAATTATTATTAAGGATAAATGAATAAATACATAAATGAGGTAAATGAGAAAAATACTAAAATGATAAATGAGTAAATACATAATTAAGTGAATAAGACAAGATGCTCACTTTTAAAATTCTTGGGATATTATGTTAACTCGGGTAAAGTTGAGGAATTTTTTTTTTTTTTTTTTTTTCACATTTGCCTACATTATATTTGCAAGTTACACTAAATTGGTTTTCATAACGTCCAAAAGATAACCTTTTTCAAACGATCCAGACCACGTTAGAAAACAGAAATCACTAAAAAAAGAGAGGTAAAATAATTAGAAATGGACATGATCCCACAGGAACGGGTTGAAATCACTTTTTCTTTTATTAATTGATATACGTAAGTACTGGTACACCCACACTGTGTATACGCGAAACTGTAATATCAGTGTTTCACGCAACAAAGTAAGAAACAAGACCGACAAGCATAATCGAATAATATCGTTTTCTTTTTCATCACCATCTCTCTCTCTATCTATAAAATCATGTATTTATGTATATATATGGATATATACACAGGCGGAGCCATGTCTCCCAAATTTTCCAAAAATTACTTATACAACCCCAAAACTTATATATTTTATGAATAAATTTATAAAAATTGCATATGACTCCTCCCAAATTTTCTAAAATGTTTCTTTAATACCTCAAAATATTATATAAATAAATTTATAAAAATTACATATGTCCCCCAAAAAATTTCAAAAATTTATTTAGTTACACTAAAAAATTGCATTTGACCCTCCTAAATATGATTCTTGGCTCCGCCCCAATATATATATATGGCCCTTTGCCTGCACCTCATTTACCTCTCCCGTATGCCAAAAGCCAAATTCCCCGGTACCAATATTCACAGTATATCCTTCTTCTTTTTATGTCAAAACAAACATAACTTTTTCTTAATTTTAACTTAGGGCTATTATTAGGAAACCCCAATGATTTTATTTTGTATCAATTAAATTTCATGCACTTATCAAATTATATCAATTTACTTAATTTTTATAATTTTGAACAAAAATACCCCCGGTATACTGATAAATGATTTTTTTATAGGTAAATTGCATTTTCAACTCATATTGTTAATATAAATTACACTTTCACTCCTTATTTATTTCACTTTGACCCCTCAACTAAAATTTGAGATATAAAATGACTAAATTACCCTTAAATACATGTGAGGATTTACTTGTCAACCCATAAAGATGTGAAAAGACCAACCTATCCTACTTTTACAAAATATATATATTTTTCGAAAAACAAAATATAAAAAAAAAATATTTCGGGAAAAATATAAATATTTCGAAAAAAAAATGGGGAAAAAATAAATATTTTGTATATATATATTTTTAAAATAGTTCGGGAATATATATATTTTGAAATATTTATATTTTTTGAAATATTTATATATTTCAAAATATTTATATTTTCCCAAAAAAATTGTTTTCCAATTTTTTTATATATATATTTTTTGATTTTTTTTTGAAATATATATTTTTTATAAAAGGAGGGTAGATTGGTCTTTTAACATCTTTATGGATTGATAACTAAGTCTTCACGCATATTTAGGGATAATTTAGTTATTTCATATCTCAAAATTTGGTTGAGGAGTCAAAATGAAACAAATAAGGGATCAAAATGTAATTTATATTAATAATATGGGGTGAAAGTGTAATTTGCTCATAAAAAATCATTTATCAGTAAATCTTATGAGTATTTTGTACACAATTATAAAAAATGGAGTAAAGTGATATAATTTAATAAATGCAAATGAATTTTTTGAAATGAACTAGGGTTATTTGATGCAAAATGAAATCATAGGAATTTTACTGATAATAACCCTTAACTGACTACCCTTTTCAAATTAAACTGCCCCCACATGACACGTATATATATTGCATCTACGTAATACAGGCATATATATATATATATACGGATGCCTAAACAGACTGGACGCGCACATGCTCCTACTAGCAGTAGCAGACACACTATGACACTACACCTTCTTTAAGTTGGAAGTTACTCTTAATTAGTTTTATATTTAAAAAGTGTTATACACCGAGCGGTATTTCATTCATTGCAAAATTGAAACTAAAAATAAATAATGATGATTAACATGAATCTCCCAACGAATAATTCAGCGTCCAACTTATGGATAAAGAGATTACACAAGTTAATACTATTGATTTGTATGGTATGTTTACTAGGTGATTTAACCTTTGCAAGATTTGAAAAAGTCAATGGCCGCATCTGTTTTGAATAATGAAAAGGAGGATTTCTAGACCGATAAATGCAAATTATTTTTGCTACTTGATTTGATGCTCATTAGATATATATATATAGAGAGAGAATATGTATATGGACATACGATGGGTTTGTTAACCGCCCAAATCCAACGAATTGGGTGACACAAGGAATAAGAGTCATTAATTAAGAATATTCATAAACGGCATGTAGGCCACCATCCCACAAGTGACATTTGGGAACCAAAACCAAAAATTCGACTTAATCTTAACTGCTTTGGTTAAATTATGAATTATTATGTATCAAAGGGAAGAGGGTTAAGGTGTCCGAGGCTAAAATGCGCATGGTGGTCATGTCAAAAAAGAAGAAATAGAATTGTGGCCACGTTCATCCAAATAAGGCCGACAACAAGGACGGAAAGAGCCGTCTAATAACCAATTATTTCCTCTCTGAAAAAGCCTGTTCACCTTGTCTTTGCCCTTCATCCCCTCTCTCTATGTATAATAAGTGCACACTCTATTATATGAGAAGTTTCGTTAGTTCTTTGGAAGCGAATGAAAACCAAAAGAGAGAAGTATCCACATTCTTTTGTATTTTCGTCACTAATATTTTTAACAATTTAGGGCCGGTTTGGTAGGCGGTCCGGTCTGGTCTGATCTTATCTGGGTGGTGTTCTGAAAGTCAGTTTATTAAAGTTGTCTGGTCTTATGGTCTTATTCAAGCTGTTTAGTCTTATGTTTGAAAAATAATACAAAAAATAAAAAATATATATATAAAATTCAAAAAATATATTAAGTATGAAAAATATAAATTTTTTTGAAAATAATATAAGAAACTCAAAAATAATATATTTTTCAAATTTTATAAATTATTTCGAATTTTATATTATTTTTCAAATTTTATATATTATTTTTGATTTTTATATTATTTTCAAATTTTTTATATTTTTTCAAATATATATATATCTAATTTTGTATATTATTTTTGAATTTTATATTTTTTTCAAATTTTATACATTATTTCAAAAAACATATATTATTTTTCAAAACTTATATATTATTTTTTAAATTATATATATATATTTAAAATTTTATATATTAATTTTGATTTTTATATATTTTTTTCGAATTTAATACATTATTTTAAAAAAAATTATATTATTTTTCAAATTTTATATATTATTTTCGAATTTTATACATTATTTTATATTTTTTCTATTATTTTGGAATTTTTTTATTTTCCTAAATTTTAAATACATTTTTTGCATTTTATATATTAATTTTGAATTTTATATATATATTTCAAATTTTATACATTATTTCAAATTTTTTATATTATTTTTTTAATTTTATATATTATTTTCAAATTATATATATTTTTAAATTTTATATATATTTTTCAAATTCTATGGTCCCATATGTTAAGACAATTGTATATAAGACCAATTGAGACCACTTGAGACCAACATTTTTTGTTGTCTCAAATTACCCCTTTTGGTCCCAAGTAGTCCTTGTTTTTTTGGAACCGTGTTGCCAAACAGTGTCCGGTCCCAAAAAAACCATTATGAGACCGGACCACATGGAACCGGACCGCGAACCAAACAGGGCCTTAGCAATTCAGTCCATCTTTCAATTAAAGTAACTCATAAAAAGATTATGCCAAGTTTAAATTCTTCCCTTCTAATATAAACTTTAATGTGATGTTTGATACGAATTAATGGAATAAAATGTCCATTCTATTTATTTTTTTGCTTAGTATATTCTATTAAATGAGAATGGTCATTCTCAAATAATGAAAAATCATTCATTGTAATGAAAATTTATTTTATTTGGTACGGTTAAATGAAATAGAATGAAAGTGAGAACGGAATGAGAATGAAATAGAATAATCATTCTCATTCTATTATTTGGTTGTAAATATGAAGCTGTAAATGCAGAAAAGTTACACAATAGAAATTGAGATCAAAAATTGGATCCTCCTCATTAATCACAGTCCTCTATTTATACAAATTGTGATAAATGGGTCAAGCCCATATACCCAGGTTTATCAACCCCTTAAATCAAGGGATTTGATAAACCTTAACCTTTTTTGGACTCTTCATACTATAATTGGATTATCTCTTGCCTTGTGGACCACACTTTAGCTTCTAGAATTTTCCATGGGCCCATTGTTGATTTCGGCCTGTTTGTTTTTAGCCCATCCGTCTTCCGGCCCATCCGTCTTTGGCCCATCCGTCGTCGGCCCATCAGTCCAGTGGCCCATCTATAATTGGGCCAAATATTTCAACCATTACACAGGCCCCTGAGGTTATGGGCTTGACATTCTTTCTAAAGCCCATGACCTAATAAATGTAAATACCTATGTATATATACACTAATAGCTTTTATGGGAAATGAAGATAATGAGTTGGCATGTCATCATTGCTTATTTAATGATATGCCAAAACGTGAGGTCATTACTCCCTTAAATCTCACACCATGACGGCTTTGGCGTGCCTTTCGGACTTCGTGCAGCCTTTTTGGCTTCCTTCTCTCCTTCTATAAAAACCCCTTATTTCTTCACTTCTCATCACATTTCATACTTTGTAACTCCCTATTCTCGTCTCTGTCTTCTTTAGCTCTTCATTACTGGGATTTGTTTATTTGTCATTGTCGCCGCTCATTCCGTCGCTCATCTCAAATATCGTAGAAACCTGCTGTTACTCAGAGCTTTTGTAACTCTTCTTTCACCAACTAAGTAAGTCGATCGGTTTTCTTCTTTTCTTCTTTTCTTCTTTCTTTAATTTATCACATTTACCTCCTTCTGTCTCTTCTACATTTCTTAACGTTATGTCCGATAGTGATGATACCCGGTCGGTAGAGGAAGTAGTTTTACCTTCTGCCTCAGGCACCGATTCCACTAGCAGTGACACTCCCCAGCCTGTTCCTAGAGGAACCAAAAAGACCACTCTTAAAAGTACTGACCTTCCGGGTTCCTCAACGACCGGTCCTGCGAAATCCAAGCCTTCTGAACCATTCGTAGTGGCCCCACTTAAGAGGACCCGACCTGAAGTGGACGTCAAACACCTTCGGGCTGAGACCCGAGTTCCCCAGGACGTTGATGTGTCCCCCTATCCTGGCTATCTAGACTTTTCCCAGAGCCAGGGCCTAGCCCCCGGTAGCATTCTGCTATCGGCATCTCATCTTAGGGTTCTAAGGTTTCCTCTTCATCCCTTTTTTCACTATGTGTTTTTCATGCTAGGGTTGCACCCTCTTCAACTGAACCCGAACAGTATTAGGATCATATCCATGCTTCTGTTGTACAATAGGGATATGGATCTGAACTTAGGCCTAGCCGACCTCCTCCTTTGTTATTTTTTCCAAAATGCCAGAGCGAGTAGAGGTAGATACAACCTTTTCCCCTTTCACGGCCGCAACATCTGTACCGATACTGAAAAATCGGACAAGGGATGGAAGGAACGAATGGTAGTAGTGAGTGGCAATTGGTCGTACCCTTTTTCTCGTATTTTCCCGATCCCCAACAAGTTCGGTCCCATTCGCCTGCCTGTCTACCGCCCCCTTCATAAGGCTTCTTGCCTCTGTGACCATTGTGACCTTCACCGGGGGGACTATGCCTTCAAATTTCTAGGTTATGAGGACAAGGATCTTCCCCTTACCTTTATAAAACAGCGGATAGGCCTCTTGAAATGTTTGGGGCAAGACCCGATCGGCTACTGACCTGCTGACCATGGACAATCTTGAATCGATCTCTAACTTGGGCGCTGGTGTTGACAGGATGGACTTGCCTGACAAACCTATGTCCGCCAGAATCCCTCAAGTTCCCGAAAGGATTACACTTGTTGATGTTGTGACGTTGTCAACAGCACCGCCTTCGACTTCGGTGCCTCCACCTGCTCAGAGCCCGCCAGCGCCACTAGCACAGAACCCATCGGTTCCTCCTCCGCCTCCTGTCAATGCTCCGACTGTGAGGACCCGATCCAGTACAACTGGTGGAGTGGGTACTAAAAGGGCCAGGACACAAGCCGAGAATGCTTCTTCAAGCAAAGCTCATGCTGCCCCTGAATCATCTCAAGCTCTGATCCCTTGGGAGCCTAAGTTTCTGCTGCCAGATGGAACTCCAGTTTGTGCTGATCAAATCACCTTTAACCATCCGGAAGCTCTTCGGGCTATGGCCAAAGGGATCTGGACACCAGCTGATAGGGTGGCTCAGTCAAAAATCACCAGGACTGATCTAGCCAAGAAGACTTCGATAATGGTTATGGAGGTAAAAGACTTCAATCACCAGTTTGTGTTCTCTATTTCGTTTGTTGACCGCTATTTGTGTAATAATCCAATCTTTATTGTGCAGCTTCTCTACGGCGTTCAGGCCTACAACAGCCTCCTTGAGACTGATGTCAAAGAGATGGCCGGCATGAAGGCCCAAATGAAGCAGAATGAGATCCACCGGGTTTCTCTGGTCAAGGAGGCGGATGGTCTCCGCCAGACCGTTTCTGAACAGAAGACTCTTCTGGAAACCGGTGAGGCGGAAAAGCAAACCCTGATTGCCGAAAAGCTGGTTCTGGCTGCCGAGCTGGAAAAAACGAAAGAGGTTGCTAGGCAGATGGCAGCTGAAAAAGCTGAATCTGATAGACTCTTGGCAGAATCAGAAAGGCTTCTTTCCCTTGAGCGGGAAAAGGTAGAGGTGTGCCGTCTGGGAGGGCTTGACATGTTCAAAAGATACAGTGTCATCTGTGACATCCGAGCGGTCAGGGCCTGGAGATGTAGGCATGAAATGGAGCATATCCCTCTGGAATCCTGGGAATTCAAGACCGCAGAGGCATTCGATGCCCATATGGGAATACCCTTTCCTTATGAAAACCCTCCTGCCTCTGAGAACGAGGAGCGCTTTGCTGCCATCCTGAAGGGGAAAGAATACCATCCTCCCGAACAGTAGCCAGGGCAATTTTATATGTTTTTGTTTCCCCCAATGGGCTAATTTCTTGTAACTTCCTTCATTTTTAATGAACAAGAACTTTTATCCCTTTTTTCCAGTAATTATTCGTCCTTTGTGTGGGTTTTTATCGTTTCATACTTAGCTTTTATGAAACAATCGAGTCTTCGGACATATGACCCCTGAGGCTATTTATTATTTATTTTAAATTCACACATTTAGGAAATTTCAATGAGTCACAAAGCCTTCGGGCAATGAGCCCCTGAGACTTGATTTCATCCTCTGGTTAGTTCAAATCAGGTTTGAACTCAAACACTTAGGAAATTTTAGCAAATTGTGAAGCCTTTGGGCATTTGGCCCCTGAGGCTTGATTTCATCCTCTGGTTTGTTCAAATCAGGTTTGAATTCAAACACTTAGGAAATTTTAGCAAATTGGGAAGCCTTCGGGCATTTGGCCCCTGAGGCTTGATTTCATCCTCTGGTTTGTTCAAATCAGGTTTGAACTCAAACACTTAGGAAATTTTAGCAAATTGTGAAGCCTTCGGGCATTTGGCCCCTGAGGCTTGATTTCATCCTCTGGTTTGTTCAAATCAGGTTTGAACTCAAACACTTAGGAAATTTTAGCAAATTGTGAAGCCTTCGGGCATTTGGCCCCTGAGGCTTGATTTCATCCTCTGGTTTGTTCAAATCAGGTTTGAACTCAAACACTTAGGAAATTTTAGCAAATTGTGAAGCCTTCGGGCATTTGGCCCCTGAGGCTTGATTTTATCCTCTGGTTTGTTCAAATCAGGTTTGAACTCAAACACTTAGGAAATTTTAGCAAATTGTGAAGCCTTCGGGCATTTGGCCCCTGAGGCTTGATTTCATCCCCAGGTTTGTTCAAATCAGGTTTGAACTCAAACACTTAGGAAATTTTAGCAAATTGTGAAGCCTTCGGACATTTGGCCCCTGAGGCTTGGTTTCATCCTCTGGTTTGTTCAAATCAGGTTTGAACTCAAACACTTAGGAAATTTTAGCAAATTGTGAAGCCTTCGGGCATTTGGCCCCTGAGGCTTGGTTTCATCCTCTGGTTTGTTCAAATCAGGTTTGAACTCAAACACTTAGGAAATTTTATAATCCTAGAGCCTTGCATAAAAGTAGAATTTATCTTTATTGAGATGAATTTGAAAATCATGAAGCAGAGGTACCGATATCGGGCACAGATGCTTCGTAACAAAGGTGTCATAGAAAGACACAGTTTTATTTCTTAACAAGAAAATCAACTATCTAAGGATAATACCTCTTTAACCGATAAGCATTCTGAGAGTTGGACTCGAGGCGACCTATTTCGTTCTTCCGAACCCGATAAGCACCGAGTCCGATAACCTCAACCACTGTGTAAGGTCCTTCCCATGTCTCTCGTAATTTGCCTACAATACCAATCTTCCTTCTGAGCACCATATCGCCCACTTGGAACTCTCTTCTTTTGACTTTCTGATTGAAACGTGCTCTGACCTGCTGCTGATATGCAGCCAGTCTTATCCCGGCGGCTTCCCGTTTTTCTTCTAGGAGATCTAGATCATGGGCTAGATGCTGATTGTTTGGACCTTCCTCCCAGGCTTGACTCCTTAAAGTAGGTACTGTTAGCTCGGTCGGGATAACTGCTTCGGCCCCATAAGCCATGGCGAAAGGGGTTTCTCTAGTTGGCTGTCTCGGAGTAGTCTGATAGGACCACAACACCTCAGGCAATTTCTCCAACCAAGCCCCTTTTGCGTCTTCAAGTTTTTTTCTCAGTGTGTCAAAAATTGTTATATTCGTCCTTTCGGCTTGCCCATTTCCCTGCGGGTAGCCGACGGAAGAAGTGTTTTGATTGATCCCATGTTTTGCTAAGAATGCTTGAACCATTCTATTGTCCAGGTTGGTGCCATTATCCATCATTATGGTTCGGGGTAGGCCGAATCTACAGATGATGTGGCTCCAGATGAATTTTATAACATGGATGCTTGTTATGGTGGGATATGCCTCCGCTTCCACCCATTTGGTAAAATAATCGGTAGCCAGGAGAACATGTGTGGTACATCTTATTGCCTGAGGGAGAGGACCTACAATGTCCATGCCCCATAGGGCAAAAGGGTGAGGAATAATAGTTGGGTTTAAGAACTCCGGCGGTGGGTGAATGGCATCTCCATGAAACTGACATTTTTTGCAGTGTCTGACATAAATTTCAGCGTCCCTTGCCAGGTAGGGCCAGAAATACCCCTGGGTGAGGACTTTATGAGCTAGGGACCTTCCTCCGGAGTGATTGCCACAAGCTCCTGCATGAATCTCTTCCATGACTGCCGATGCCTCGGAGGGGGTGAGACATCTCAAGTATGGTCCGGAAAAAGACTTTCGGTATAGTTGGCCGTTGTATAGGGCATATCTGGCTGCCTTCATTCTTATCTTCCGGGCTTCTGATTTTGATTCAGGCAATGTACCAAATCTCAGACAATCTACTATCGGATCCATCCAACTTGGTTCCCATGGGATGACCATTACCTCTTCGGGGGGTTTCAAGCTGGATTGGGCGATGAAGTCCATTGGCACAGTGCGAGTCATACTTTCTTTTGTGGCGGAGGCTTGGTTGGCCAGATGATCTGCTGCAGAATTGTCCCCTCTGGGAATCTGTTCAAAGCTTATTTGCTGGAACTCTTCGGCCTCCCTTAGAACCAGATTCTTATAGGCTTCCATCTTCGGCTCTCGGGTTTCATACTCCCCATTTAACTGTCGTACGACTAGCTGGGAGTCACTTCGTACCTCTGCTCTTTGAACTTGAAGGCTTCGGGCTAACCGAATTCCTGCAAGGATGGCTTCATACTCTGCTTCGTTGTTAGAAGCTGGAAATTCCAGTCTAACGGATTGTTGGATTTTAGTACCATCCGGTGTTACGAGTACTACTCCAATTCCTGCTCCGTTGATGTTGGATGATCCATCCATGAACACGACCCACAATCCAGGCTCAACTTCTTCTGTGCAGTCAGTAGTTTCTGTCTCCAGCAGGAAGTCAGCTACTGCATGTCCTTTGATGGTCGTTCGGTGGACATAGGTTATGTCAAAAATCCCTAGTTCAATCGCCCATTTTGATACTCTCCTAGATAACTCATGTTTCGCCATTATGGACCTGATCGGAGTTACGGTAGGTACTATGATCGGGTGTGCTTCAAAATAATGCCGCAAACGTCGTTTAGCATTGATCAGCGATAGTACTAGCTTCTCCTGCTTTGAATAACGGGTTTCCGCATCAGCAAGGGATTTACTGGTGTAGAAGACTGGTTTCTAGTACCCTTTGCCCTCCTTGACCAGAGCGGCGTTGGTAGATGTCACTGAAACGGCCAGATATAGGTGTAGCGGCTCATCGGCTTCAGGGGTTTCCAGGATCGGGGGCTTCGTCATGTAACTTTTGAGTTGGTGCAGGGCCTCCTCTTGCTCGGGCCCCCAGATTTCTCCTTGTGCCGCTCTTATTGCCTGAAAGAACGGCCTGCACCGATCGGTTAACCGAGAGATGAAACGACTGAGGGCCGTTATTCTCCCGGTTAACACCTGGATTTCTTTCCTAGACTTTGGCTCAGCTGTCTCTACGAGAGCTTTGACTTGTGCAGGGCTAGCTTGTATTCCCGTCCGATCAACTATGTGCCCCAAAAACTGGCCTGAGGATACACCGAAAGAACATTTGGCCGGATTGAGCTTCATATTGTACTTCCGGAGGGTGTTGGATACCTGCTGCAGATCGGCGAGATGGTCTCCTTTTTCCTTGCTTTAGACCACTGTGTCATCGATGTAGGCTTCGATGGTGGATCCCATCATCCCTTGGAACACCCTTCTGACCAACCTCTGATAGGTAGCACCTGCATTCTTTAGTCCAAAAGGCATAACCGTATAACAAAATGTACCTGACTCAGTGATGAAGGCAGTCTTTTCCTGGTCCTCCGAATCCATTCGGATATGGTTATAACCAGAGTATGCATCCAGAAAGCTCAGACGTTCAAATCCTGCGGTGGCATCTACCATCTGGTCGATCTTTGGTAAAGGGAAACAGTCTTTCGGGCATGCTTTATTCAGATCAGTGAAGTCAACACATACCCTCCACTTGCCATTTTTCTTCTGGACCACCACCACGTTTGCCAACCAGGAAGGATACTGGACCTCTTTTATGAATCCTGCTTGCAGAAGTCGATCAACCTCTTCGGCTATGATCTGGTTTCGATGGGCTCCCATTCGTCTTTGTTTTTGTCTAACGGGCTTTGCGCCGGGATCCACATTGAGAGAATGTAGGGCGACTGATGGATCAATACCGGTCATGTCCATATGGCTCCACGCAAATATGTCGGCATTGGATCGGAGGAGGGATTCCATTTCCTCTTTTTCTTGTGGATTAAGGCCTGAACCAACATAGGTAAACCTTTCAGGGCGATCGTGACAAATTTGAACTTCCAGTAGTGGTTCAACTGCTACCGGTGATCCCGAACCGCCCTCCTGTAATTGCTATTTGGCATCAAGTACTGTCTTGGACTGCGACTTTTGTTCCGGTTCCGTTCTCCTTTTTAGACTTCTCATAGTGACTGCATAACACTCCTTTGCCGCTACCTGATCGCCCCTGATATCGATTACGTCAACTCCGTTCGGATCAATACACCGCATGACCTGATGCATGGTAGAAGGGACTCCGTTCATACGATGGATCCATCCCCTTCCCATGAGGAGATTATAGGAAGGTTTGACATCCACCACCATGAAAGTCTCTCGGAGTGTGCGCCTCGCTGCCGTTACTGGCAGCTGGATTTCCCCCACTGGTTCCACTCTCTTTCCATCGAATCCTGCTATCGGGCTTCTGGATGGGACTATTTCATGGGGGTTGATTTCCAATTTCTCAAAGGCCCATTTGGTGATAATGTTGGCACTGCTTCCTAGATCGACCATTACCCTCTTGATCAAGCAGTTGGAGACCATGAGGGAGATAACCAGGGGGTCGTCATGAGGTGTGTGAATATTCTGCATATCCGCAGAGGTGAAAATAATCCGGGCATCCTCTTTCGGGCTTCGAAACTTGGTGACTTCTCCAACCCTTCGTAACTTCTGGGCTTGCCGCATCTGTGATCTACGAGCTTCTTCCGCTTCAGACCGACTGGGCCCTCCATGGACCATGTGAATGACCCGTACGGGTTGTCCCATAGCTCCCTTGGTAGGGGCATGCGTCGCTTGATCTGATCGGGCTCCTTCCTTGGCAACATACTCGGTCAGTTCTCCTTTTGCAATCATGGCTTCCACCTGTCTTCTGAGGCTTCTGCACTCATTAGCGTGGTGCCCGTATTCGCCATGGAAGGCGCAGTGCCTCGACATATCCCTTTGGTCCATCGGCTGTCTGATGGGAGGTGGTGACCGGTAGATTCCTTTGCCCTTTGTTTCCTGATACATCTTTGCCAAGGTCACTTTTAAGGGGGTGACCTTCTCCTCAAACCTTGGTTGTTTCTCCGGGGCTGGGGAAGGAGCAGGAGGTGCGCTCGGTCTCTTCCGGTTTGGTGCCCGATACTTTACCCTGGAAGGTTCGGACGCTCTGGCCTCTACTGTTGCAAAGGCGGTCCTTCTTTGTCGTATGGCCAACTCCTCTTCTATTCGGAGGTGCCCTTGTGCCCTAGAGTTGAGCTCTCCAATATCGGCTGGCGGCCTCTTGACTAGGGACTGATGGAACTTCGTTCCAGGGATCAGGGCCATTCTGAAGGCTTCGACGGCTGAATGTTGATCGCAGTTGTCAATTGAAGACATCTCCACTTTGAACCGTGAGACAAAACTTTTCAGGGACTCGCCCTTTTCTTGGATCATGGTGAACAGACTGGAGATAGTCTTCTTCTGCCTTTTATTGCCAAAGTACTGTGCGATAAATAATTCGCAGAGTCTGAGCCAACTACCGATCGATCGGGGCGGTTGCTTTCTGAACCACATGAGGGCTGCTTCGGTTAGGCTGGTGGGGAAAACTTTACAGAGTAAGGCCTCGTTTTCGTTGTAAACATTCATCTTGGTATGGACGTGATAGATGTGTTCGGTTGGATCTTTTATACCATCGAACAGGGTGAACTTCGGTAATCTGAACCTTTCCGGATAGGGCACACTGGTGATCGAGACGGTGAATGGTGTCTGAACAACGTCTATGGATGCCTCGGAGGCCAGATCGATTGGGGTCTGTACTTTCAGGTCCCTAAGCACGTCTCGCTGGAATCTTGACATGATTTCCTCCAGTTTTTTCATGGTCAGGACCTCCTCAGGATTACGCGCCTCAAGAACCTGTAGGGATGACTCTGCCTGTTCCTCACGATCGTTGTGGGCTCTAGCGGGTAGGTCATCCATGTCTGTCTGGCGGCCTACAGACCGTTCGTGTTGGCCGGACTGCTCGTCGTCATGGACCTCTTATGGATTCTGTAGTTGAGCCAATTTTGCCGTCAATTCAGCGTTCTGCCTTTCTAACTCGGCAGTCCTCTCCTCTAAGGCTCGTCTGATCGGATCTTTTGGTTGCTGGCCTCCGTTTGGAGGTAAATCGGTATGTTGTGAACGTGTGATCGCCATTGTTGGTACGAATCTTAGCTCTTTTGCAGAGGGTGAGAAACTTATTGAAAAAGGATTTCAATAATAGGGTTTCCCACAGGCGGCGCCAATTGTGTAAATGCAGAAAAGTTACACAATAGAAATTGAGATAAAAAATTGGATCCTCTTCATTAATCACAGTCCTCTATTTATACAAATTGTGATAAATGGGTCAAGCCCATATACTCAGGTTTATCAACCCCTTAAATCAAGGGATTTGATAAACCCTAACCTTTTTTGGACTCTCCATACTATAATTGGATTATCTCTTGCCTTGTGGACCACACTTTAGCTTCTAGAATTTTCCATGGGCCCATTGTTGATTTCGGCCTGCTTGTTTTTAGCCCATCCGTCTTCCGGCCCATCGGTCTTTGGCCCATCCGTCGTCGGCCCATCAGTCCAGTGGCCCATCTATAATTGGGCCAAATATTTCAACCATTACAGAAGCATATTATGAATAAAATGAACTTGATTTTTTTTTTCTCAAAAATACAGTTCTTAGTATTAAATATAAAATAAAATAAAATAATACTATTTTTTAAATTTTTTTACAAAAAAATAGTAAAACATAACGGGAATAGTAATGACGGACAATAAAGGTGGTGGCGAAATGGCGATGGCGGTGACTTATTTTTTTGAAATGTAAGAGAGTTATTTAAGTAATTTTATGTTTTAACTTTAATAATGAAATGAAAATTAATTCCAAATAATGAAATTTCATTACTTGGGAATGGTGATTCTCATTCATTATGTTGTACCAAACTAAGAAATGGAATGAATGAACATTCCATTCCAACATACCAAACATGCACTATATGGAATGGTCATTCCATTTTTTAAGAAATGCTTTTAAAATATAAAATTACTAATAGAATCCTCCTTCATTTTAAGTAAACAACCCACCTCCACCACCACCACCTTCCACCTCCTCCACCACCACCACCTCATCCATTGTCCGCCACTATTATTTTCGTTTTCTTTCATCTTTTATTTATTTTTATTTTTTTGTAAAATAATTACTACTAAATAATATTATTTGATTAAAATTATATATTTATCACTAAGATGAGTATTTTTGAGAGTTTTGCTTTTCAGTTCATTCCATTCCTAAATGCTTCATATTTTCAACCAAATAATAGAATAAAAATGGTTATTCTATTCTATTCTCATTTCATTTTCACTTGCATTTCATTTCATTCATGCATACCAAACATAACATAATATTATAAGAAAAATTTATTACTCTATTTTTCTTAACTGACAATGAAGTAGATCCTGGTTTGGCGGAGCTTCGTTTATGCTTTTACACTATATAAAAAATAAAAATGAAAGATAAGTAAAAACATATTTTGAAAAGAAAGTATTCCATAATTTCTTGAAGGATGAATGACTGTTTTAAAATTTTGTTTTAAAATATATTTTCTTCTCAAAAAAGACAAAAAGAGAACTTATTTTATTTTACATGATCTTTTAAAATTTTATTTCGTTATTTATATATATGTTATTTGAAAGGAGAAAAAAAGTAGAAGAACTATATATAGTCAAGTATCTTGCGCACGGAAAAATAAAGGGTAAATTGCAGTAGCACCCCCTGAGGTTTAGGTCAATGCCACAAATATACCGGTTAACGCAATACTTTGCAATGACACCCCTTGGGCCTGTGAAATGACTAGAATGTCCCTTTAATTGTTTCACTTATTATATTAGGGTAATATATAAAGTGTGAAATTACCCATATGCCCAAACACTTCACACCCCTTATTACAAAATATATATATTTATTTATTACGAAATATATATATATATATTACGGAAATTAAAATTATTTTGAAATTTGAAATAATTTCAAAATATATATATATTTGAAATTTTGATTCAAATATATTTAACAGATTGCTAAAGTATTTATTTTGAAATAAAAGAAAGAAAAAGTTCCTTAGATAAGATATTTCTAGCACTAGATTTTCCTTTTTTATTATTTAAAATTTAAATACCGTTATATTGATTCCTTGTTTTTAGAAGTGGAAGCAAAGAAAGATGAAAGAAAGTGATCTTGCAAAGGAAAATTTTATGATATTTTTTTACCTTACCTTATTCTTATTGAAAATGAAGAATTTTAGGAAGAAATAAAGTTGATATTGCATGATTCTATTATAAAATTCTTTCCTCTTTAGGAAATGTTATATATAGAAGGGAGAAAATGTGGTAGGAATCATTTCCAAAATAATTTGAATTTCCAAATGTGGTAGGAATCACTTCAGTCACACTTTATATATATATATATATATATTTGAATTTTATATATTTTTTAGAATTTTATATGTTTTCAAATTTTATATATTGTTTACGAATTTTATATATTTGTTTCGAATTTTATATGTTTTTTTGAATTTTATATATTGTTTCAAATTTTATATATTTTTTTGAATTTTATATGTTTTTTCAAATTTTATATATTTTTTACAAATTATATATATTTTTTCGAATTTTATATGTTTGTTTCGAATTTGTTGTGTTTATTTAGAATTTTGTAATTTTCGTAATATATATATATATATTGTAATAAGGGGTGGAAGTGTAATTAGTAATTTTAGTGGTGTGAAGTGTTTGGACATATGGGTAATTTCACATTTTATATATTATCCTAATGTAATAAGTGAAACAATTAAAGGGGCATTCTAGTCATTTCACAAGCCCAGGGGGTGTCATTGCAAAGTATTGCGTTGACTGACATATTTGTGGCATTGACCTAAACCTTAGGGGGTGCTACTGCAATTTACCCAAAAATAAATATCCATGGTAATACACAGATGCCCTCTTTCTCTTGCATGCGCTGACGACTGTAAGAGCAACTTTTGTAGCAAGAAAAGAATAATCATATCATAAGAAACCAACTTTACTATTACCAAACTACCCCTTCATTAAAAAAGTCAATAAAAAATAATCGTCATGACTTTAGATTGTCTACTTTACTATGGATCACCCCCTCTATAAATACCGTATAAACCTTCAATCACTTCTCACTCCTTCATATCCCTTGCTCAGTCACCAATTTCATCACTAACATATAGTCCATATTGCTTTTACATATATATTTGTACTAGTCTAATACTTTTGTTATACATACATACATACACACACATATATATATATATATATATACTCATATTTGAAACTTGCTAGCTAGAGGTAGGATGGATTACCAAACTCAATGTTGGGGTTCATATTTGCCAACAAGGAATGGTATTGTTGGTGACCCATTGGGGCGTATAGAGAAGCTAGCCTCGGAGAACGCGGTGGTGATATTCAGCATGAGCACTTGTTGCATGTGTCATGCCATAAAGAGGCTTTTCTGTGGGATGGGTGTGAATCCAGCAGTCCATGAGCTGGACGAAGACCCGAGGGGCAAAGACATGGAAAAGGCATTGATGAGGCTTCTCGGCAGCTCTTCCGCCGTTCCAGTGGTGTTCGTCGGAGGAAAGCTGGTGGGAGCTATGGACAGAGTCATGGCCTCTCATATCAATGGCACTCTTGTTCCACTTCTCAAGGAGGCTGGAGCTCTCTGGCTCTGATATATATATATATATATATATATATGTTCTCTTTCTCATTAACATATTTACTAGTGTCAGAAAGAGAAAGGGTACCTAACTACTATATATACACATATCAAACTAGGAAGAAGAGGAAGAGGAGTTGGTTTTGTGGGTTTCCCTTACCCTATATATTAGCTAGACACATTGATGATCTGTGACTAGTACTGTGTGCTTTTCTTTAATTGCGTGTCCCAATTTTTGGGCACCTCATCAAATGGTCTGTTGCTTTGGATTCTGTTTTCACTAATCTGAATCAAAGACAGAAATGTAATTGCTCCCTCCTCTCCTCTGCATAGAAACAGAAAAATGAAAAATGGTTATTAATCAATCCCAGTGTGTCTCTTGATTTAATAGTCATAGCTGTCTACTTCTTTCTTTGTTTTTTTTTGTTCTTTTATTTATATATTATGCCTACGCGTGTGTGTGTGTGTTTGAGAGAGAAGTTAATGTATTGTTTGGCATATGTAATTGATTACCCCTTTGTAAGATTTTGGCACACTTTTCCGGTAGAATAAGTAAGAAAAGCGGCAAGAGTGTAGTATTAGCCTATAGGGGCCCTCAAACTGAAGTTTGTATCTCATTGATGAGGATGGATTTTGATGGAGCACCACATCCACATGCATTTTGAAACTAAATAGGATGCTCTGTCCACTTGTCTATTAGCTATTAGGCGTTTAGATCAAGTGGGTCTTATATTGAAGCTTTAAGCCCACCCTATGCAAATTCAGTGGATCCAACAATGAAACCCACTTTCATACTAAAATTGAGACATCAATTTTGCTTCAAACAGTACGGCCTCTTTAAACGATTTTCGTTTTCTACATTTCTCTGTTTTTCAGAGATTGATTGATGTGTAGTGAGATATGTGTTGGTGGTATATATATATGTGATGGGGATATATAAGAACTGAAAAAGGATATCAATATTCAATCTCGATCATCCATACAGTAGTAAATATAGAAGTTGCATTATATATTCGCATCCAATGAAGTTGAAGAATACAACATTCCTCTCCGGGGGTTTCAAAGTTAACCCCATGCTGATTGCCACGTTGAAAAGATAGACCTGAACTACATAGGTAGTATAAGGTAATCAAAATTCCCATTCTACCTCATAAAATCTTACGATTCTGTACGATTTTATTATCTTTTTATAATAATTTAACGATTTCGCCAATCATATAAAATACCAATTTTTTTTATGATTTAATCCAATTCCACATAACTTCTGATCAACGCACCTGAGCTTTAAAATACTTCTTTGAACCGTGAAAAGTCAAATTTACCCTTATTATAAATTGGGTTAATTTCAATAAACCTCCATCTACTATTGAATTTCAATCACATTATCTCCACCCTCAAACAATATATTTATAAAGTTCAAAAAATATATATCAAATTCAAAATATATATATCAAATTCAAAACAAATATATAAATTTAAAAATATATACATAAATCCGAAAACAATATATCAAATTTTAAAAATTATATAAAATTCAAAAACAAAAATATAAAATTATAAAAATATATATAAAATTTGAAACAAATATATAAAATTCAAAAAAAATTATATAAAATTCAAAACAAATATATAACATTCGAAAAATATATATAATTAAAAAATATCATATAACTTTCGAAAACATCATATAAATTTCGAAAACGTAATATAAATTTTGAAATATATATATATACATATAATTCAATATATATATATATAAAGACCACTAATTGTTGTTGGATATATTTTTTTGAAACTTTATATATATTTCTAAATTTATATTTTTTTGAATTTATATATATATATTTCTAATTTTATATATATTTTTGGAATTGACCTAAACCTCAGGGGGTGTCACTACAATTTTTTATAAAATTTGAAAATATCATATAACTTTCAAAAATATCATATAAATTTCAAAAATGACATATAAATTTTGAAATATATATAATTCGAAAAAAAATATATAAAAAAGGCCATTAATTGTTGTTGGTGGTAAGTAGTTTGATTCACTTCATTAGAAAATATATGATATTTTACCAATATATATATATTTTTCTAAATATATATTTTTTGAAAAATATATATATAAATTTCGAAATATATATATATAATTTGAAAAATATATATATTTGAAAAATATATATAAAAAAAGATCACTAATTGTTGTTGGTGGTAAATAGTTTGATTTACTTCATTAGAAAAGATATGATATTTTACCAATATATATATATATATATATTTCTAAAATTATTTATTTTTTCACATTTTGTTTTTCGAAATATATATATATATTTTCGAACTTATATATTTTTTCTAAATATATATATGTTTTTGAATTTATATTTTTTTTTGAATTTTATATATTTTTTTGAATGTTATATATTTGTTTTGAATTTTATATAAATTTTTCGAATTTGATATATATTTTTTCTAATTTGATATATATTTTTTGAATTTTATAAATATATTGTTTGAGGGTGGGGGACAATGTGATTGAATTCAATAGTAGAGGGGAGTTTATTGAAATTATTATTTTTTTATAATAACGACAAATCTGACTTTTCATGGCTTAAAGGGGTGTCACTATAAGACTTTTAAAGCTCAGGGGGTGTCATTGTAAACTTGTACGTTGACTGGAGGTTAGGTGGAATTAACCTAAACCCCAGGGGGTGTCACTGCAAATTATCTTAAATTAAATATTTAATTATTAATATTTTTTGAAAAAAATTAATACGAGTCGGCAATTCTACAATTCCGATTCCAGACACCCAAAACAATTATAGAATTCCGATTTTGAGTGCCTGAGGTAATATAAGCTAAGTTGGGTGAGTGGGCTTCAAACAAATAAGCCCAAGCAAGCAGGTGGATGAGTTGAGTCTGCTGGCTTTCTATTTGTAGCAGGACTATGGCCCCCCTCTTGCCACGCCTCACATTCTTTTCAACTTTTTTGTTGGAATATTATTATTATTATTATTATTATGGTCCCGACTCTCCAATCACTTTACCATACTTCCAAATTAACTTCCTACCACAGTCCACCACACATCACTTCAAATTTGGACGAATTCAAACATTTCTTTAGGGCATGTTTGGTAGAGCTGTGTTTGTGTTGAAATAAACAAAAAACAGATTTTTGATTTTTTTGTTTATTCATCCAAAAACATAAGTATGTTTGGTAGGGATATTTTTTGGGTTGAAATTAAAAAATTAAAAATCAATAATTAATAATATAAATAATAAATAAAATATAATATAATAATAATAATAAATGAATACAATAATAATAAAAAAATATAATAAAAAAAAATGGACTAAACAATAAATAATAATAATAAAATAAATAATAAATTACATAAAACATATTTAAAAATATAATAAAAATAATAAATAATAAACAAAATGAAATAAATAATAATAATAAATAAATAAATACAATAATAAATAAATATATATAATAATAAAAAATGGACTAAATAATAATAATAAATAAATAAATACAATAATAAATAAATATATATAATAATAAAAAATGGACTAAATAATAAATAATAATAATAAATTAATAAAATAAATAATAAATTACATAAAACATATTTAAAAATATAATAAAAATAATAAATAATAAACAAAATGAAATAAATAATAATAAAAAATAAATAAATACAATAATAAATAAATATATATAATAATAATAAATGGAATAAATAATAAATAATAATAATAAATTAATAAAATAAATAATAAATTACATAAAACATATTTAAAAATATAATAAAAATAATAAATAATAAACAAAATGAAATAAATAATAATAATAAATAAATATAATAATAATAAATAATAAATAAATATAATAATAAATAATAAGTAAATATAATAACAAATAAATACTTCATAATAATAATAAAAAATGAGTATAATAATAATAAATTAATAAAAATATATTTTTAAATAATTAAAAATGAATAAATAATTTATAAATAAAATGAATTAAATAATGAAATAATAATAAATAAATAAATAGAATATAATTATAAATTAATATATAAATTAATAAACTATAATATAAATAATAATTTAATAATATAAATAATAAAATAATAAAATATATTATAAAATGAAGAAATAATAAAGAAATAAAAATAATAATACATAAATAAATATTATAATAAATAATAAATAAATAGTAAAACCAAATTCATTTTTATAAATAGTGGAGTGAAAAAACACCAAATTTTGGTTTTTTCATTTTGTACTAAAAGAGGCAAGTGTTTATTTAATGTGGTTTGGAAACACAAACATAAAAATCCAACCAAACATGTGTTTTAAACTAAAACACACAAACAGAAACAGAAACCCTTCAACCAAACAGGCCCTTAATGTTTCAATACTCACTCGGATCTCTCTCATAAGCACGCACAATGTTGATATGATCACATTTAGAAGCCATGCTTTGACCTGTTCAAGGCTTCAAGCCACATTTAAACCTGTTGGAAGATATTTATTCATTAATTTAGAGATTAGGGAGACCTTCCCCTTTGTATTACTCTGACCTTCTTCAATTGTGTAATTTCTGTATGAATATTTCTTTCTTTAAAAAATAAAATATGGATTAGAAGCATTTCAAAAAGGCCCTCACAATATTTTAGATAAAAATTATGCAAAGGATACTCCTTTTAAATATTAATTTTATCTTAAAGTTTGCTTTTATTCTCATCAACATCTCCATAATGCATTATGAAGTAATTATCGGTTTCTAACAAAACATAAGGGAAGAACCAAATTCCTCACATCAAGTTTAATCTTCTATTTTCTTGACATAAATACCCTCATTAGATACTCACATCATCAATATGTAAGCACAAATGAACTTTTGGTCACGGGTGATATTGAAACACACCAATAAATAATAACAATAATAGTTGGGATGTAGAAATTATTAATTCTTTTATATTAATTATTTTATTCACGCAAATCACTAACCATTCCAATGTTTGATGCGTACAAACAAAAGATCATTATTCAACTTCAAAATTTTACTTTCTCATTTTTATATGGGACAAAACATCCTCATTTTAACCATGTTATTACGGGAGTTTACCAAACCAAATTAGAATCGGAACCGAACCGGATCTAATTAAAATTATTGGTTCGGTTCGCTTTCAGTGGTGTTCAGTTTCAGTTTCTGTTCGTTCCGAAAAATAATAATTATCGGCCGAATAATAAGACCGGTAATAATATTCTTCATATCCGTAGGGTGCGGGGGTGCCAGAACTGATGACGGAGTTCAACCGGTTCAAAATGAACGATTCTTCGTCTCTTTTGAACTTGTGGAATAGAATCAGACGATTTACGAGAGAGAACTCAACTCTCGTGAAAGGTTCTGATTGCCTCAACAAAGAGAACTTTTTGGTAACCTAAAGAAAAATAAGAAGAGGGATAAAAAATAATTAAAAGGTGCGATTGCAAAGAATTTAAAGGGGAATTGAAATTGTATTGAAAGTACGGATTTGCAAGAAAGTAAATTGGTATTGAAAGTGCAAATGCAAGGAATATAAAAGACAATAAAAAGTAAAATATAATAGAAAAACTACTATTATAACAGGGACATTTTGTAATTGGTCGGGAACCTCTCAAACATAAGTCTACGTACATTATTTATAACCTATAATTATTTGTGAAATATAACCTAGAGATAAATAACTAATAAAATAAAAGATAAATAATTTAAATCTTAATCCTACCTAAACACTAATACCAACTTTAATTTAATTTCTTCAAAAGTGACCAACACTTCAAACTTGTTGATACAAAGAAATTACAACAGCGTACGAAAACGTGTTGGAAAAACACTTGAATCAACTTGGTCAATAAGAATTCTCCCAATTCAAATGGGCTCACAACTGGGTTGGAAATTCATAAATTAATTTATTGGCCCACATTTTTGGCCTTTTCCTTGGTCCACGTTTTTGGCCCATATTGTAGCCCATCTTCCGGCCCATTTTCACAGCTCAATTTGGCCCATATTTTGGCCCTATTTCGCAGCCCAACCCTGACCCAATTTCGCAGCTCAACTTGACCCATATTTTGGCCCAAATTTCAACCCAGTTTTGGGCCAGATTTTGGCCCAATTTCAGCCCAACTTCTAGCCTAATTTTGGCCCATTTCCAGCCGGTTTTTGGCCCAATTCTGGCCCAACTTTTTGGCCCATTCTCCAACCCGAAAACCGCCCAGTTTCCAGCCTAAATTCCAGCCCAGTTTTGGCCAATTTTCGGCCTAGTTTCGGTCCATTTCCGTTGCCATGTGTTGGTTTATTTAGGGTGTCAACAGTTTCAAAAATATCAAGAACCGAAATTTTAGTTCGATTTCGGTTCTTAACCACGCAGAACTGAACCGTTTTTTTTATATTATTTGTTATGTTTTTTCTTATACTCATAAATTATATATATATTAATTTTATATGTTACATGAGAGATATTATATCATATATGTGTACAGTATTGTAAACCCGTTCGGGGCTTCCGAACGAATCTCAACTTTTGTAAAATAAACAGAAGCTATGAAAAAGAATAATGGCAAGAAAATAGCAAAATTCAAGAATCAGCAAATATTGGAGCAATTTCGGATCATTTTCCTTTTCTTTTTTCTTTCTTTTATACATGAAAATTTGCCTCTCCCTCATGAATGGGGTTTAATACACATTAAGTACAATATCTACATTAATTTAAAATTTAATGTTTATCAAAACTGCCATAATAAAATCTTATGTCAGTTTTGAAAAAACGGTCATTTCCTTAATGGCTTTAATCTGAAATGGGCTTATATCCTTGGACTTTATTTTCTATTTGGGCTTTAAATCAGGTATGATGATCCTAAGTAATTCCTTGTGCGATGGGCCTGATGAAAAATGGGCCCACACTTTGCCCCCAATTCCCAAGCCCATTTCATTTTTGAAATAGGGTGGGAATTCGAAGAGCCATGTGTAACTGTCATTTTCCCTATTTCCTGCATTTCCTTCGATATTTCTTCTTCATTTGCAAGGGCAGATTCACTCAATTTGAAGGCGATTCCCAGCAAGGAACTCCTAGAGGTTAGTTTTTCTCTTCCATCTTTCATATTTCTTTCGTTAATCAAATAGTATCATGAGTAGTGATAGCAGCCGAACCCCTTCTCTGGAGGTGGTTGTTGATGATGCCCCTGATATTTCTTCCTCTGAGGTTGCCCCCAATTTGGTTGAACCAAGATCTCAGAAGCTTTCCCGAAAACAATTACGAAAATTGCCTTTAGCCGATAGGTGTCGAATTGAGTTTGACATACCAGTGAATGTTTCGATTTCTGAGTATTCTTTTGACTTGAACTTCAAAGCTTGCGAAGAAGTTGAACCGGGTGAAATTTTGTTCTCTGCACATCACTTGGCCGTTCTTAGATTTCCTTTGCATCCGCTCTATCATTATATCCTTTTTTCTTTAGGACTTGCCCCTTTGCAAGTAAACTCTAATTTCTTCAGGGTTCTATCTGTTATGCTCGTTCTGAATCTCGAACGAGGTTTAAACCTAGGTTTGAATGATCTTTTGCTTTGTTACAAAGTCGATCAGATCAGAAAAAACCCCGGTCGGTACCATCTGTACCCCCATTCAACTTTGAAACTTTGTGAAGGCAATCCTTCTTCTGAGAAGGAGTGGAAAGATAAGGTGGTGAAAATTGGGGGAAATTGGAGGGTGGATGCATCCGGCCCGTATCCTCTGCCAAGGGCCTTCGGTATATGTAAGAAACTGAAGTGTGGATTCAAAAACCCTGGCAAGTGTATTTTTCGTACTTTACAAATTTCGCCTGCTTTATTTTGATCTTCGCACTTGTTTGTTTGTTGATCGTATGCCCATGTTTTGTATGCAGTCGAACGTATTGAATATCTGAACGAGAAAGTATTTCCATCTCTTCCGTCCATCAAGTCACTTTTGACTTCCAAAAATTTGAAATTGATCGCTGCCAATGCTTCAGAGGCGACTATCATGGAAATTCCGGTCACCGCCTCCAAGCGAGCTGCTGCACAAAAATCTACTCCCCCAACCAGCTCGACAGTTGATAAAGGCAAGGGCCAAGTGGTCGATCTGACTGAAGATCCGAAGAAGACAAAGGGGCATCTGAAGAGGACGAACACCGAAGATAGCGGTAATGCTCCGAAAAAGTTGCTGCTGGGCCCCCCTTCTGAACATGCAAAAAGAATTGATTCTGAAAAACATGAAAAGCTTGTTAAGAAAGCCAGATCTGTGAGTGGCTACGCTATTCCAGACTGCTGCTTTCCTCCATCGTTTGATCCTGAAGGTGAATGGATCCCCAAGTTTGAGAAGAGCGATGGTAGTGTTCTGAATCGCCGAACGTTGGCAATGTCTGATCCCGATTCTTTAATGGCTCTCGCTTGTGGCATGTGGCCTCCCAAGGATGAACTCTTTCAGCAGCACATCGATCAGAACGAGCTTCTTGCTAGGGCTCCTGTTTCTATTCTAGAGGTACCAAAGTTTTTTTTTTTTTTTTTTTTTTTTTTTTTTTTTTTTTTAACATTTCTTTTCTTTCAGTCTGTGTTCAATGTTCTAGCTCTCTGTAAGGCTGTGGAGATGGGAAAGTATAAGAGAAAGAGCATTGATGATGCATACCTCCGAGTCGACAAATGTGCCATGTTGGCTGAAAAGCAGAAGAAAAACTTGGAGATTGAGGTGGAGAGTTTAAAGAAACTCCATAAGAAAGAATCCGATCGGAATGCTGAGCTGACTAAGCAGATCCATAACCTTGAAACTTCTAATGC
Source organism: Cornus suecica (assembly GCA_963922005.1). NCBI lineage: Eukaryota > Viridiplantae > Streptophyta > Magnoliopsida > Cornales > Cornaceae > Cornus > Cornus suecica. The sequence continues at coordinate 502,689 of OY998238.1, forward strand.
CGTTCTGAAAACGGGTTTAGAAATTTTCCGAAGGGGAGGTATGGACATGCACCGGAGGTATGTGAACATCTTTGACATAAAGTTCTGTGATGGGTTCAGATTTTGTTTTGACCAAATGTCATCATCTGCCCGTACATATGATAATCCATCCGACCATGATGCCGTTTGCGGAGTCGTTCACCCATATAAAGAGCACGAGTCTTCCCAAGATGAAAAAGCTTTAGCTCAATTTATTTTGCATGGGATCATTCCAGCCGAACGACCAGAGCCTGTGGCAGATGACAATGAAGTGGCAGCTGAGCCTTCCGTTCCAGCTTCAGAGATCCAGCAGCCTCTTATTGATGATATCAATCCTCCACCTTCTTAATTTAGAAGTTTCTATCATTTGAACAAATTTTTTTTTTTTTTGGGTCTGTATATTTTAGATGCTCCTGTGATGAGCGTTTCTTCGGACATGTTTTTTGAGATAACACTGACGTGTTTTAATATTTTCAAACAGGATGGCACCTAGGTGCATAAATCTTTTATGAATAGGATTGCACTAAGGTGCATAGCTATTAGATAGCATTGTTGTGCTTTATATATTTTTTGAACAGGAATGCACTAAGGTGCATACAGTTTTTCTGAACGATGGCACCAAGGTGCATAGATGTTTTCTGAACGGAGGGCACTGATATGCCTTATGTATTTTTTTTTTTTTTTTTTTTTTTTGAACTGGATGGTGCGATTTCTTGAACTATCTTTTTGATGCGTATCTATATTCGTCTTTGTTGAGAACAGGAATTTGGTGCCATCTTCATGATAGTCTTTTGCCTAATAGGCTTATGTATTTTGGCCATTTTTTTTTTTTTTTTTTTTTTTTTTTACTTTGAACAGATATATGAGAAGATATGAATAATATCTTTATTGATTCGAAATGGATCTTTATCATACAAAACGATCAATATAAATTTTATTGAAAATACCTTTTAAGGTGTATAGCATTCCAAGCTCGTTCGATTTGTTTTCCATCCTGATCAGCCAATCTGTAGGCACCTTTCCCGATCACTTTTGTTACTGTGTATGGCCCATCCCACGTGGGATCCAGCTTGTTTGATCTGCTAGCCAATACCCTTAGTACTTGATCGCCAACTTGAAATGACCTTGGCTTCACTTTCTTGTTATAACTCCTCATCAACCTTTGTTGATATTCTGTCAGTCTTATTGAGGCCATTTCCCTTTTTTCATCTATGAGATCACCTTCAATTTTTAAGATTTCTTCGTTCTGCTCAGGATCGAATAGATGAGTTTTTGTTGTAGGGACTTCCAACTCAATTGGGATTACCGCCTCGACTCCGTACGCCATAGCGAATGGAGTCATTCCGGTTGGCTTGCGAGGAGTCGTTCGGTAGCTCCAGAGGACTCTCAGTAATTCGTCTAACCATCGTCCTTTTCCTTCGATCCCCTCCAACTTTCTTTTTATCCCGGCAAAAATCATTCTGTTTGTTATTTCAGCTTGTCCATTTGCTTGCGGATAACTGACAGATGATAAATTCTGATTGATCCCGTACTCGTCCAGCAATGCCCGAACGTATTGATTGTCCCGATTTTTGCCGTTGTCCATCATTATGTACTTTGGTACTCCAAATCTGTAGATTATACGATTCAAAATAAAATCTATCAGTTGAGTGTGAGTGATCCTTACATAAGCCTTTGCTTCCACCCATTTAGTGAAATAATCTGTGGCCAAAAGTACATGCTTTTGATTCGAAGCTGCCCTTGTTAACGGTCCGACCGCATCCATTCCCCATCGTGCGAATGGAACAGGGGAGGCCATCGCTGTGAGAAGCTCTGCCGGTTGATGAATTATATGCGAATGTCTTTGACACTTGTCACATCTTCTTGCGTATTCCTCTGCGTCCCGGATCATGTACGGCCAAAAATATCCTTGTGTTATTGCTCTATGAGATAATGATCTTCCTCCAATATGACTTCCACAAGTTCCATCGTGCAACTGCCTGAGTACCTCTTGTGCTTCAGATGGTGTCAAACATCGCAGATAGGGCCCACTTGATGATCGGCGATATAGATAGCCATCGATCACCGAATACTTGGTAGAGGTTGCTCTTATCTTCCCTGCTTCTCGTCGATCCTCAGGTAGAACACCGATCAATAAATACTCAAGGATTGGATCGATCCAACTTGGCTCGTATGGGATCACGCATACCTCCTTCATTTTACCGATCGAAGGGGTGAATAGTTCATCCACCGGGATTATTCTGACCATATCGTCTCCTGCGGAGGATGCTTGATTTGCCACATGATCGGCCCCATGATTTTCAGTCCTTGGAATTTGTTTAAAAGTGATTACCTGAAAGTTCCGCATTTCTTCCTGAACGATATTTTTATATTGCAACATTCTTTCCTCGCTTGTATTATAACTTCCTGTGATCTGATTTATAACTAACTGAGAATCGCTGAACACAGTTAGTTCTTTGATCTGGAGCTCCCTTGCTAACCTTAACCCTGCCAGCACGGCTTCGTACTCAGCTTCATTGTTTGAACTGTCAAAGGACAATTTGATCGACTGCTGTAATTTGGTGCCTTCTGGGGATATTAGTTCGATCCCCACACCTGCCCCCAGACTATTCACTGATCCGTCTACATAAAGTAACCACCTTGGATTTATGTTGCAGACCTCATCTTCAGCTGCTTCATATTCTAAGAGGAAATCCGCCACAGCTTGACCTTTTAAAGATGTTCGTGGCTCATAAGTAATGTCGAACATGCTCAGTTCTATTGACCACTTTGTCGTTCTTCCCGAGAAGTCCGGTTTTGACAAAACTGCTTTGATCGGAAAAGTAGTTGGAATTCTGATCGGATGGGACTCGAAATAATGTCGAAGCTTTCGTTTTGCCTGGACTAATGCCATGATGATCTTCTCTGTCTTTGAATATCTTCTCTCGGCGTCAAGCAATGTCTTGCTCACATAATAGATCGGGTATTGTCTGTTCCCATCGTCTCTTACCAACGCTGAACTGACTGCGTTCGGAGAGACCGCCAAGTATAAAATTAAGGATTCATGATTCTTGGGCGCCATAAGGATTGGTGGTTTTGCCATATAGAGTTTCAGGTGGTCAAAGGCTTCTTGCTGTTTTTCCCCCCAAACAACCATTTTCTTAGACTTCAGGACGTCGAAGAACGGTTTACATCTATCTGATAATTTGGATATGAACCGACTCAAGGCTGCAAGTCTTCCTGTGAGTACCTAGATTTCCTTTGGGGATTCAGGCGCCTTCATCTGAATCAATGCTTGAACTTGTGCTGGGCTTGCTTTGATTCCATCTTTATTAACTATGTGACCCAAGAATTGTCCGGAAGATACACCGAAAGTGCATTTTTCCGGGTTTAGTTTCATTTTATGCGATCGCAGGGCTGCAAACACATCTTCCAAGTGCTTCAAATGATCATTCTTCTGCTGGCTTTTAACCACCATGTCATCAATATATGCCTCCACCGTGTCTCCTATCTGGGTCTTGAAAATCCTATCAATTAGTCGTTGATAAGTCGCACCTGCATTTTTTAGACCGAACGGCATGACCTTGTAACAATAGGTTCCTCGTTCGGTGATGAACGCCGTTTTGTCTTCATCCTTTGGATTCATTGGGATTTGATTGTACCCTGAATAAACATCCAGGAAGGAGAGACGCTCGATCCCTGTAGTCGCGTCGATCATGCGGTCAATCTTCGGCAGAGGAAAACTATCCTTTGGACAAGCTTTATTTAGGTTGGTGAAGTCCACACACATCCGGAACTTCCCGTTCTTCTTTTGTACAACGACAACATTGGACAACCACATGGGATAGTGAACTTCTCTGATAAAACCAGCATCTAGCAAACGGCTAACCTCCTCAGCTACAAACTTTCCTCGTTCGGTTCCGATCCTTCTGGGTCGTTGTCGTATGGGTTGGGCATCGGAGTAAACATTTAATGTGTGCATTATGGTTCCTGGGTCGACCCCAGGCATATCGCTATGCTCCCAGGCGAAAACATCAATGTTTGATCTCAACATAGAAATCAAGTTGTTTTTTTCATCAGGGTTCAGTCCCCTTCCAATTCGGGTGGTTTTTCCCTTGCCCCCGTCGATCAGATCTACTGTGATGGTATCCTCTGTGGCCTTCTCAGCATCATCAGTCTGATCACGGAGGCTCGGTAATTGCTACGTGCTTCGTTCGGAACTTTCGCCTTTCAATCTTTTGGTAACGATGGCATAGCATTCTTTCGCCACCACTTGATCGCCTTGAATATCAACAAACCCTTTCCCTGAAGGGTCAGCACACCGCATCACTTGATGTAGAGTAGAAGGAACTCCCTGCATTCGGTGAATTCAACCTCTTCCCATGATCAGATTGTAAGAAGGTTGTTCGTCTACTAGCATGAAGTTTTCTGTCAAAGTTCGCTTTGCGCCCGTCACTGGTAAATTCAGGACCCCGATTGGACAAATCCTCTTTCCATCAAAGCCTGCCAGCGGACTGGCTGTTGGTCTGATCAACTCCATGCTGATGCCGATCTTCTCGAAAGCTGATTTAGTTAGGATGTTCGTGCTGCTACCTGGATCAACTAACACCCTTTTAACTAAACAATTTGAAACTATGATCGAAATTACCAGTGGATCTTCATGTGGAATCTGTACACGCCTTAGATCCTCTTGTGTAAATGATATTGTGGGAATTGGATAGTTCCGAATGACATTCACCTCCCCAACCCTTCGGATCTTGTTGGCATTGCGCATGCGTGAACGCTGAACCGAACGGCTTTCCTCGTCTTCTTCGGGTTTCCCATGGATTGTGTCAATAATTTTTACCGGCTGCCCGCCTACAATTTTGTTAGGCTTCGGTCGATCAAAATTTTTGACTCCATTGTCCACGTACTCCTTCAAATCTCCTTTGGCTATCAAGGTCTCAACCTGCCTCCTCAATTGTCTGAACTCATTGGTTAGATGGCCAAAGTCATTGTGGAACGCACAATGCCTTGTACGGTCCTGCAACTCCGGTGGCGTTTTCAACGGAAATGGAGGTCGAAAAATACCCTTCGTCTTATTCTCGTTGTACAACTTTGCTAAGGTCGTTCAGAGTGGAGTTTCAGGTATGTCAAACCTTGGCCTTCTCTCCTGTTGTCTGTACGGAGCCGATCGGTAATTGTTCGTATTATCTGCCTTCTTGATTATCCTTTCCTTTGATTTGCTTTCGACACTGACTAATGCCGAACGATGGCCTCTTTCTTGCTCATCCTCCTCTAATCTCAGATATCCCTGCGCCCGTGAATTCAACTGACCCATGTTGTGGGGTGTCGATTTCACCAAGGATCTATGGAAGCTGGTCCCTTGTTCGATAACTACCTTGAAAGCTTCCACTGCTGCTGGTTGATCACAACTGGGTATCATTCCCATTTCCAAATTGAATCTGGAAAGGAAATTCTTCAATGTTTCACTTTTCGCTTGCCTCATTGTAAACAAATTAGAAATGGTCCTCTTTTGCTTCCGGTTCCCGAAATACTGTGCCAAGAACTTTTCCATCAACGTTTAGAAAGAATCGATTGAACTACCTGGCAATTGTCTAAACCATAACAGAGCGGGGCCCGTTAGGCTTGTAGAGAAAGCTTTGCACATTAGTGCATCATCAGCCATATCGAGAGTCATCATCTATTCCACATGAAACAGGTGCTCGATTGGGTCCTGTATCCCATCGAACATAATGAATTTAGGCATCCGGAATTTATCTGGCCTTCTCGCCTGCTGAATTTCGGGACTGAACGGAGATTTAATCATTTTAGCTGTCATTTCGATGGCTAGATCGGCTGGCGACTGTGTTCTGAGATCTTTTACTTGTTCATCTACGATCTTTTGAAGTCGGGTTACCATATCGAGCGGAACTACACGATTATTGATATTTGCTTCATCTGCGATTGGTTGGGTGTGAGCAGGATCTGCTGTACGATTTGTTGAATTTGCCTCATTATGATTGTCTTCTTCTTCAACACCAGGGCCATTACGGCGCCCTGCTATTGGCAATTCTGGGTGCTCGGATTGATCTAACCTTTGCTTTAATTCTCGATTTTCTTTCTCGAGTGCCTCCAGACGCTGAAGGATAGCAGCTGTATCACCTAGCTGTGTGGTGGTTTCTCCCGCCATTGATCAAATAACTTCTGTTTTGGATATCGAATTTCCCACAGACGGCGCCAAAAAGTGTAAACCCGTTCGGGGCTTCCGAACGAATCTCAACTTTTGTAAAATAAACAGAAGCTATGAAAAAGAATAATGGCAAGAAAATAGCAAAATTCAAGAATCAGCAAATATTGGAGCAATTTCGGATCCTTTTCCTTTTCTTTTTTCTTTCTTTTATACATGAAAATTTGCCTCTCCCTCATGAATGGGGTTTAATACACATTAAGTACAATATCTACATTAATTTAAAATTTAATGTTTATCAAAACTGCCATAATAAAATCTTATGCCAGTTTTGAAAAAACGGTCATTTCCTTAATGACTTTAATCTGAAATGGGCTTATATCCTTGGACTTTATTTTCTATTTGGGCTTTAAATCAGGTATGATGATCCTAAGTAATTCCTTGTGCGATGGGCCTGATGAAAAATGGGCCCACAAGTATATAGAGTCACAATTCTCAATTAACAAGGGTCCAAGGATTGTAAATTATATATATATATATATATATATATATATTAATTAACAATATTGTCATTTTATAGTATTTTTGGCATCAATAGCCCATCTTAAGTTTGATCAGTTTTTTTGTTTTTCATTATTAGATGCAAGTGTAATTTGGGTTTGTAATAATTGAAAGCTTGAAATATTTTATTTATTTTTTGATATTTGGTATTTTTTTCTTTTTTTAAAAAAATGATAATAGGAACCAGAACCGAATCAAAATTTCGGTTCTGTTTCGATTTGGTTTCGGTTCCTTTTTTTAAATAACCGAAAAAAATAGTCCGGTACCGGTTTTGAACACCCCTACATGTTATAATAAGAGTTATTTACTATACTAACATTTATGGACGGAAAATCCAAGCCCGTTAAGGAGTGGCCCAACAATTCGAGCCCAACGAGGTCCATCCAACGAGGTCCATCCACCCAAATAGGTAGCAGATAAAAATCACAGATCAAAGCTAAAGAAATTCAAGCCGGCCACCAACCCACATAGGCCCTTCTTTTGGTAATGATCATCTTAAAAACAAATCGTTTGAATGCATTTTGATAAAAAAAACTAACATAAATATTATGGGTCATTTATTTTTTACTCATAATTTTATTTAAATCTTATATCTGAATATCTTCCTCAAAGTGGAATGACATGTTTATATTCGATTTTGAATCAAAGACCTTAAAAATACAATGTTAAGTTGATGTCGACTAAAATTCTCGATCTTCCGAGCTAATAACGCTAGTTTGATTCTGCCTTTATCCCTCTTTTAATATATATCCCATAATTTAATAATATAAAATATGTAATAATGTTATAGGATTTATATATTAATTAATTAATTCATCAATAAATATACAAATTTCAACATTCTCTCACATACATACATGGTATGCATTTATTTACTATTATTGATTTCTATAAGTATCACTTTTCATTAAAAACAAATATACAATATAATTAGTATCAGCTTTACCTTAATTGAGAACAAGAGCGTAAATATACTATCATTATTTTTCAAGGTTAAATTATATTTTTTTCTCCAGAAATAAAATACTGGGAACTTTTTGTTTGGGTAAGGAAAATATTCAGAAGTTCCAACCGCTTTAAAGTAGTATTCCTTGTTTGTTTGCCGACCTGTGCCAGTATCAGGGGATACTTGCGTGGCGCTTCTACCTATTAATTTTTCTCACCGTCTACCGACGCATTAAATCTCCTCTACTCCCGCCACCATACACTCTCCATTCTTCGACCAATCATATCGTGCCACGTCACCCTCTGAGGCATTCTGGTCTTTTCCATATCTTTCCATTGAATTTTAGATTACGCCATTTCACATGGTGTAAATATATAATTGGACCGATGTATTTCAATATCAAAATGGGCGCTACACGAGACCATAACTCTTGGTACTCTTATATACCGTACATTTTACTGACAAGATTCGAACTCAAATATCTCACTTTCCCAAATTATAATTGTAAATGTAAAAAAAAAAAGAAAAAAAAAAGTATAGATGAATTGCTACATAAAGCACAAAATGCTGCTTTAAGCAACACAAGTTACAACACAGTAAATTCACAGTGAGCGTCAAGATCGGGTCTAGGGTTCTTCAAATTCTCTCTCCCTCCTTCATCTTCTCATAATTAGAAACCCCTATAAGGCCTTGCGAATCTTCATAAAACCTCGTTTTTTAATCAGAGGTACATAATTTATTTCTTCAATCTACGTTTCAATCTTATAATTATTTCGATATATGTATTTATTGGAGCTGCTGTATATATATATATATATATGCATATACTATACATGATGAAGTTGTTTAGGTGTTGAATAAGGGCTTAATCTGTGGGAAGGGAAGGCCTTTGGGTTGGTGATAGTTGTAGTGTAAACTGTGTGGTAGGGTTGATTGTGAGCTTGAGGTTGCAAATGCCGGACGAGGACTTGGTGGAGCTTAAGTTCCGATTATACGATGGATCGGACATCGGCCCCTTCCGTTACTCTCCGGCTTCAACCGTAGCCATGCTCAAGGAGAGAATCGTCGCTGAGTGGCCCAAAGGTAACAACTTCTTTCTCTGTGCTCTGTTGTCTCTGATACGTGTATTTATCTATCCATCTATATATATGTTCAGATTGAATTGGTTCTTCTAATTTTGATACGTCACACGTTTGTTTAGGCCAATTGATATAATTAAGACTTATATGGGGTGGATATCCTTCGTTTGAATTGGGTTGTGAAAATTCTTGCTTAGACCTTCTGAAATAACATTTTCAAGTATAAGTGGGATTTTCTTTTTGAAGCGAAAAGAGAAAAAACTTGAGACTCAGATGAGTTTCGTGTTACCTGGTTTGAGAATCCAGATACCATAATCCACAGGTAATATATGGATTTGCAATCCAAATTGCCTCGCTACAAGCATCTAATGTCCTGTTCCTAGAATTGTTAGAGGCTTAAATAGCGCGTTAATGTGCCAAAGGTCGTTTGGAGCCCAATAGCTTGGTGCAAAATGAGCTGCAAGCCTTATTGAAGTCAGCCTTGTGGGTAATACTAATGCATATCTATTATAAGTATATAAAGAACAAGAATTTTTTCAGCATGTTAGCTAAATCAACATTCATATATCTTTTCTATTTGCACATGACGTCAATAAATCTACAATACCAACATTCTTCATACGCCGCAAATAATAGTAAATTTTCAAAAAATGTTATTTTTAATATCTCAACAAAAAGCAGCATGTAAATTAGTGCTCATAGATCCTGTTATATGCATATGCATTAATCAAATAAAAAATGTCATTATGGTTTACTCTCTCTCTCTCTCTCTCTCTCTCTCTTTGATATGTGATCGTGATTAGACCTTCACACCTTCACGTCCGGTTCGGAGGGCGGGGATATCAAAATCTAAGACAATAAGACACTGCAATCATGCAAAATTTAGTCGTATACTATCACATATATCCAAAATCAAGCAATGAATGCAAATATTGTGAGTACTTTAATGCAATTATTGGGAGTAACGAATGTTAAATTTATGAAATATGTCCAACATTTCATAAGGGTAAACAATACGTTCATTGAATAAGATCATAATGGATAACATTTTGATTTAGTAGTCATTCGCTAAAAATTTAAATATTAATACATAATACAAGGTGTGCCGTTTTTAGCCTGGAGCCTACTACTAATTGCTAGTCTAAGGGCCTTATGTGAGCCTACTTGAAGGGGGCTGGCTTATACAGGTCGAGGTGTCCAAGGTGAGCCTTGACGAGCTTGGGGCTCTTTTGTAGCATATGCACGCCTTTAACAACTATGCTCATACGAAAATTTTGAGTATATTAGAGTCACATGTTTCTGTTCTTCTTCCTTTATTTGTTATTATTTTTTTTAAAAGACTATAAATACCTTGATCACAAGAACTTACAGCTCTTCCTAAAATGTAATTGTTGCTGACATTCACGCCTACGAGCACTAAAAAGATTTTGGTGGTGTGCCCGTGGCTTTAGGTGGCTAGCTCCTCTATTGTTCTCCTGTGAAGACTAGATTTTTCAAATCCTCAATACACACTTGTCGCCTTGCATTTGTGTCATGCCTTCCACATTACTTGGATATTCTTGTGGCAAATCTTGCCTTTTGTCAATTGTTATATATTTAGTAGTATTTTTTTCTGTTTTTGTTTTTTCAATATAAGTAGCCATTTGTTATTGGTTTCATCATTAATGGTTTCATTGTTTTATTTAGGAAATCATGGTGAAAGGGAGGAAACAATCTAGTTGTAAAAACTTCACCATAAATGTGTGCCTTTTAAATCTAATTAATTACTGCTGTCTCACACAATGTGGATTGTCACACACTACTTAATTATACTTTCAGATTTAGCAAATAGTCTCTCACCACAGCTCAATCCTCATATTTGATAGGCGTGGACGCTCTAACAATAGTGAAATGTGTGTTTGACATGGCATAACATACTAGGGAAATCATGCTACACAGTTGTTGTCACTTGCGTACTCAATGAATGTGATTAACAAGAAGGACAAGAGAATTTCAATTTTTAACAATCAAGTATTTTGGATGCTTAATATATATATTGAAAGTATGGAAGTTCCAAAATTAGTGATTTTGTAGAGCATGCCAATTGCAGAAAATGCATTTATATTAGGGTGTAGAACAAAATGATTGGACATTGCAGATTCAGGGAATTGGACATATGTTTGTAGTAGTTATGCGGTATTGAGCATTTTCAATACCCATAAGTGAAATAGCTGGCTGGTTCTTGTAATAGCTTGGTTAAAAAATCTATTTTCATTACCCATAAGTGAAGATTCAGGGCATCTTCACCTTTGATTTTTTTTTAACTTTCAATTGTGCTTCTCATTTGATCTACTAATCTAAAGTTCTTTATTCTTTTAGGGGTGGAAATTTGAGGGGTGGGACGAGGATGGAAATGGTATCTTTATGGAAGGTGGTTTCATGTGGACGCCTTTTCCTTCTTTTTTTTTGTTTGGCTGAGTCAGAAAGAAAGAGGTGTTATTTAGTTTTACCACCCTACCCTTATATTTTGTGAATGTTATGCTGTTTGGAGGGCATAAATGTTAAAGCCTTTTCCTTACCACCCACTATGCGCCGGAACAATTTGGTGGGCTAAGAGGGCAGTGTCTCCCTCTCATCCTTTCTCTTCTCTGTTGCTTCTTTTTCGCAAAGGAGCAATTATCGTTCCATTCTGCCGTGGCTTGTTACAATATGGCACAGCGATTCCTAAAAAACCTATTTTATTATTTTTATTTTTTAGTTCACTTTGTATCTATGATCTCTTCCTCTTATTTCTATAATGTTATATCTCTCAATGGATTTAGACTAGTGGAGGTTCCTGCTTGGCATGTAATATATATCAAGTGCAACTAAGAATTCAATTCTAGAACTTGTTCTGTGCCATGTAACACTTCTGTCTAATCAGTCCTTCCCATGTTTGTTTTTCCTTCCTTCTTTATTCCTACCAAATTATGGTACTCCATGTGTCCAACCCCCCTGGTCCACGGTTCTTTCCTCCCATTCTCTCATTGTACCAAATGGATCATAGAGTTAATAAGCGACTTTGTGGGGTTCCATAGAGTACATACTCAAATTGATACAAGGCAGTAACAATAGGGTGCTTCAAAACATAAACCTTATACCAGCTATACTAAGTCTTTTGTTATTAGTTAGCTTAATTTAGGGATATCTTGTATGAAGTCAGAGTGCCATATGCATGTTAGTTGGCAATCTTTCTTTCTTCTTAATAATGACATTCTGTTGGATGAAAACACCTTTTAACTTGTTGAGACATGGATTGGCTTGGAGTTTGGAAATGCCAATGCAGGAAAAACGAAGTCTGAATATGTTAAAAGGGTGGGAGCACCTTCAATTGCCTTCCATTTCCCATCACCAGTAGGAGAGCTTCTCTTTTTGCTTTGGAGTTAGGGTCTTTATTGGTTGCTGTAGGCATCCAATGAGACTGTATACATGCAAAATTGTATGAAGCCTACACTCTTAACTTAAAACGTAACACTGAACCATATGATCTACTAAAGTAGATCGGTATTGCCCATATAATGATGGCAGATCTTGGTCCATGGAGTCCCATGAAGGTAAGAACTCCAACCTGTCCGATGCTTCTTCGGCCACATCGAGCTTAGAAAGCCGGTCTTTTTGGCATAAAGAAAGATTCCACAGTCAACTAATCACAATTCACGGAGAAGATAGTTAGAGAAGCTTTCCCCGTGGTTTCTTTCTCATGAGCTAGGTTTAATAGATCAGTACAGATCCGGAGCCCCTCTCCTCCAGACGACGCTCTTCTGCTAGTCAATTTAACGAAGCCTTTTCCTCCTTTTCATCTTAGTAATCACCTTCTTCAGATTTTCTAAGACCCGGTCATCCTCAAAAAAAAGGTTATTATACACCCCAACCCCATAAGATAAGATACAGCTGTTGTACTACTTGACCGGTAAGAAATAGCAAGTGAAGGGGTGTTCCATACTACTTGCTCTATCTGAGTCCATCCGGGGTATAGAAGAGACGACTCTATGTTGCATAACCAGTACATATAAAGTGGGATATTTAAATATCAGAGTGTGTCCATGATATTTACCTTCTAAGCTACCTTTGTGTGCTGATAGGGAATCTGTCAATGTCAAGCTTGAGTCTAGGAACAAGCTTTGCAAGTTCGAAAGGCAGAAAGCAATCTTATGTTCTGAGATTGATAGGTAATTAAGGTCTTTGTTGAATAGTGTCTTCAATGGGGTGGCTGAAATAAACAGGATCAAAACGGATGCGAAATGGGAAATGCCTTTAGACCGTTAAAAGTTAAGCATTTCAGTATTGATGTCCCAGCTTACCCCTTTTTGTTATATTCTCCCCTTGTCAAAATGCCTTTAGACTGCTAAAAGTATAGCATTTCAGTATTGATGTCAATTATGAAGTTCTAGTGATTGGAAGAGTTAACAGTTGAAAAGGTTCTTGTAATTACATAGATTTATCTCTATTATCCTCGGATGATCTATTTGGATTCTCTCTCTTGTTCCCATATATGGTTGTATATCTGCATGCGTTACTCTCCTATTTAATCAGATATATTGATGACCTTCTGGAAGAGATGTTAGGAATTCCATTTATTGCCTGCTGCATCAACTTAATATCTCAAATTGTTATGACACGTATGATTTTGCATCGTCTTCGTTTTTTAAATCCTTTTCTTTTGCCCTTCTGATTCACTTTTTTACATTGGATATTAATGTGCTGGTTTGTCTTAGATAAAAAAATTGTGCCCAAGGCAGCAAATGATGTGAAGTTGATTAGTGCTGGGAAAATTTTAGAAAACAACAAGACTGTTGGCCAGTGTAGAATACCTTTTGGTGAGCTTCCCAAAGGGGTCATTACCATGCATGTTGTTGTGCAGCCATCTTTCGCAAAAGCAAAAACAGGTACTTTTCCACTCACTCTGAAGTCTTCAATATATATTTGCTCTCTTTAGCATCACATGCTCTAGGTTTTTCGACTTGATGCTTGTATATGCACTATACAGCTAAACACTTAAAATTATAGAGTTCCAACCCGCTAAGATGCTATTAATATGCAATATGGTCAACCTTTACTGTTAATTGTATAGAAGCAAGATCTTTGTTTGTCCATCCTCGCATAATTAAGGAGTTGAAATTTGATCTCGCACAGTTTTCCAAGGCTCAAGGCACACTAAGGTTCAAAATTCTTCCAGAGCCTAAGAACAAGATGTAATGAAAGGTGCGAACCTGATTGAAATAAGTCGTGTCTGAGATATACATACATTTTAATATAGTTGTTGTAGAAAAGTTTACATAATGTAATAAAAATTAAAACTTTTCTATGCAAATGGTTTAGCTTGTTACCACGATAAGAGTTTGGACTGACAAAGACGAGGTCATGGGTTTTCAATCTTAGAGCAGTCATTTTGTACCAATCTTATGTCAAAAATTAGGTCTGCCTCCGGCATCCTCCGTAAGCCCCAATATACACCAAGTAGTGCATGCACTTAGTTGGAGAACTATTACTATACTTCAAGGTTATTGGAATTCTTAGGATTAAGTGAGGATTATAGGAGGATTATAGTTGTAAGGAGTGGATTCTATTTTACTCCAATGCAAATTAAGTGAGATTTATGCATCAATGCTAATCACGATTGGTGATGAAGTTCATTTACAGTTAAGGTTGTTTCCTGTAACATTTATAGTTGATGAAAGTAATGATGTATGCATGCTTTTGTTTGAACAGAAAAGAAGGTTGACGAGCCTCCAAGGAAACATATCTGTTCTTGTTCAATATTATGAGAGTTTCGATCAGATGTAACCTTTGTGGAGATCCTGGGATCAACTTGGCTGTGGAGTTGCGTAGTTGGAAAAGACAATAATTTGTAAACAGTATCATACCTCATTCTTGTGTGTTTGTTCTAGCTGCATCCGGATGTAGCACTGAATGTTCGTTATGATGTATGTGGGTTTTATAAAATTTGGTGTTTGATGTACATTTTTAGCTGCTGCATTTCTGTTACATCAATCAATACCCGGGTTTTGCAGTTGATAAACCTCCGAAGTGCCTTAAGATCAATCTTGAAGTGTCATTTTTATCAGCATATTGTGGCATGTGGGTGGTGTTACTGTGGCGCAATGCTGAGAATCTTGTAGGACCTGTTTAATTTATGGCACGTAAAAGGAAGTCATTGTAGCTGTACAGCAGGCGAACACGTTGGAAGGAGGAAGTCTTTTTTGGGAAAATGGTTTTTTGCTATTCACTGCATATATTAGGGGTTCAAAATGTGTATATAATCACCAGTCGGATTGCAAAAATGTCCACTTTGACTTCAATTAAGATTATGTTCACATAACTTTCACATGCAATACTTTATCATCAAATGCTGAAAATACCATTAATCATTTATTAAAATGTCCTCATTTGTGATTAAACACCAAATCTGAAAATTGATACAATTGGGAAAAATGGCCTAAATCATCATTTTACATATCAATTTTTTTGTAAAATAAATAAAATAAACAAGTAAATAAGGGTAATATGGTAATTTAACATTTTAGGCACCGGAAAGTGGAATGGAGGGAGTTGTTTGCACCAAATGTATATTATAGGGGTGTTTAAAAATTATAAAGGAGGATTATATGCACTATATTCATATTACAGGAGAGTTTTGTGTCATTCATCCATATATATATATATATATATATATATGCATTGAAGAACATCTTATAATTTCAATTCTCTTCAAGGCGATCTATAGGGACTATTAGGGGCACACACGGTTCGGTTTCTTAAAAATGAAAACCGTAACCAAACTAAACCATTTTTTTCGGTTCGGTATCGGTTTGGTTTCGATTTTTATAGAAAAAAATATATCAATAACATTTTCTATATATATTTAAGGAAATAATTTTTTCTGTTAAAATTTATAAATGACATTTTCAATAACATTTTCTAGATATTTTAAAATTTATAAATGGAAATTTCATTACGGTTATTATCTTTTTATAAAATCAAGAGTTTTGATAAGAATAGACTAACAAGTTTATTTCTATCTCTATTTATTCATCTATCTGTAATCATTATTCTTGTAGTTGTATTTGTCTAATTCATTAAAGTAGTTGTATTTGTCTAATTCATTAAAGGTCGATCAAACTATGCACAATCTTCACTTCTAAAAGGTATCTGTATATGTTGGAAATTTACTCTTTTTCCTTTTTATACTTGATTTCGGTTTTAGCTAGTTCTTGCTACATCAATCTATTTTAATACCAAATTACAATCATATCCTTTCAAAGTCTCACAAATTATATGATATAATCATATAGATAATACATATATAATATAATCATCTTTTTTTTTTTTGGTTAATAAATAATTTTATAAAGCAAGAAAAAGAATTACAAGAGAGAGGGGCAAAGAAGGAAGCCCCTAAAAAAGGAAAAGAAAACGCCTCCATATGTACATTGTTACAAGAGAAACCCTAATTCGGCAATTACATGTGGATCATTCCTCTCCAAGCTCTTTTACCTCTGATACACTCCTACATCAAACGCCCCTTTAATCAAATCCCTCATCCAACCCCAGTTCTGGATCCAACTCCAACAAAACCCTGAAAAGTGGTCGATCTCTGTACTTCGATCACCGATTCCATTAGATTTCCATTCGCTGATGAGTCCATATCCCTCAAATCGCCATTATCATTCATCTCTGTCCTGTCACTTAATGTCGGATGATGGGTCCATTTAGTCCAATAGTCCCTCATGTCATCACATGCTTGAAGTTCACCTAATTGGACACCAAATTATATATACCGGTATAATAATAGGTGCCTAACGTAATATTAGAAAAAATTATTCGCTATAACAGTAATATCACATTATTAAGAAGGTATCACAATCCATTTTTATTTTTATTTTTTGTGAAAATGTGTAATATATATTACCATGTTAGCATTTTAACACATGGAATTATTTCATTAGAAGATTAGATGGGTCCTACTAAGCGTGTGAGAGATTGTTTCTTAGTTTTTTCCATTGCAAAAGAATGAAGGACGAAAAAATAAATTAAAAATTAAAAATTAAAAGAAAAGGCTATCTCAGAGTTGAGATTAGTTGGTGTGTGATTATCAAGAACAAGTGTGCCAAATTAGTCCTTCATACAGAAATTTTAGGAGTTATAGCCTTAGGAGTATCAAATACTTTAGGCCCCGTTTGGAAACTGTGTTTTTGTTCTGTTTTTTGTTTTTTGGCACTGTTCAAGAGAACAGAACATGTTTGGCAGCCCTTTTTACTGTTTGTTCTGTTCTCAATTTGGAAACTGTTTTCGTGAATAGTAGAAAAAACAAGGGAACAACAAAAACTTGTTTTTTTGTTTTTTTTGGGATTTTCCAAAAAAAATGAATTGTAGTAGAGAGGAAACATTGTGTGAGAATATGTGTGTTTTTTTGCCCCAAACATGTTTTTTGTTCTTATTCTTTTGGGTGAGAAAATAAGAACAAGAACAAAAATTATTCTTATTTTTTTATTCTCAAAACAAAAACAAAAACAATGGTTCCAAACGGACCCTTAGTCTTCTTACATTGATGCACAAACGACAGTTTGTGGGTAGAGTGGCAAGTTAACCCTTCCTTTGTCCTTGTCTGCACTGCACGGATGCCAATAATGCTATCCACACTCCAATTCCAATGGTTACGACACGTTTTGGACGGAATCATGCAGCAGCATGGTTGATCTTTTGTGCATAAAATAAAAATAAAAATATTCCCTCGTAATTTAATAAAAGCATCATGATCATACACGAAATTAATTAGCATTGACCTAATTCTAAGGTCACTTAATTTCTACTAAGAAATATAATCACTCTTTATCAATAATCCTCTTTCATCCATCATGTCCTCTTTCTTTAACTTTTGCATGGATTTGCTGAAAACCTAAACAGAAAATTAAGAAAGAAGCACGTAGGGTAAGATTAAAAAGTGTTGGATCCATCATCCATCCGTGTATATATATATATATATATATATATATCAGCATCGCCATGCAGAAGCAGCCAGGAGAGGTCTATCTTGCCACCCCAATAGCAAACAACCATTGTCCTCTGTCAACCTATAACCATCACATGAATACAAATTCAATAAGATATTCGACTGAGTCACTGCGTTTGCACTCAGTGCCACACCCTCAAACCCTTTACTTTCCACCACCTTCCTCCACTTCTCCAACCTCTCATGCCTCACTACCCTATCTTGCCCCTCACAGGCCACAATATTTCTTATTTCCGGAGCAAATATGTACTGTTCCACCTTGGCCCTCTGCGAGGAGTCCGGTGGAAAAGTGGCGTCGAGGGAGTCGAAAATGGCGGAGTAATAGTGCAATGCCTCCAGGAACCTTCCCAAGAAGTAAGGTCCATTATGGTTTGCTTCTTGTTCAACAATGGTCACTATATTTGGCGCTTGATCTCGGATCATTGCTAATAGATTACCGAGAGAGTTACCGCTTAGACGGCAGAGACAGCTGATGCCATTAACTGCTAGGGCCTCACCAACCCTTCGGTTGAACATGTGCGGTTTTAGGTCTTCAAGTTCCTCTCCCACTGGGTGAAACTCAAAAGGGACTCGGAGAGAGTGAGCTAGCTCAGTTAAACAACGTCCTGTCTCCCTCACGCACTCTTGAGACGCGCCAACTCCGGTTAATCGGAGAAATGGAGCTCCACCGGGACGAGCGGCTAGGGCTTGCATGAAGGAAGGCCACTGGTATCCTTGAAGGATGTCCAGGTCAATCACATGAACACGCTCTTCGGCTTCAAATGCTTCAAATATTGCTTGATTAGCTGTGAAGTGAGCGAATTTGATGTATGGGCAGGCTTGGTATATGATTTGGTAAATCTTGAGAATTTCAAGTGAGTTTGAAGGGAAAGGAGTAAAGGGCTTCAAAGCAGAGGTGCAAGGTTTGGCTGTGAGTGTGGCGGCCAGCCTCGCGCTTAAGGCCTCGGTGAAGCAAGACGCGACGCGCTGCATGGAGTCGCCAAGGGGCGTGACCACTCGATTCAGGTGGTGGAGGTATCTCCTTGCTAACATGTAGTCATCTTTCGCAACTGCCTCCGCACAAGCAAGAAGGTGGTGCACCAATTCAAGTCCACTGTCTTGCTCCTGTAGATTCAAATTAAACAAGTTAAAATCTGGCTATAATATATATATATATATATATATATATATATATGTTTGTATGTTGAATAAAAGTCTATCTAGGGGTGAATATATAATATTGTACCTGCTCGGGTCCAACAGAGGGAGGTCCCATCACGCTCCGGTTAACACTCTCTGGTGTATGTTGTTGAGGTAGTGGAGGTCGGCCTCCTCGTTGCTTCTGGTGTTGCTTCTCGTGCTGTCGTTCTTGCTGCAGTTGGTGCGATAATGGTGCACTCTCCATCTTATAAATGCCACTCTCTTGTTCCGATTGTGCACTTCCTGAGACCGATGTATCACTGGTGGATCGACCAGAATGCTCTGGTGGTGCGGTCAAGCACTCCAGCAATTCATGACTTGCCGTTATCAGTGCATCATCAAAATGCTCCGACGAGGACGATGACAAGTTTCCAAGAGTACCGGATGTGGTAATCGTGGAACATGCAATGACATCATCGCCTCTTTGATAATCCTCCAAGAAATTATCGAGAGCGGGCAGCGAAAGGCTCTCCATTTGCATATAATGATTATTTGGGGAGTTTAAAACCCTGTTGAGTGGGCTCGATCCCTTTTCTTTGGCACTATGATGCATAGAACTATAAGCTCCCAGTAGCTGAGTCGAACTGCGAGGAGGAGAGCATCCCACTGGGCTTTGTCCATGAACATAGTTATAATTGTAGTTTGCACCTTGTGGTGAAGGTAGGTTCCGTACCGGTGATAATATCATGAAATCTGTATCGAAGTGATCGGAGAAAAGTGATTCCCATAATGAATTATCCGGTGACTGGCCTTCCACATCGGCTTCTACTTCGAATTTGATTGGTGGGAGGCACAGACTTGATGGTGTCAAGCTGTTCTGTTCAAGGTCTGAAGATGTAGTAGTAGTCGTCTTCTTAGATTCTGAAATGGACTCATTTGGAGAAGTTGGTTGAAGTTTGGTGCATGAGTTCTCTCTCTTTAGACTCCCCATCTCACTCTTAATTGATATTATTATATCCAAAGATAAGTTTTATTTCCTTTGAAAGAAGAAGTGATGTTGCAACCTTTCTCTTAATGCTCTCATCTCATGTTAATACAATGGTTGGTTTGGTATAAAGAAAAAGCTAGGGCTTGTGTTTGTATCTCCTTTTTGTATCTGAAAATATTTTGTCATTTTGCTCGGCTACATTGTCTTGTAATGAAAATGGGATCACATGTCTATTTTCATGTGTTTGGCGGTTAGTCATGAAATCACCTCCTATTTATCACCTAGTTTGCTATATTGTTATCAATTGCTTATCTGTTTTTAACTGTTTCTGCCATGCATGCTTTGTAAATTTGTAATTGTACTAGAAGACAATTTTATTTACTTGGTGGGATCCCACTAGCATTGGGCCGGCCCAACTGAGAACAAGAAATTTCAAATAATGGACTCGCCCTGTTATATTCATCTACTTAAATAATAGCTGGAATTTCTTGTGAATCTGTGATTGGTCCAAGTGGGGAGCTGACAGGTACCCAGAGAAATTAAAATCTGAAATAGTGGAAGGACATAAAAGGGCCTACGTTTTCCAATTCATAGTCTCTTTGTTTAAATTTGCATTATCCATCTAGTTCTAGTCTTTTATAGATGTACTTTTCTTATTAAATGAAATTAAAAGAACTATTTCTCATCCACTAGCCAGGTCACAGGTGATGCCCAATTATTTCTTATCTTGGCACATTCTATTTTTCTCACATAATTAATTCTTACTCATTGATAAATTATAAGCCTAATTTAACGCTTTAATACCCACAATTTGCATGTATATATAAATTAATTTTTCACAAAGAATAGCATTTACATATTCCCAACTCGGAAAGCTCTATATAAGGGGTACATTGTAAGCTAATAACCTAAAAAACAGGTACAAATTGGGCAACTTAATTAATATGCTTATATAAGAGACCCATTGAGCAATTGGTAGTTTGATGAAAAATATGGATGACATTACAAGAAAAGTGAGGGGCAAAACAATAAAAAAGAGGAAGTTTGATAAGGTAAGAGGTTGAAGAAGAAAAATGGGAAGAAGGAAACAAAAAAGTGGACATAGGCAAAGTCGTCGGATATGGCGTCGGTGGCGCCGCCTGGGCCTTGGATTTGCCAAAGGCTCGAAGCGCTTTGTCTACACGCCCATTAGTCGGCAACTCTCACTCTCTCTACATCTCTCCTTGTCCTACTTATCTATACTACTACTATATATATATATATATATATATATATATACATACGTATATTTCTCTCACTCTCACTGTAGCATGAGTCACGCCAAAGCTTGTAATTTCGACGAACCTGAAGTCTTTATTATTAAATAAATCTTTAATTTACTAATATTTCTTTTTTCACGACTATATTTTTAAAATGCAGTATAGAACAATAAGAGGTGAGCGCGAAATTGTGCGGTTAATAAAATTGTTTTGTTGTTGCAGAAAAGTAAAATGCTTTGCTCTTTTCTCCTTTGTGAAATTATGGTAAGCAACAAAACTAATTTGAAATTTTGGATTGATCAATGCAATAATATTGTAGAATGTAGTGAACGTCAAAATTATTCATGATAAGAACCCAGCTGGCAGCTAGTGTTAACCATAATAAGAACCAGGAGCGGAGGGAGAGCATCCCCCAAAATTTTCTATTTTTTTTACTATTATATGTATGTTTATATTGTTTAGATATAAAAAAATACTTATAATATAATGGGCCCCTCCAAGAATAATTACAAGGCAAAATAAATGTTGTCCCCCAAATATATACGAAAAATTAAAACCCCCCTCCTTTTTAGCCCTAATTAAATAAAAAATAATAATCTTAAGATTATATCACAAATCAATAATGATAAGGTTTTGGTATTAATTATTTGGGTAATTTGTAGTCACACCCCCTGAATTTTGGGTTTATTGCAACCAGATGCAAGGTTTTGCTTTTTCGGTCCCATAATTTCCTGAACTTTCAATTTCATTGCAATAACACTCCCTGGGCTGGTGAAATGACTATAATGCCCTTTTAATTATTTCACTTATTACATTAGGTTAATATATAAAGTGTGAAATTACTCATATGCCCAAACACTTCACCCCTCTAAAATTACTAATTACACTTCCACCCCTTATTACAATATATATATATATATATATATATATATTACAAAAATTAAAATTTAATTTTTTTCTTTATAATATAATTTGTATATATAATTACGAAAAAATATATATATATAATTTTTAAAAAATATATAAAATTTGAAAAAACATATAAAATTCAAAAAATATAAAATTTGAAACAATATATAAAATTTTAAAAATATATATATAAAATTCGAAACAAATATATAAAATTCGTAAACAATATATAAAATTCGAAAAACATATAAAATTCTAAAAAATACATAAAATTCAAATATATATATATGTATATATAAAGTGTGACTGAAGTTTAAGTAAACAAGCCTTAGAGTCATTAACTAAGATAACGGATCCTCTCCAGCTCTCTGCAGAGCGGCCACGATGACGACACATGCCCCACGATGGTGACCGAAATCGGAATCAAACCGATACTTTATTAAAATATTTTAATCAAAATTAAATATATTAATATTTGGATCAAAATTAACGGTTCGGTTCCGATTCTCATTTTTAAAGAACCGAAAGTATCGGTTCGATTCCGGTTTCGGTCGGAATCAAAAGCGAACCGCATCGTGAATATATTAATATTTAAATCAAAATTAACGATTCGGTTCCGGTTCTCATTTTTAAAAAACCGAAAGTATCGCAACTGAACCGTTAATTTTGATCCAAATAAAAATTTACTTTCGGTTCTTTAAAAATGAGAACCGGAACCGAACCGTTAATTTTGATCCAAATATTAATATATTTAAATTTGATTAAAATATTTTAATAAAGTATCGATTCGATTCCGATTTCGGTCACCATCGTGGGATATGTGTCGCCATCGTGGCCATTGAAATAGCTCTACAAAGAGCTGGAGAGGATCTGTTACCTTGGCTAATGACTCCGAGGCTTGTCCACTTAAACTTCAATCACACTTTATATATATATGTTTGAATTTTATATATTTTATAGAATTTTATATGTTTTTCGAATTTTATATATTATTTACAAATTTTATATATTTGTTTCAAATTTTATATATTTTTTAGAATTTTATATGTTTTTCGAATTTTATATATTGTTTACGAATTTTATATATTTGTTTATAATTTTATATGTTTTTTTTAATTTTATATATTGTTTCAAATTTTATATATATTTTTGAATTTTATATGTTTTTAAAATTTTATATATTTTTTTATAAATTATATATATATATATATATATTTTCATACTTTTAATTTTCGTAATTATATATACAAATTATATTGTAAAGAAAAAAAAATTAAATTGTAATTTTCGTAATATATATATTTTGTAATAAGGGGTGAAAGTATAATTAGTAATTTCAGAGGGGTAAAGTGTTTGAGCATATGTGTAATTTCACACTTTATATATTACCCTAATGTAATAAGTGAAACAATTAAAGGAGCATTATAGTCATTTCACCAGCCCAGGGGGTGTCATTGCAACGAAATTGAAAGTTCAGGAGGCTATAGGACTGAAAAAGCAAAACCTTGCATCTGGCTACAATAAACCCAAAGTTCAGGGGGTGTGGCTGCAAATTACCCTAATTATTTCTATTTCCAACCTCATTAATTAATTAGATTCTAATTTTAACACCACTTCAATTTTTTCTTACCAAAAGAAGTTATACTTTATTATTTTGTCTTAAATACACGTCGGGTCATATATATATTTCTCTATATCATTCATAATTATATCACTAAATTATTTTTAACATGTATAATTTTTTAAAATTAAAGAATATGAGTTATGATGAATTATAATTTGTTCAAGTTATTGAAATTGTCCATTGATAACTCTTGATGAACTTGAGGCGGGTAAATGGGCTAATCAAATTAATTCATACAATTTTCAAAAACGAATGTTTTTTAGGATGAAATTTGTCAAAACACAATTTGTTACAAGATGAAAGACAAGTTCTTGAGATTGGAGTATCAATATTGAAAAAGAATTTGTCTAGACATCTTCTATAATAAATAATTATTATTCTTTGAAAAAAATTTGAGCTTAAATTTGAAACTAGATTTTTTTTTTTTGTGTAATTATTAGATAAATGCTAATGATTTTTAAAAAAATAAATAGGCCAAAATTTATTTAGTTTTTACATTTATAAGTGATATGATCTATTGTTGAATGCTTTTAACTTGAAATATATTTATACTACATAATTAAAATCGGTACTAATTTGGCCCCTAACTTGAAATTTTGGCTCCGCAAAGAACACTTGCTAAGTTTATACCAATTTGGCAATTTTAACTCGTGAATTTGATATAGGTTTGTAGAGTAACTATATATAGGTTAGTCCAAACAGATACTCCAACATTTGACATTAGATTAAGATTTTAATTGTTTCCTTCTCCGCGGCAAATAAATGAAGTAGTGCTACAAGTTGGAAAAGTGTTGAACACATTATACACATATCGGTAAATCGTTACTCCAACCCATGTTTTGATCAAAATAGAGGGCTAGCTTTGTTTTATTCAATGTTGCAATTCGCTGGTATATGACAGATTGCATTAGTACTGTCTCATACCGATAACCTAAGACAATAAGTCCCAATTTAAAGACCGAAAGCTATTGCATCCGGTGATCTTCGTATGAATATATAATCTCATGGGAGCACTACTAAAAATGACCACTTTTTTGTAAGTTGACACTGATTTAAACTGAAAATCACTTAAGATTATTCCAATCAGGAGACTGTATTTTGGGTGAAAAATAAAAATAAAAATAAAAATAAAGCTGTGGAACCCAAAAAATAAAAATAAAAATTGGAGAGAGATAATTCGGCCCATTTCAAAGTAATAAAACTGTATGTAGAACCGGTGGTCTTTTGTAGTAACTCAGCTTGAGTTGACTATATCTTAAAGCAGAAAGGGCAAAAAAAAAATTTCCATTTTGAGACCGCGACCCATCACAAGAAGTGCATATTTGATAAATTGAGTTGAAAAGGCTCCTTAACCCATCTGATACCTCTATATATGAGTTTGAGCAAGATGGGCACAATGAAATTTATTTGTTCCTTTGTAGTTCCTAACCAATAACTATATATATTTTAATTTTATATGTCCTCTCTCTCATCATACCATATGGGTAATCTGCCCAAGGACATTCACATGTCTTTGTTTTCTTATAGAAACCAAAAGCCCCTCAACTCTTTGCTTACAATGGGGTCTCCACCATCTGCCACACTAGCTAGTTATCCACGTACCACGTACACAATTTTCCAATCACAAAAAAAAAATTGTTACGCTATCGGCTATTCACACTACCTATCTATCTATCTATCTATCCCCACATTAGCTTTATGAACAAACAAGTATGTTGTATCCTACTAAAATGGCTGTAGCTATGAATTCAACAACAATTTTCCTCCTCCTACTCTCATTCTATTTAGGCAATTTGTATGCTGAACCAGCAAATGTTAACCCTCAAATCACTGTTATGGGTGTTGTTTACTGTGACATCTGCTCCAATAACACCTTCTCCAGGAATAGCTACTTCTTACCAGGTTTATAAAACTCAAATGACTCTGATTTAATTGCTTTACCTACACTTTCTAATTTAGGCACAATATATATATATATATATATATCTATCTACAATTAATTAGGCTCATGATTTCCCTTGTTTCCATTGTATGTACATAATAATATATTGTAATTGAGCAGGGGCAGATGTTAAAATTGATTGCATGTTCAAAGCAATAAATCCAAGTACCACAGAACAAATATTGTTTTCAGTGAATAGAACAACAAACAAATATGGAGTTTATAAGTTGGAAATACCATCAGTGGATGGAGTTGAATGTGCAAAAGACGAATCAATGGAGTCTTCGTGCAGGGCAAGCTTGATGGGGAGCTCATCTTCCTCCTGCAATGTTCCTGGTTATAGGACCACATCTGATGAAATCTCTATCAAATCACAAGAAGCCAATCTATGCATTTATAGCCTAAGTGCATTGTCTTACAGACCATCCCAGAGAGAGATTGCCTTATGCGGAAATTAGAACGATATTCATGGGTAAATCTACTATCATTCTATATCATGGGTGTATAATTTGGCTTCAAAATTTATTGTTTTTCTGTAATTTTCTTCTCCGTGTTCATTGTTAATCTCTCCCCCCACCTCAAAAAGAAAACATAATTATTTTTCAATATGGTACAAGACTTCATAGTTCTTGGATCTTATTCCCTGAAATTATATCCAACGAAATAGAAGAATTATAAATCTCCGATATACTAATTAATAGATAGAAATATCGCAAATATCAAAATCAGAAGTTAACAATGTAGACCGATTCAACTTATTCCACTGATCATCCGTCTCTGAGGTTCCATACGTACAGTGAATGGAGGAAACACTTGCGATGCTATCAAATGGAACAATTGTAGTATGCTTCCTTTCCTTCTACAACTTTTAATTTAAAATCACTGTTTGACTTCAATTTTAGCACATTAATTTAGCTGGAAAACAATTGTATTTTGAATATTGATAATGAATTTAATCAGAGTACAGGATCCAAGATAGATATGTAACCCTGCAGTCCCAATAATTTTTGGAGTAGTATATCTGCATCAGTTCTTGGAATATTTTCATGGCAGAAGCAGGCAAGCCCAGAAGCACATTTATGCTTTTCTTGTTTTTTCCATTAGATAAGAACAATATCACTTCCTTCTCCGGCAATGCCACTGGTCTCCCCATCCAAAATCCATAGCCAGCTGGACCAATTAAGTTGTGATCAGAAGAGTAGACGATAGAGGCGGCCTAGCTCTTGTTACTTCAAAATAATCGATTGCAGATCGCATGTAACTGTCAGTCACCATCTTAATTGCCTCCTGAATTAGCCCAACAGCATCTGATAAAGGATTTTCCAATAGCTGACCTGCTTGGCACAGATAATGTGTCAAGACTATTCCATTGCCCAAAGTACCCTTTTGGGAGTGGAGGGTTGAATTTGGACCGTCCATCCACCGCAAATAAGAGCTTTGTTTGTTGATCAGGTAGCAACTTCAGTGCCTGAGCTCGAGCTCTCCACACGAAACCAGAGAGAGCTTCAAAAGTAGTGCACCTGTCTTGTACTGCCTCTGCCACCGCTTCCTTCTTGAGTTTTTCGAGCTTGTCATAATTAAAATGGAAGGATCTATAGAGCTTTTCATCTTCATAGAGGCCGGTGGAGCTAGGAAAGTTCTTTATCTCATTATATTCTTGGTGCTGGTACTCTATTTGGTGGGTTTCTAGCGTTGAGTATGCTTCTTTCAAGGAATGGAGGGACACTCATTGGCAAGCCTCTGGCTTTTTCGCCCCATGAGCTCACGAATTCCATGGCACCAAGCCCATCAAACATGCAATGGTTGATGCACAATCCAACAACAAATCCTCCACATTTGAAGCTAGTCACCTACAAGAGATCAAAAATAGCTCTCTTAAATCCTTTCTCTGTACTTTCCAGGCAAATTAGGAAAAGTAAAGTTCATTACAGAAATATGGGCTTTTGTGGCGGTCGCAATCGCCACTGAAAGGGATAAATATTTAATTTTTCTATATATAGGAGATCCAAGGTAATACAACAAGTTTTGATGTCATTATAGCTTAAACAAATTCTAATGTGCCAGACAATATTAGTATGCCACTAAATTTGAGTTATGTAAGCATATTTTTGTAGTGCCTATTGATAACTTATATTTACATATACATGTTGGAAAAAGTTATGAAGCTGAGCCACAAGAGGGGGTGAGTCTAATATGTTGTTTGCACCAGGGATATCCTAAACCAGCTTTCCAAGAGTGACTGGGTCAGGTTTTGTGATGTCCCCAATCTCCTCAATTGTACAGTTAGCCTCTGCTTCAACAAAAACAGCACCCTCTCCAGTGCAATTCACAATGACCTTTCCATCCCTACTAATTGTTAGCCGCCCGGCAAGAGGATAGTAGTGTACAAGAGCCCTTTGGAGGGCTTGTCTGATGACTTGACCTGCCTTTTCATTCCCTTTCTCATCGGACTTGAAGCAGTATATAGTGCGGACTATCACCGCTATGTTTTGATCAAGGTTTGAGAGCAAGTATAGACCCTTCTCTGTCTCCTCTGCAGGAGGAACCAAAGTTGCTTCTCTTAGCTTCACACTGAGCTCAAACACGTACATTTCCTTTTTGGTAATTTTCCATTTGAGCACTCTCTCCTAGCTGAGCTGACTCCAAAACCTGAATCCTAAGTCACAGTTCAACAAAAGAAACAATATTAATATAGAGGTAATTAAGAATTTTTTATTTTCAAGTTAAATAATCATTGTCAATGCAATACTAAATACAGTATGTGAGAAAAAGAGCAAGTGTCAGCTGGTAGAGGACATTTCTAAACCAACTTGATTAAAAACAATAAAGTGAACAAGTTCAAGATACACTGGTTACTGAAAAACCATGCATTGCTTTTCTCTGTTACAAAGGGAGATAAGTCTTGTACCTTTTGCAATAATGGGATCAGTATAAACATATACATGTATATATAGATAAAAAAAAAAAAAAAAACCCAATTTTAAAATTATCTTCCAACGTAAATGAAGAGAAATATGAAGGTAAACCCAAACTCAAGCAATCTTCTACTTTAAGTTAGTGATTTATGAATAAAACAAGTGTTTATACGTGATTGGATCCGGTGCATACGTGCAGAGAATATAGAGTTAGTTGCTTGGACATAGTCATGTGTGGTTACAACTTTTGTGACACAGTTGTGGTAGAAAAAATCAAATGAAATGTAGTGTGACAATTGAATGGTTGGTGGAGTTGGTCTTCCCAGATGTCCGTACTTGGTCTCCTTAGCTCGTTTCTTCTTTCCAAATTTTGCAACTTGGATATTTGTATCAGAACTATTTTTTGTCATTGTATACACAATCATTTGGAGGTAAGGGACTGATACTGCTAAGTCATTAGGTTTTTGGTTGGATTATTCACAATTGTGTTGTCAAAAATAAAAAATTAAAAATTAAACAGATATCCTCTCACACGTAGATGTGCTACGTTTTCCTCCCCCTTTTGTTTTTTAATGTCACCCTGTAATTCGGAAAGAATTCAAACTACGACTGCTATGTAATAGACATCAGTAGCAAAACAAAATTGTTCAAAGTGTCTATGTAGTAAATTTAATTATTAACAACAGAGACTTACAAACACATTTGTACTTGTACAATTTTTTTGGAACCAAAAAAAAGTGATGCTTTTAGTTTGAAGAAAGTAGCTCGATACTAAATTAAAATTTCTCCAATTATAATCGTAAAAGGCTAAAAGCGCCAAACATATCAAACAAGGTCAAGATTCAAAGAATAAGCAGGGATAGTTGGTGATGCCAAATATATTGGGCCTCAAGTGGTGGGTTCTTAGCCCAGCCCATTGATCTGGCTTATCGGACTATACGTTGTAGGTTGGGCTAGACCTATATGAGTGGGACTAAGATTGACAATTACGATGTCGTTTCATAGAAGATCAACGAAAAACGACCGCGTCTCCGAGCATTTAACAAACTAATAGCACGAGCGGTGCTGCCATAGATTTAGGGTTTGCTGTTCGACGATCTTAAACCCTAATAGCAAGAGAGAAGCAAATATTGTCTCCCCAAAATGGTGAACCCTCAAAACTCTCTCTGTTTTACTTTTTGTATAATATTTTTTGTTGATCCTGGTTTATCGTGTTTGGTTTGTCCACGACATGTCTGAAATTTATCACAGTTTCTGGGAATGGTGATGTTTGTGTATAGGTTTTTACTTCATTTGGAAAATATTTCATATTATCTGAATATTTAAACTTTTTCTTGCTGATTTTTTCGAATACTGATGTTATTGTTTCCTCTGGTATGAAGGCTCCAAAGAAAGGTGTGAAACTTGCAGCAGCGAAGAAGAAACCGGTAAGAATTTATCTACACAAACATATATATGTATATGTATATGTGTGTGTATGAATCATTTTTCTTGATTTGTTTAATAATTTTATTTGATGTATTCAGGAGAAAGTGGTGAACCCATTATTTGAGAAGCGTCCGAAGCAGTTTGGAATAGGAGGGGCGTTGCCTCCTAAGAAGGATCTGCACCGATTTGTGAAGTGGCCACAAGTTGTTCGGATTCAGAGGAAGAGAAGGATACTGAAGCAGCGTTTGAAGGTCCCACCTACGTTGAACCAGTTCACCAAGACCCTTGATAAGAACCTTGGTGAGATTTCCATTTCTCAAAATGTTACTTGCAGTATGTTTCATCATCCATTATTTTTGTAACTTGAAGTTATTCAATTCAGTTTTGAACTTGTGGAGGACAACCTATGTCACATCACTATCACTTATGTATGATGAAGAAATGCTCTATTTGGAGAGGCATTAGTTCAATGTCTATTTGAACAATTATTTTTTATATTTGGTCACTTTTTTTTTTTTTGTGAAAATTTAGTCTATGTAACATCTCAAATGGTCTATTGTATGTTCTCTTAACAACAATATGCTCCAATAAAACATTATAGAAAGTATAAATTTAACATTTATATCCTCTAAAAGGCCGCTCAACTGTGACCTTCTTTGTGGTGCAACACGTGCTTTTAATTTTGATGGTTAGGGTGACAATAATGATGAGGTTGCTTCTGATATCATATCAACATAAGTTTAAGCTATTAGAGACCGTGTAAATCTGCTCCATGTTATCTATCAGTTCGAATAGAAGTCTTTTTGTTTGTTCTATTTTAGTGGCTCTTTCCATGGTGATTTATTATGATATTATCTTCCCTGGAATTGTAAATTTTGAATACTGGTGTTATCCTTAGTGGCTTGAAGCGTTCAAATATCATACTAATCATACATTCAGTATTTAAGAAACTTGGGAATTAGGATCAAATGATGTCTGGGTTAAAAAACATATTCCGAAATGTTAGGCTTCTTTTATTTGTTCGTTAAAGAGTCGCATGTACATTTTTCTCCCGCACTTCTGATTCCTAGAAATCGCTAACCAGTAACTGCATATATTTGAACTGGTATTGATGTATTAAAGATGAAGTTTGAACTAAAATTTCCTCCGGTTCCAATTCCATACAGCTGGACATAGCCATAATTTTTTACAATATTAATGTCCATTTCAACCCATAATTTTGTGCGGTTGTAATTCAGTTTGTTGATTCTTGTAGTTCCTATATCTGATGTTTCAGTTATGAAATAACTAATTTTTCTAAAATATGTATTGATTTCGGAAAACTATTCCCTTCCCCTGCATCTGGCCTGGTTTATTTTTGAGGAGACTTTTGATATCTGTTAATTAAATATTCATTATAATTCATGTGATCTCGATGTCATGAAGCAATCATTAGCGTGGATATCTTACTGCGTTTGTGATGGTAATTTTGTCTTGTATTTCCAATAGTTAATCTTACATTTTTCCTTTTGCTACCGCAACTAACCTTTTCTAAATTATGTAGCAACAAGTCTGTTCAAGATGCTTCTCAAATACAGGCCTGAAGACAAAGCAGCAAAAAGGGAGCGCCTCTTGAAAAGGGCTCAGGCTGAGGCCGAAGGGAAATCTGTTGATGCTAAGAAGCCTATCGTTGTGAAGTATGGACTAAACCATGTCACCTACCTCATTGAGCAGGTCTTGTGTTATATCTGCTTCTTCTTCTTCTTTTTTTTTTTTTTTTTTTTTTTTTTTCTGGCAGATAAATATTTCCGGCTAAATTGCTCTCTGGCAGTGGTTTTCATATTATAGAACAAAATTCCAACTATGATTTTCGTGCAGAACAAAGCACAATTGGTAGTTATTGCTCATGATGTGGACCCAATAGAGTTGGTCGTGTGGCTTCCTGCGTTGTGCAGAAAGATGGAAATTCCGTACTGCATTGTGAAAGGAAAATCACGATTAGGAACAGTAAGTATTCTACAATCACACAGTTTCTACTTCCCTCTAAAGCAAGAATCATGTGTTATATTTTTATTTTCTGGCAGATTGTCCACCAGAAAACCGCAGCTGCTTTGTGCTTGACCACTGTCAAGAATGAAGATAAATTGGAGTTCAGCAAAATCTTAGAGGCTATAAAGGTGCTGTAAAATTGAATTTCTTGTAAACCCTGACCTGTGAAACTTGGGTGAATTGTATTTGATATTATCTTGTGTCTATTTTTCTATTTCAGGCCAATTTCAATGACAAGTATGATGAGTACAGGAAGAAGTGGGGTGGTGGTATCATGGGTTCCAAATCTCAAGCAAAAACCAAGGCTAAAGAGAGGGTGCTCGCCAAGGAGGCTGCTCAGAGAATGACCTAGGATAATTAATTTGCTCGTGTCAAACTTATCTCAGTTTTTTATATTATTTATATTAAATTTCTTTTTCGGACAGGCCATGATTGAATTATGTATGAAATTTTTTAAAGTATTGGCTTTGTATGCGATCTAATGCATCAAGTGTAACGTAGGCCCTGTTTGGATTGACTTTTCAAATGCTGCTTTTGGCTTGCTGGAGGTAAAAGCTGTTTTGAACGGTGTTTGACAAAATTTTTTGAAGAGCTTTTGGGCCTTGGAAGAGCGTTTTAGAGAAGTTGGGGGTACCAGCTTCTCAAAACAATTTCTGGTTCTCTTTTTCTTCTGCCAGAAGCAGAAGCTATGCCAAACAGGGCCGTAGTGTGATGCTAAATATGGGACAGATCTTATGGAGGATTTACTCATCTGAATATTGCTACACCAAAACTACTTTTGAACATTGTGCTGCTATCTTCTACTTCTTTCAGTAGACCTTGAGCAATGCCATATGATATGCATGGCTGGGTGGCTGATGTTGAGCAGAGCTTCACGTTAGAAATCCCAACAAGTGGTGTGGATGTGGTTGTGGTTGTGCAACATCTGCCTTGTGATTTAGTATGTTTTGGGGTAAACTCGTATTACATTGAGCACGGGGTTGTTAAAACTCAAGAACTGGGATGTAGAAAACTGATGTAAGAATAAAAATGTGTTGTGATTCTTCAAGAGTAAAGCATTTCTTAAAAATATAGATTTGCTATTAAAGCTCTGTGTTTTGATTCTTTGAAGTAAAGCATTTAAGGTCGTTAATGCCGCAAGTTTCTAAGATGAGATCTATATGTAAGTGCTACACATGCGCAAGAGTCTTGTGTAATGTGATAACCAAAGTGCGTCTGTACTGTGTAAGCAATCATCTGTATTATGTAACCATGCTTAATTTAAATATGTATCATTCATTTTATAGTAATTAAAACGTATTATTATTTAACAATCATACTATTTTTTTATTTTTTTTATTTTTATCTTTTTATTTAAAACAATAGATATTGTATCCGTATATTCGGAATTTTTGGCCTGAAAATTCGTCAATGGAACCTAGTACAAATTAGACCAGTTTCAGATAGAAATTTTGATACACTTCTGGCGCGTAATTATTCCAGTATTCCTTGGAGATATAGCCCTGGAGATGTATGTCTTCTGTTCCGGTATTCTTTCGTTATTATTTATTGCAACATTGACACCAGCTTGCATTAGATAATAAGGAGTATATGAAATCTGTATGTCTCTTTTTATTTGTACATTCCCAAGATCTTGTTATGGTGACTCTCCCCAATTTGATGGAACACATTTGACTAAAGTCCAGCTAAACTACTTGAAGCATTACAACCAAAGCATAGAATGTGTACAATTCCCACTACGGAGACGGAGACGAGAGAAAGAGAAAAAGTAAGCATTATATTATAAGTGATTGTCTGGTGACTTTATGATCAGATAACTGACCCATAGATATAGATTGTCAACTGAAGAAGAAAATGCAATTACATGTACATGGTGAGTCAAAGCCAGGTTTCGTGGGTACATGAGCTCCATGACACTGAGAATGGTGTGGCCATCATACTTGCCACTCTACTTAGTCAACCCTAAATTTCAGCAGGTGGTCCATCACCATTTATTAGTTACTCTTCATCTACATTCTACAATACAGCACTGTCACTCATCTCACAGCAGCTTTAGACATGTATATACAATTTCACAACGACTTTACATATATATATATAACGTAAATGCACCATCGTACCAAAACCGAATTGGGTCCCCTCATATAATATTTATGTCAGGGAGAAAAATAAAAGTCTTCTTGAATTGAAGATAGACCAACAAGCCAGGGACCACAATACCCTATTCGTTACTCCACATTTCCTTCCCTATACGTTAATCTTATTGTAGATTGTGAAAATTATAGGCCCAGACCCATGTATTAGGCCCAAGATGTGTCGAGCCCATGTAAAATGTAAATATTGAATAACCCATATATTGAACCCACCAAGTATAAGTGGGACCATCAACATTAGGCCATTCCCTTAAAAAGGGAGCAACAACCCATTACCTAAAGGGAGTTATTAAGAGAGTGGGTCATGATCCCATGAACTTAGGCCATGATCCAAGAGCATAAAAATGTATAAATACGGCCATTTGAGCCTGAATAAAGATATGTTTTGATGTGAGTGAAATTTGACACTTACATTTGGCGTCGTCTGTGGGAAAGATAATATTTTTCCACTCACAACGAGTTTTATTTTTACAAAAAATGGTGTCCACACGGTCAACAAACAATGAAGTCAGATTCGAAGAAGTCATGAGGAGGCTGGAGGCTGTGGAACAAAGAAATGCGGCCCTCGAGCAGCAGAATGCCGAATAGCTCCATCGAGTGATTCAGGGCTCTTTTCCTCTCCAAAATTCCGATCCAGCAGAGTGCGTAAATGAGCCAGAGCCAGAGCCCTTTAACTCTCATCACGAGCAAGATGCATCCGCTGCCCGAGGAGATAAAGTCCCGAGGGAAGAAGAAGAATCATCTCACCCCATAACAGGGGGAATGCCAAGGATGCAGGCCCCGACCCAGAACGACCTGCACGAAATGGCTGCCAAAATCCAGAGAGAAGTGATGAAAGACTTGAAGTTGCAGACCCCCGACGATCTGGCAATCCATGCGACAACGGATATGACTCAATCTCCATTCACAGAAGAAATTGAAGCAGCAGAATTCCCGAAGAAGTTTGTACTGCCAACTTTTACGCTATATGATGGTACAAAAGACCCGCTTGATCACATCTACCAAGTGCAGACCAAAATGACTGTCTATGGGAGAAACCAGACACTTTTGTGCAAAGTCTTTTCAACCAGTCTGACTGAGGCACCACTTTTGTGGTTCGGGAAGCAGACTCCTGGATCCATCAGTAGTTGGAATGACCTCTGCAGACGCTTTATCGGTCAATACTTCAGCAACCGGAGGCAGAGGAAAACGATATCAAGCCTTTTCACCATGACCCAGGAAAAAGGGGAGAGCCTCAAGAACTTCTTAACCAGATTCAACGTCGAAATGTCTTCTATCGACGACTGCGATCAGTTGTCAGCGGTAGAAGCATTCCGTATGGCGGTCATCCCAGGCACGAAATTCCACTCTTCACTAGTGAAACGACCCCCTGTCAACATTGGTGAGCTCAACTCCAGAGCACAAGGGTATCTCAGAATAGAGGAGGAGGAGGCAGTCAGACACAGAAGAGCCTATCTGGTAACGGTGGAGGCAAAATCGAAAGAAAGGATGAAGGATCAGCGGCCTCCACGACCCGATCCCACTCGGCAAACCTCGTCATCCAGGAATTTAGACAAGCGTCAACGGACAGAAGAAAGAACCACTCCGCTCAAAACCAGCCTTGGAAAGCTCTTCCAAGAAAATAAAAACAAAGGGATTTTCAGACCACCTCCGCCGATCAGACAACCGATGGAGCTGAGGGACATGACCAAGCACTGTGCCTTCCACGGTGAGTATGGTCATCACACAAACGACTGCAGAAATCTCCGAAGACAGGTAGAAGCAATGATCGCCAAAGGGGAGCTTGCAGATTATGTAATGAAGGATCAACCGAGACCAGAAAAACCACATAGGACACAGCCAAACAACACTACATCAGGACAACCGGTGAGAGTTATCCATATGATCCAAGGAGGTGAAGAGGCATTGGAGGACGAAGGAAGCCGAAGGTCCAAGCTTAGAAAAGCACACAAACTCAGGCGAGTCGGCCAAGTTTGCCAAACAACCCTCCTTCGAGGAGAGTCAACAATAGTGTTCTCAAAGGCCGATATGCAGGATATTCAGACGCCACACGAAGATCTTTTGGTAATCACTCTTCTGGTAGCTAATTGTCTGATCAAACGCGTAATGATTGACCCAGGAAGCAGCACCAATATCATGACAAAATGGGCCTTCGACAAAATCGGAATTGATGTGTCACAGCTTCACCCGGCTCGGACTCCTCTGGCCGGCTTTGACGGACGACGCGTCGAGCCGATAGGCGTAGTCAACTTGCCAGTATCAGCGGCACGCCGAACCTTGAAAGAAGTTTTCGTTGTGGTAGACGTCAAACCGTCTTACAATCTGCTGATGGGACGAGGGTGGATCCATCGGATGCAAGGGGTTCCTTCGACACTCCATCAGGTCATGCGGTGTCTCGACCCAAATGGAGTGGACGTGACAGATATTCCTGGAGACCAAGTAGCAGCGAAGGAATGCTACTCGGTATCCATGAAGGACTTGAACCAGAAAAATAAACAAGTGTTGGAGGCGCCAGAAGAGTCCCTGTACAACGAAAAATAGCAATTACAGTCAGACCCTTCCTCAGAGGGTCAGGAGGCTCAGGCAACAACGGAACCCCTAGAAGAAGTGAAAGTTAGTCTGACGGATCACACCAGAGTCACATTCATCGGCTCGTACCTCCAGAAAGAGGAAAAGGACATGATGATTCATTTTCTCCAGCTAAATTCAAACGTGTTCGCCTGGTCTCATCTCGACATGTCGGGCATTGATCCCTTGGTTGCTCAGCATAACCTAAATGTTGATCCAAATGTCAGACCGGTAAGGCAGAAGCAGAGGAGGTTCGGGATAGAAAGGAACCGGATCATATCTGAGGAGGTGGAAAAACTGCTAGAAGCCGGATTCATAAGGGAAGTGAAGTACCCATCATGGTTGTCAAATGTGGTGGTAGTCAGAAAGAAGAACGGGAAATGGAGAGTCTACGTGGACTTTACCAAATTAAACAAAGCTTGCCCGAAGGATTGCTTTCCCCTACCAAAGATTGATCAGATGGTAGATGCCACTTCGGGGTATGACAGACTCTCTTTTCTTGATGCGTACTCCGGCTACAATCAGATCCCAATGAGTCAAGCGGATGAGGAGAAAACAGCCTTTATTACCGAAGAAGGTACGTACTGCTACCGAGTTATGCCTTTCGGACTTAAAAATGCAGGTGCCACCTATCAAAGGCTTGTCAGAAAGATATTCAAAAATCAGATGGGCAAAATGGTTGAAGCCTACATAGATGACACGGTGGTGAAAAGCAGGAGAAAAGGCGACCACCTAAAGCACTTGGAAGAAGTGTTCGAGGCACTCCGCAGGTACAGGATGAAGCTCAATCCAGCCAAGTGTTCTTTCGGAGTCTCATCCGGACAGTTCCTCGGACATATAGTCAACCGAACAGGAATCGAAGCCAGCCCATCGCAAGTCAAGGCTCTAATAAGCAGCGAAGAGCCGAAAACGCAAAAGGAGGTCCAGATCCTGACAGGAAGGGTAGCCGCACTGAGCAGGTTCGTGTCCCGACTGACAGACCGATGCAGACCATTTTTCACGGCAATTAAAGGCGGAAAAGGAAGCATATGGGGGCCGGAACAGGCAGAGGCCCTCCAGAAATTGAAGCAGTATCTCCAAAATCCACCTATCCTCGCCTCACCAAATCCAGGAGAACCCTTGCATATGTACCTTGCCATATCAGCAACCTCAACCAGCGCAGCACTTGTAAAAGATGATAAAAAGTGCCAGAAACCAGTCTTCTTCAGCAGCAAGTCCCTATCCAATGCGGAGACCAGATATATCATAGCGGAGCGAGCTGTTCTCTCTTTAATCAACGCAAAGAGACGACTGATGCACTATTTTGAGACTCATCCAATCGTGGTACCAACCACCATTCCGATAAGAGCCATCATGTCCAAACCCGATCTGACGGGAAGAATAACCAGATGGGCGTTGGAACTCGGGACATTCGACATCACATATGTGCCGCGAACAGCTATCAAAGGTCAGGCCTTAGCTGATTTTCTCCTAGAGGCAGAGCCAGAGGCAATCCTCCAAGATCTAGATGAACCCGAATGGACGCTCTACGTAGACGGATCAGTTGGTTCAGCTGGTTCGGGAATTGGGCTCGAAATTATAACACCAGATGGAACCCGAATCCAGCAATCAGTGCGCCTGGAGTTTCCCGCCACCAATAACGAAGCTGAGTACGAGGCATTCCTAGCTGGGCTGCGACTAGCTCAGAGCCTCTGTATTAAAAAGCTCCGTATTTTCAGTGACTCACAGCTGGTGGTGAAACAAGTTCAAAACGAGTACGACGCAGGAGAAAAGCTGCAGCCCTATAAGAAGTTGGCTCAGATGGAGCTAGACAGACTGGAGCAGTATTCCCTCAGCAATGTCCCCAGGGAGGAAAATGAAAATGCGGATCGATTGGCCAACATGGCTTCAATCAATGATCAAGACCTGACTAGAATCGCCCCGATCGACTATCTTGATGTTCCAAGCATCCATCAGTCAGATATGGTGTGCGCAATACCTTGGGAGCCGAGCTGGATGGACCCCATAACAGAGTATCTCAAAAATGGTACACTCCCAGAGGATAAAGCAGAGGCTCGAAAAATTGGCATGAAATCGGCCAGATATGCCTTGCTACACGGCCAGCTATATAGAAGATCTTTTGGGGGACCCTACCTTCGATGCCTCACACCTTCAGAGGCATCGGCCATAATGAAGGAAATCCATGAAGGGTCATGCGGAAATCACTCAGGGGGACGAGCTTTGGCCCATAAAGTACTAAGCCAAGGATATTTTTGGCCTTATCTTTCCCATGACACCGAAGCCTTTGTCAGAAGGTGCAGAAAGTGTCAATTCCACGGAGATTTCATCCATCCGCCACCAGAACTGCTTAACCCCATATTCAGCCCGCACCCATTTGCGCAATGGGGGATTGATGCAGTTGGACCACTTCCCATGGCTCTCAGATCAGTAAATCAAGCACTGATAGCAACTGATTATTTCACAAAGTGGGTCGAAGCAGAAGCTTATTCCAGCATCACTCATAGGCACGTGATCAAATTCATATGGACCAATATCATCTGCAGGTTCGGAGTGCCGAGGGCGATAGTGATAGACAACGGATTAAATCTGGATAATCAGTGGACCAGACAATTCTGTAACGAACATGGGATCCAGTTGAGAACATCATCGGTCGCATACCCTCAAGGAAATGGCCAGGCCGAAAGATCCAACAGAACCATATTGAATACCCTGAAGAAGAAGCTAGAAGAGCATAAGGGAGTGTGGCCTGACAAGCTTCCGGAGGTACTATGGTCTTACAGAACAACATCAAGAGTCCCTACAGGAGAAACACCATTCTCAATGGCGTATGGGACAGAAGCAGTCATTCCAACAAAGCAAGTAGTGCCGACAGCCAGAACAGAGCTGTATCTGGAAGAACTGAACGACCAACAGCTGGTTAATGGACTCGATTTGCTCGAAGAAAAACGAGAACAAGCTGCCATCAGGCTAGCAACCTACCATCAAAGGGTCAGGAACACCTTCAACAAAAAAGTCAAAAGACGAGAATTCCAGGTGGGCGATATGGTATTACGAAAGAAGATCGGGTTAATCGGAAAGCTCCGGGAAAATTGGGAAGGACCATACACAGTCACGGAGGTCATAGGACGTGGGGCTTACCGCCTCAGGAATAATGACGGCAATGTGGAACCCAATTCACAGAATGCCTCACGACTGAAGAGGTATTATCCTTGAGATTTATTTCATTCTCAGAATAACTAAACAGAGGCATCTGAGCCTAGCTTTATAGATATCTTTAAAATTTCCATGTTTGTTATTCTGACTCAGTCAGATGTTATCTTTGTAATTTCATGGGTATAATAAAAGATGGTCATCCTTCTTGCAAACAAACAACCAGACGTTTAAAAATAATTCCTAAGTAGTGAGATAACAGAGGCTTATAAGCCTGACTCACTCTTTCAGATGAATACGTTTAAAAATAATTCCTAAGTAGTGAGATGACAGAGGCTTATAAGCCTGACTCACTCTTTCAGATGAATACGTTTAAAAATAATTCCTAAGTAGTGAGATGACAGAGGCTCATATGCCTGACTCACTCTTTCAGAGGAATACATTTAAAAATAATTCCTAAGTAGTGAGATGACAGAGGCTCATATGCCTGACTCACTCTTTCAGAGGAATACGTTTAAAAATAATTCCTAAGTAGTGAGATGACAGAGGCTCATATGCCTGACTCACTCTTTCAGAGGAATACGTTTAAAAATAATTCCTAAGTAGTGAGATGACAGAGGCTCATATGCCTGACTCACTCTTTCAGAGGAATACGTTTAAAAATAATTCCTAAGTAGTGAGATGACAGAGGCTCATAAGCCTGACTCACTCTTTCAGAGGAATACGTTTAAAAATAATTCCTTAGTGAGATGACAGAGGCTCATATGCCTGAATCACTCTTTCAGAGGAATAAGCTTAAAAATAATTCCAAGTAATGATGACAGAAAAGTACATATTCCATTAATAAACAAAAATTGTTGCTTTGTATTACAAAATTGCCTAAAGGGCATGTTACAAAATGCAGCACTACAAAAGGAATATGGAATAGCCTAAGCTGGGCCCGAACCACTAAAATCCTTTCCTAAGGAATCTACATGCGTGGTCGGAGGGAAGAATTCTATGGAGGGATCGAGAGGGTCAGCAGGAAAATATCCCTTAAGGAATTCTGTGAAAAGATTTTGAGCATGGCTAGGCTCGGGGCTGGAATATGGCCTCTGTACCCCTAACGCCTTATCCATGGCATCAGGGTCTTTGATTTTCCTCCTTGCTGGATCCTTCTCTCCAACAACAAAGCCCTTCCTCCAGAATTCACCAGCTACAATCCTATTCATCTTTGAGTAGTGCTGGTGCATGTAAAGCCCTCCTTTCTTACACATCTCCAGGGTTGACTGAGAGATGCCGAATTGGTGTTGAAGAGTCTCATGGTCAGATGCCAGCTTCTCCTTCTCACTGGATAGCTTGGCATTTTGCTCTTTTGCTTGAGCTAGTTCTTCTTCCAACTGAGCAACCCTGGATGGGAGGTCTCCTAGCTGAGCTCTCAGCTTTTTCTCCTGATCGTCCTTCTCAGCTAGGTCAGCTTTCAGACGTTCAAGCTCCTTCACACCCTCCTCGTGGGCAAGGCATAACGCATTGACGCTGAAAAGAGCCTAAGAAGGAAAATGCAAGGCAAAATGGGTCAATAATATATACAAAAGTAGGAATATAACATGAGATTAAACAAAGACGTACCCCCAGTAACAACCCCGGAGTTTTATGCACAATGCGGTCAGGGTCAGCATCCCTCTGTGCCTCGAGCTCCTCCGGCGTCCAGAGCCCCTGCGCCCGAGTTATCATGGCAGCCATGGAAGTAAGGCTGGAGGTGGACTGGTCAGAAGAATTAGAACTCTTCTCCTTACCCTTACGCTTCCTCTTCTTACTGGATCTCTCTTCCCCCGCCGATCTGGTTCGGACAGAGGAAGTATGAAGCATTTCAGGAATAGTGGTCTGCACAAGTGCAGACCCAGAAGCATCACCCATCAAGGCGACGGTCACAGCCTGAGGATCAGGATCCAGAGGCATCAGTCCTTGACCAGTTGAGGGTGCAGCCAGTTCCT
Source organism: Cornus suecica (assembly GCA_963922005.1). NCBI lineage: Eukaryota > Viridiplantae > Streptophyta > Magnoliopsida > Cornales > Cornaceae > Cornus > Cornus suecica. The sequence goes on from OY998238.1 coordinate 544,525, forward strand.
CCATATCATCATCGTCGTCTTCAATCACTGGTCTGATCGGATCCATCATGATCTTGTACTTGGCTCCTAACCTGGATATACCCTGCAAATTGGCAGGAGTAAGCAGGTCAGCGCATGACATACGGTCCGACCAGACCTTGGACTTTAATAAAGAAATACGGGCTTCTACATCCTGAGCCACTATATCTGTATCCCTATAACCTAAAGACTTGTAAACAAAATCCGCCCTGAGCTGGTCGCATCCGGAACAGAGGCAAGATTCCTTATGAATAAATGAAAAAGGAAGAAGGGCTAGGTGCTTGAAAACACAGGGGATCGGCCATCTCCTAGAATAGGGGTAAAACCAAGCCCCCTTTACCAAAACCATCTTCTTCTTCCAGTACTTCTCTGTTTTCTCAGTCCCTTGGCAGATCGCCCGACCCTTGAATGGATAGAAGTTGTACCTCCCCTCACAATCTTTCAGACCCACAATCTTATAGCTAAGCAGAAGATCTGCCAGACCCAAGGATAGCTTTTTATCTCTGTTAATCAGGATTAACATGGAAATTATCCTGAAGAAGTTTGGGTTGACTTGCAAAGGGGCTATTCCTAGGGTGAAGAAGATAAAATGAAAAAGAGGATGAAGAGGAAATCGAAGCATCTTTATCTGAAGGGCCGACAACAACACCTCGTCCGGACCCACTCCGTCGCCCAATCTGAATTCAAGAGAAGGATCGTACTCCTTCAAGATCACCTCTTTTGGGATCCTACAGTCCCTCCTCAGACTTTTAAGGTTCACAGATTTTCTTTTATGCGCTTCAAGTGGTTCTGCCACGAAAGGGGCTGATTCAATGGAGGATCCAATGGGAGCGCCTCCAGGGGCATCGGTCCCAATCGGGTTGGATATGACAGAAGTCCCAATCCGAACAGTATCAGCGACATCTGCCTGGTTATTTATCTCCGAAGCAGTTGCTCCCAAGCCAGGTAGGTCCGGACGACGAGGTAAGGATAGAGGAGGAAGAGAGGATGAAGAAGATGGATTTGCAGAAGGGGGGCTGGGAACCACAGATCCCCCATGTTCTTGATGAGTCGCCTCCTCGGTAGATTTTGTGGCACTACTATCAGACATGATGAAAATGACAACTTACACAGAGAACCGGCGAGAAGAAAGAAGAACCTCCGGCAACCAAGGAACAATCGGCGGTCAAAGTTTGAACACTGCTAAAGATTGCTTACAAGACTTGAAAATGATAAGAGAATGAAAATGAAGCCACACAAGGATTTATATACACACGGCATGCCAACAGACATCATTAAGGCTGAAGAGGTGCGCCGATTCCCCATGCATCGAATACAGCGAACCGACGGCCGCCATTATCAAATTTGAAATGACACGTCTTTCCACAATAATGACGCTAACGTCATCAAAAACGGCTGTCATCAATCAATTCAATTGAATTCGGGTCAGGCCCACGAACCGTATGCCAGACCCGAATGGGGCTAGTGTAGATTGTGAAAATTATAGGCCCAGGCCCATGTATTAGGCCCAAGATGTGTCGAGCCCATGTAAAATGTAAATATTGAATAACCCATATATTGAACCCACCAAGTATAAGTGAGACCATCAACATTAGGCCATTCCCTTAAAAATGGAGCAACAACCCATTACCTAAAGGGAGTGGGTAGTTATTAAGAGAGTGGGTCATGATCCCATGAACTTAGGCCATGATCCAAGAGCATAAAAATGTATAAATACTGCCATTTGAGTCTGAATAAAGATATGTTTTGATGTGAGTGAAATTTGACACTTACACTTATACTATGTTTTATGATAATTGAACGATTAGTGACAAAACATGATTCAGGGCACAGAAGTCAGTGGTCACAACACAACCGTCTATTTACCAACTTAATTGGACGGAAAATGTCCGTTTGATGAGTTGCATTGATAGAAAGATGTGGTGGATCAAAATCAAGTGCAGACAAGTCCGAACAATACAATTATGTTTGATGGGAAGCACAAGTAAAATTAAATTGACTGCTTTCACAATACAAATTTATTTAACCATGTAATGACGTCCATGGTAACAAAACAATGGAGTTCTAGGTAAGAATAAATTTTCAGTAACAAAATTTCTGTTAATGGAGAAATAGCACTACCTTGATTGAGGGCTGTCCTCTGTATGGTCGCTGGACAACAAGTGTTAGGGAGACACTGAAACATGTCTTTGTCAGACGTTATGTGGCTCATATAATAAAAGTGAAATTAGAGTAAAATCCAACTCTAAGCGGGATCCAAATATGTCGATGTAAAATTAGAGTTCAATCCCCCAAAGTGATACTTGTTCTAGTCCAGTCTTCTTTTCTGGTTTGATTCCAAGTTGATAAAACAGGACAGGAAATCGAAGGGGATGAGAAAAATCAATGAGGACTAGTGTAGGATAAATGTGGTTTCTCAAATATCAGTCTCAAATTATTTACTACACATCTTATCTTGATTTTTGGTGCATCCATCATTCCTCAATATTGCTTTTAGTCTGTCTATATGAAAGTCTTAATTTTCCTTCAAAACACAGAATTGCTATTTCCCACTCACAGTTTTCCTGGTATAAATTTAGAAAACTATTTCTGCCCAACTTCATTTGAACTCACAAGGAAAGCCGATTGGAACGTTTAAAGTTGAAGAGGGAGCAATCAGAGACCTTGGAGAACCAAGAACAAGTAGATCACTAATTATCCTCTGTGAACACCAAAACTCTTTATCAACACAACCCAATAAAATCCTACTCCTACTGTGTAGCGGAGGCTACATTCAAAAGCCGTATGTGTAAGAAATTCTATGTTCATTTTGACAAACAAACTCATCAGCACTCTACCATACTTAAGAAGAACAAAATAAAAGATGCCCTACACTATAATCTACCCACATCTGAAATAAATTTATGCAACGGAGAATTTTGTAGAAACAACGGTGAACTTTATAATCATACAAGATAAAACAGAAAAATAGCAGAAGCACGCTGTAATTGTAGACTTGGAAGAAAAAAACAAGAGGAAGCCAAACCAGTACCTATTGAATTCTCAATTCTCTCATTGAATTATCACTTTCTGCAATCATATAACATTAACCGAACTTCCTAACACTGCTACTTTTTTCCATCTTTCCTCCCAAATTAAAACTAATTGTGTTTAATCTGCTGGTAAATTTACTGTCCCGAGCCTTGAGAGTCATCCTTGGAGGGAGGTTGCTGCTGGTGGTGCATTCTAGCCTGCCCCATCTGCTGGTAAATCTGGCTAAAGGCTTGCGGGTTCAGAACTCCAATGTGACCATCCTGTGACAGCCCAAGCTCCAACCCAGGTACCTGCTGGCTACTACCACCCAAAATTGAGCTAAAACTCATAGAACCCATATTGGAGGTTGGCAGATCAAACCCTGGGAACCCAATTTTGTGAAGATAATTAGAGCTTTCAGTACTCAAATTGGCAGTTGTTGGTGGAGCAGATGATGATGGTGAAGTGTGATACCCAAAACCAGTGACAGCAGCAGAGGGCCATAGCCCTGCAGTGCCCACATGGGGCCTCCCCAAATTCCCGCCTATCATCTGCCAACTGCTCCTACTGCTACTAGTACTACCTCCAATATGGCCACCCAAATCATCAATCTTTTGATGCAATCCTGCGGATATGGAGGTCCCCTGATTCGAAACAGAGGCCCCTGCAGCTGCCAAGGCGGAGGCCGGTATGGTTCCGGTCCCCGTGGCCGCTACGATTGATGGCTCAGCCTGCTGTAACAGCCACTGTATGGTCTCTCCATCAGATTTGTGACCCAATTCTCTGGTCAATTGGAATATTCTAGCAGCACACAGTGCAGGCATCCTCACCCTCCTTCCTCTGCCCTCAACTTTGGTGTGCCTGTCTTTGTTGGAACTCCTCTTTGGCGCCAACTGCTTCTTACCACTCTCTTCTTTGTCTGTAATCACAATCTGGAAGTCTTTAATCTCAGCTGCTTTGTTCTCACCCATGTTCCTCTTTGTGTTTGCTTCAGGGAAACTGAGGAAGCCAGCCACATCCTGCCTTTGATGCTTGGGATCCATACCCCTATTATTATTATTCTTATTATTATATGGGGTCCTCCTCTTTCATTTCATTGATAGAAGAAGAAGAAGAAGAAGATGATGACCTCAAAATGTGTCTATTTTTTCCTTGCTTTTAAACAAGAAATTGTCCTACTACAACATTCATGTGTGCTTTTTCACCTAATGCCTAAGGGGGAATGTGAAAAAAGTAAATATTGTAATCCCAATGTAGAAATGTATTAGTAGGAGAGTAGTACTGTACTACTCACTTTTTATTTACTTTTCTTGTGGAGGGTTTGTTTTGTTCTTGACTAATTCTGATTTGACAGGCCCTTTTAACCGCCAATTTCACCACCTTCACTCACACGCATAAAACTCAGTCCCCATTTCCCACATTCCATCAATCAATACCCAATGGAATACCCCCACTTGGTTATGTATCTCTACTTGAAATTGCATGTAAATTATTATTTGTAACAGAAATTCAATATTATGATACCTGCCATCTCTTGTAAGTGACTCAACTGTGATACCACAGGGAGGCTTAGGAGAGTGACACCTGACAGCTTATGTATGCATTAGTGAGGTCGCTTCTAACCCACTCTAGCCTAGCCTCATCCTTAAACGTTATTATATTGAAAATTACAATAAGATTGTATAAGCATCAACAATATATAGATGGACCAGAGAGCTAGACGCGTTGGTGTTGCATTCTAAGTAGAAAAAATGCTGAGCTTTCATCTTTTTTTTTTCCCCGTTTAGGGATACTTTGTGGGTCCTGTTAATATGTATCTATGCATACACTGTTATATAACTAAATGTATACGAAACAGATTCGAAAGAAGCAAAAACATAATGTTGACAGAAATAAATTATAATCGAAATAGAAAATTCGAGCCCCATGTATCATAGTGTTCTTAAGACAATTATGCTCCCTTTCCGGTACTCAAGGTGTACAAGCAATTGTCTCTCAAGATATAATGAATTTCGTTTCTGGAAAAATAGCACTCCAATCTCCATAGACCAACGAACACAATTTTGTGTTTGTATTCGAACCCTACAACCCTAATATATGTTAATATGTGATATATGGAGAGAGAAGAAGACGAAGAGGAGAAGTCCTCCGGAAGATATTCAAAAATGAACTACGGGTTGGCCTATTTATAGACAATCAGTAGTCACGACTGAAAAGATGCATATCTTCGAACAATCTTCTTAATTGTTTAACTGTAGGTGCGTCTTTTCTGTTCAGTCACAACCACGGTTAATATACCTTTTGCGAACAGTCATGATGCTCCAGACAATCATAATCCACAGGTAACCCGTGGGTAAAAAATCCGACCCAGTCAATATGGGTAACATGCCAGTCAAAGCCGCTTGGCCCGAACTAAACCCGCACACGCCTTTATTGGTGCAATGACAAATATGTTAAGGTTTTTACACCCGCCCAAGAACATTATTAGAAGCCGTGTGTACCTGCAAATCAGAAAACGCACACAAACACACACCAAACAATGGACACAAAGATTTATAGTGGTTCGGCCAAAATAAGCATACGTCCACTGAGAGCACTGTTTCACTATCGATCAAAGAGATAATTACAAGGAGTTGATCAACATATCAAATACACGCACACACATAGTGTATACTCACGTTTGTGTCACCGGAATAATATAAGCATATATTATTCATAACTCTCACAAGAAGAATACTAGCTACCCTGTATCTCTTCTATTTTTTCTCTCTATTTGTGCACACAATATAATATGAGAGATCTTATATTTATAGGGAAGAATTATAGAAGTGATTTTGCCTTTTAATTAATGTGTGAGAACTTTCAATCCTTTTAATAAAAGAGTCAACCTTATATATATATATATATATAACAAAATATAATGTATGGTAAGATAATTTATCATTCACAATGTTTCCAACAGCTCTTGGGCCCTAGATGCACAAGTATGTATGGGACATGTATAGAGTCTCATCTTTCTAGTTCGTTTTAACTATATGTTGTCAATCTAGAAGACAATATATATCAAGTTATACATTACTATATCAAATATAAGTAAATAAAAATGAAAAGATTACTAGGAGAGATGCATGCATTTGGGGGTGCTCAAAGAAAGGTTGACATGCTCCAAGTTCCATTTAAGAATTTGTATGTAATGTGATTGTTGAATTCTCTCTCATAATTCTTTTTCTGTTGTGATGGATCGTTGCACAAAAGAATAAAATGATTATGATAATAAAAAGAGAATAGAATAAAATAATTATTTTCATTATATTATTTAGTTCGATCCAGAAGTGAATGCGAATATAATGAGCTGATGAAGCCTTAATCACTTGGCTATATACCTAATAATTATTTTCATTCTATTAGTAAGAAGTGAGCATAAAGATGGATGTTTGTTGCTTTGTTTTATGATAAGGAAACACTCACGAATGTACAATTGTCAACAAAAAATATATAAAATAAAGAAATAATAATAATAAAATAAAAAAAGAGTCTATGAGTTTGAGTGGACATGAATCAATAAACCAATCTCAAGCAAGATGACAAGAAATCCCTTGAATCACTCCGATGACAAAGATGCCCAATTTCTTTCTTTCACAATCACAGGGTTACCCATTTTCAATTCCGCGTTGAAAGCGATTTTTTTGTGTTTTATCATTATACTACTATTATATTCCCTCCCACACTCGCACTAGCTCATACGTGGCCAACCCTTCCAGGATTCAATAATAGAATAGGTGCACTATATGTATATGTATATGTATATGTATATGTGTTAAAGAATAAATGAAGATCAAAATCGTATGTATATGTATATGTGTTAAAGAATAAATGAAGATCAAAATTGTAATAAATCCTACAAACGAGACACACAACTGGCAACCCACTACTTACAAAATCTATACCAACAAAAATACCAGTGACCAGTCCAATTATTTCAACTAATCTAGATTCACTATTTATCACTTTCCCCAACAATATCGTATGACAATACAATACAAGTACCACAGCTATTAAATCTGAGGGTTCATGAATTTTTCTTTTTATCTAATGTCCACAGTTAGTGGATGTTAAAAAAAAAAAAAAAAAACTCACCTTTCACCTGAGCCATGTTTTTTTTTTTTATGTTACCGACCCATGACCTAAGGACCGCAAATTCATTTATAAATCGTATAATGTCGCATGTAACTTCCCTGAGAAGATGCAAAAACTTTAAGATATTGTATGTGCCTTAATTATGTACGTGTGTGTGTATATATATATATTCATAAATCTAGTCGTACAAAAATAGCTGGGATTGGGAGTCTGGGAGAATTTGTCCAAATTCCAAAGTTGCTTCCATTGTCAAAATTTCCAAAAGTGACGCTATAATTAATGTCTCCATCCACCTATTGTATTTGTATAGCAAGTTAACAACAGTAAATGAAAATATTATATCAAATTAAAATTTATTTGATATTTAAATATTTATTTAATTATTTTTATTCAAAAATGTATTTAATATTTTTAAATAATAAATAAAATTTAAAGTAATTTAAATATTTATTTATTTTTATTTAATTATAAATTATTCATTCATTTTAGTTTTGTTTTATTTATTAGTTTTTACTATTTATTACTCTTTTTATTTAATTATTGTTATTTATTAATTAATAATTAATAATTATTTATTATTCGTCATTTTATTTATATTTATTAAGTTTTATTTTATGTATTATTTTTAATTCCTTATAACTCTTTTTTTATTTTTTTATTATCAATTATTAATTATTTTAATTATTCATTTCTCTTTTTTATTTAATTATTGGAATATGACAGATCTCATTTTTTGGAAGCAAGACAAAGGAAGTGACAGGTCTCATTTTTTAGAAGTATGTGTAATTGGGCATATATGCTACAGTTACTGGAAGCACTTGGAATTACCTTTTGAATTGATTTCAGTTGGTGGAAGTAAAAACAAGACACCAAACAAGTTTTGGTGCTTTGAGCTGTGAATAATATGAAATCAGGAAACAAAAGCAGATATCCCAAACAAGTCCCAGGTCATGTTCTAGGCAAAGCTTCCCCAATAAAACATATTTTAAAACGGTAACACTCTAAAGTAATTAGCGTCGGTGTTAATTCATTTTTTTATAGAAAGGAAAATTATAAAAAAATTGACTATGGGTGGGGCATAATCACAAGTTCTTCCATTTCTCTTTCTTTCTTTTTTTTCTTATGTCTTTAATCATTGCTCCCCAACTTAATTACTAAGCGACTTTAAGAAATTAACATGAATCATGCATATAAGGCAAGACTGGCTTGACTTTATCTTTTATAGTTATCTTATATAGCATTGCAATTGCTTTGATGTGGAGAAGAAGAATTGACTGTTGGGGGGGTGATGATGGATATTAATGGTGGGAAATGGGTATGTGTGTGTAAGGGAATGCTTTGCCTGTCAAATGTGCTTCCCATAATGAAGACAAATAAGGCCCCCACTTTTAAGGCTAAATAGTCCAAATATATATATATCATCCCATATATAACACAAATTCAAAGTTTTCAATGGGAAAGGAGAGATTGCTTCCATATGTGAGCGTTTAAAATATATTTCCTTAAAGAGATAAGGTCGTTCGTCTTAAATCATTCAAGCCTTCAAATCTTATCTTTTTCATAATTTATGTTTGGCTTATTCTATGTTGATGACATCAATCTAGAGTATCAAGAATATAATTAAATCAACTCCCTGAATTAAACAAACAAGTTCCAGTACTTTCCAATAGAGATCTAATGTTGAAATTTATCAAACTACCGAACATGTTTTCTCAAATGTTGACCTGCCATGATTCACAAACCTGATAAATAAAATTAAAAATTAAAAATTAAAAAACCAAGTACATGGATGTTTGAGCTCACTTGACTCACATCTCTAGCCTTTATCTATCCGAGACTCCTTCCAAATTGATTCAGCAAAAAAAAAATTGCTAGCATATCAAACACAAATTCAGAAATATTGTTATGTACGTAATACATGACTTAAATATTCGAAACAAAAAACCATTAATATATCTAAACCACATAATCCATAGCATAGCCGTCTGGGTGGTGTAGTTGGTTATCACGCTAGTCTCACACACTAGAGGTCCCCGGTTCGAACCCGGGCTCAGACATTATTCATTAATAATATTTTTTTGTTTCATTTTCATTAGTTACTAGAATAATCACCATGGTTCGCCTTAACGGTTTTTTTAGTGGCTGATATCGTTACTACGGTATTGATTGATTCCACGGCCATTACGATAGCCATAACCTCGGTTCCGAAAATATGTTAACATAGTTCAAATTTTTCAAAAAATTGGGTTAATTTTTTTTTTGTTATGCATATGATATGATAAATGTTACTCCATTATTGAATTATTGAAAAGTAATATTTGCACAAAAAAATAAAAAATAATTGAACTGATGAAATAATCTTTTGCATGTGACCAAAATTAAAATTATATCTTTTGTGATTTTAATTTTTTATTTATTTAAAATTAATTTAATCATATCATAAGAAATATATCATAAACATTGAAATAACGACGACGCCATTAGATTTATTAATAACTCATTTTTTTATATTAAGTTTTTAAAAAAAATAAAATAAAATTCACTTAAATATACAAAAAAAATCATCTTTATTCATTCATGTTGCCAAAAGTATCCGATTAGAATATTTTGGGTAAGATGTGCAAGATTTTAAAAAATTCACGATTGCGATAACCGAGTCCTATTACGTAATTTCGATACTGACCCGAATTTATTACACCGATACCGTTATAGTGACGGATACCATTATGGCGAACCATGATAATCACTAATCAAATAGCCTTTGCAGGGTCAATCAAATCATAGAGCAGTTACTAGAGAATATTCCCCCATTCATATTATTTTTACTTATCATTGAATGATGACATTGTCTATAATAGAGTGGTATATTATTCATAAAATCAATTTCTCATGATAACCAAACATCTCTCTCTCTGTGTTTCAATTCCTAAGAATAGTTTCAGCACCCACCACTTGAAAACCAATTAAGCATTGGTAGCAGTAAAAAACAAATAGACCCCAAAAAGTTAGCGCATCTTGCATGTATTGCATATCTAGATGGGCATATAAATATATATATATATATATATATATATATATATATGTATACGTATTCCTCAGGATAAGAAATATTTATAATTCTCGCAAATGTTACTTCCACTGGTAACATATTTCCTCCTTGTGCTGCCAGTAGCCAAGCTCCAATAATACCCAGAATCTTTAACTGAATAAGTCATTTCGATAAGATGGACCGCACCATCTCCTGTCCCTTTCATTCATATTAATTTTATATACTTGTTTTATTAATTCATTTATGTTCGTTTCTTTGTAGATTTTTCTAGCCGTTTGTTTATAGTCTAGCTTAATTTTAATACCATGATGATGATCTCAAGGTCCTTTTCACTTCTTAGTATGGTAACCCACTAACACTGGTTTACATAACTTATGAGAGGTTCGAGTAGAATTATTGCCTTATCGGTCCCAGCAAAAGAGTTGTCACTATCTCTGCCATGTGCTTCATTCATATACAACTTGTACTTCACTGTCTACATTTAGAGTAGCTTGTAGGATTTTTTTTCTTTTTCTTTTTCTTTTGATTTACCAATCATATTCACGGGGATATACACTCTCCAGTTACTTGGAGTAAGGATTTGGACTGTGAAGCATAAAAAACAAATGAGAAGTTGGAGATGATAGTTAATCCATACAAATAATATCATTTATTCTAAGCAACTGAGTTCGATTCACGGTATCAATTAACTAGTGATTGAGTTTCTTCACATCAACTTTCACCTATTGTCACGAAAATACACATTTTATGTCTCTACTCATAGAACATCTTCCTACGCGGCCTTGCTGATTTTAACAAAGCATGCTTGAGATTCAAAGAAGACCACATGAGTATATTTACAGGCACCTAAGACCATTTCCAGTTCGAAACAACAGACGAATGCACCAACTGCATGATTTACCTGTTCAGCTACTCGAAGCGGGCCCAAAGTACATGCAAATGGGTGGACTAATCCGGAAAATGGAGAGGATTGCGGATGGTATCGTCCAAATCCCATCACCACATATTAACCCCGAAGCTACTGCCCCTGCATAATCTTCTGCATCCTTCCTATTCAGTCGCTCCCACACATACAATATCACAGTCCCAACAAACATGTCAATTGCAAAGTAAGCTCCGATATAAAATGGTACCGCCATTGCCATTGGAATAGGAATGTATTGGGAAATCTTTGGAGGAGTCACATCTCTCAAAAGGTTAATAACCAGAGCTGCCACAAAGAACCCACAACATAAGGCCACGCAATGCTTCGGAAGCTCGGAGAAGCCCTCGATGCCCAGAATGGCCATTTCCCTAAAAATAACAGCATATGGTGCTTTGTACGGACCCTCTGGGGACCCAATATCAAAAGCAGTCCAATACATCCAAAATGTGAGTGGGGCAATGATACAACCCATGGCTGTTCCGACTAACTGGCTCACAAACATAGACTTTGCTGATGATAGAGTGAGGTAGCCTGTCTTGAAATCCTGCATAAGATCAGCTGCAGTGGATACAATGGACATCATGACCCCAGATGCTGCCAATCCAGCTATGACTCCGCCATTGCTTCCAACCAATGAAGCAATGATGAAAAGACCAATCTTTCCATATGTTGAAGCCAAGCTCCAGTCTGTGAGTCCAGTTCCATAAGAGTTGCAGAAGGCAAGGGCAGGGGCAATTACATACGAGCAGAGGACCAGATACCACTTAAGGGGTGGAAAGATGATTGGTAATGTAGCTGTAGATATTGCAGCCAGCCCCACATATCCAGAAGCCGCAACCCAAGATGGTATCTTATCTTTCAAAAAAACTTCATCTCTTCTCCTTTGCTCAATTAGTAATCTGGAAGCCTCAGTGTCTGCAAAGCACATCCAGGAACAATTAAATCCTAATCATGACAGGTTTTTTTTCATGTAAAGACGGAAGAAAACACTTCTGTCTACATGAATGCTGCTTCGAGAAATTCGTTGTGATAGAAATATCAAGGAGCAAAGCAACATAAAGTAAAATATGACCCCTGGTCCCTTTACAGGTCCAATGAGTTGAGAAATTGGGTAACTACTACTAAACTTTAATACAATTAGGATTATACCAGAATAATCTCTCTCTCGACAGACATATTTTCTACAGACATGTACGTTTGGCTATTACAGCTAAAGAGACCACAAATGTATATTTCTACAGAAGTTTGCTCACGTAATGCTACAAACTAAGCATGCTTACATAGTGAAATGCAATATCAAATATCATTAAAAGATCATCAAAAGATCCTACTTTAGCCTCACTAGGATTACCCGTCATCAATTTGTGACGAGCAAAAGGCCACATTCGGCAAATTTTCAATGCACCCACGAGTCCCATCCCAGTCGATCGAGTTTCAATATTTATCACTTTCACATTATAATTAATTGTTCACAGAATGTTATATGAAGCATTTATCAAGTCCAAATGATCAATTTTTTGAATGGTTCTTAGTTACTTGTTCCACTTTCAGCTATAACCAGCTCACATGTCCACAAAATTCATTTATCAATTTCAGTTTTTGAGATAAGTAAAGTAAAGGTGACCTTGTATCTTTTGCATGTGCACTAAGGTAACCCTGGATAGAGCCAGCATGGGTTTTAGGATGTAGTCCATAAAGTACCATAAAATGCTCCCTCCAAAATTATTTTCCTTCAAAAGATCTCACTAATTCTTTTCCTTCCCTATTCTTCTTTTTCATTTTTTTTAATTCTCCATCCTGAAGGTAACTTCTTGCACAAGGATGGCAGACATGATAATACTAAGCAAATCACTCCGAAAGAAGCAACAGAAATAGAACGAAAACAAACTCAGGGTTGGGGAAAATAACTATAAAACGTATAAACAAGTTTTATTGAGTGTAAGTATGCCAACAGTATCAAAATGGACAGAGTCACTAAATAACTGGAACTTTATATCTCACCTAGGACTTCTTTCAAAACAGGAAGATCCTTCTGTTTGGTGCTTCTGTTGCACATTTCCTTGCCAGTTACTAGTATTATCTTGATCAGATTGTACAGGCCATCCCCAAGAATAAGGGCGATGGCTATGAAAACCTGCACAAGGTAGTAGGTGGGAAGATCAATGCTAGCACATAAGCAGCACGTAATTAAATCACATCACGCAGAGAACTATTTTAAGACTCAAGTACTAATTGGACTGTTCAAAACCATTCAACTACTTAATATAATACACCTCGACTTGTCCAGAAGAATACATGTTTCCTATTTTGACACTTTTGACAGAAAACATTCAGAGTACGAAATGAATTGGATCTCAAGGATGATGGTGATGATCAGAGAGAAATGGATTCACCGTCACTTTAATTAGAAGCGCGAATGTAGTACAAAAAAGTATAACAAAACACCTGTTACCAAGAGCAGGTAACTTTGCCATGTTCCTCTCTCTTCTCTAGTTCACTTTTTTGAACCATATTGAGGGATAACTTTTCCCTGTTGGATTTTTCTTTTCCAAACGATATATAAGAAAAGTTGAAGTTGGAGCGAAATAGTGAGTGACAAATATGATACGTGTAAACCCACATAAGGTAAGCCTCAAGCTGTGAGGATGACTCAGAATCAAAATATCCCGAAAAACAATACAGGAACAACAAAAATTTCATGAAGAGAAACTTCAACAATTACGTCATTAAATCCTGTAAAAATAATAAATAATATAATTATAAACAAAACATCACATGTTTGATGACCTAAGGATTTTCTATTCCACATCTGCAGCAGAAAGGAATATGTGAATTAGACAAATCAATTCTTCACTAGCTTTAGTACTTGTAATTAATTAAAAGCCTAATATAAAATCTATGCAGGTCAATGGCATTAACTCCACTAAGAAGTCCCTCAATTCTTCATGCTTAACCAGAACTGGCTGGCATAAAAGGAAAAAAAGGTTCTAATAATAAAAACCAAAATACAGGGTACAAACAAGTTATGATTTAACTGAAAACCACTACACTAGGCAAGGCCTGCTATCTACTTGGGCACCCAACAGGACTTGCTTCAGGACTCTACCTCCCAAGTTATAGTGAAGGATTACCCAAGGAAGAAAGCGACTAAAGCTTTCAAAGCTAGTGTAACATGGATATATGCAGTGAGGCTCTGTACTTTGTCTAAATATAAAAAATTGCTAATCGTACCTTGTAACCATAAAGACCTTTAAAATCATTGCTCCCAAGATCAACTGGATACCAAACCCCAGCCCTTTGGGAAATGAAAGGCCATAGAAAACCCCATGATATGATTGCTCCAATAAGAACTGAGCAGTTGACTATGTGAGGGCAGATAAGACCACACCCAACATAAGTTGGACTAAAGTCAAAATAGAACCTGCACAATAGATTGATGCAAAACACCGTCAGTGTTACTGATTGAGTTCAGCTGTATCATCAGAAAAGAAGTGCATCATATGTGAGTATACACTTATCTAGAGGCATAATGCAAAGAAATAAAACACGCATGTATAAATCACATGTGTTTACTTACGTGTTCTTGAATAAAGTCAACCCGAGGCTGGGAAAATTATCAAATCCACATGAATCTCCAATGCCACTAAAGAACCATTTAAAGCAGCTCCAGCATAAACTGAGGCTCAAATATTTTCCAAGACAACTCACTTGTTTCCTGTGGATGTATATATACAATTAAATTCTTTCCATTCAAACAGCTCACAAAAAACAGGAATCATTTGGAACCAAAAGGGCTCGATGATTTTGGCTTTGAAACAGTTCTTACTAAAACAGGAATCATTTACTCCAGTGAAACAGTTCTTACTAAAACGGGAATCATTTACTCCAGTGATTATCTTACTTTGCCAAGCGACCATACATCTCAACGCTCAAGTCAATATCTACAAGAAATTGTCAGTTCCTTACCCGGCAAGCTCCGCTCCAGCAGTTGTGTGAAAGCTGTTGATCAGCATCGCTGTGGCTGTTCCACTAGGATATGTAAGCTTGTATTCCATGACCATAACCTGACATTAAGATAAACGAGGATCAATACAAGATAAAAAGCAAATAGAAATGATGAACAATGATGCCAATAGACGGTATAGACCTATTAAGATGAAGTAGAAAAATAATATGTAAAAAGACATTTGTATTTTATTTATGTTTTTTTGGTGAATGACTAATCTTTATTTATTGGACAATGCTACGCAAGCTGAGTCAGCATACGGGGACTACTCACAAAGGGTTTGGGGGGGCCATCACCCCCTTGTGGCTTGAGAAGATTTTCTTATTTATAAGTACTAATATATTTAGTTCACAAAAGTAAGAATGCACATATAACATTGCCCCAGTCCTCTACCAAGTTGACCCAATGAAGGTAATACATTACAAAACTTAAAATTTGGTCACAGATACTATATTATAGAGTACAAAGTACAAACCCCTACTAGATCAAGGATTCGATGAAGAATCCCACCCAGATTTAGAATAAGTCCAATAGAAACTGTGGTAAAAGCATAAGTTAATGTAATGCCCAAACTTTTCGTGTACCCCACTGCAGCATTTGTACTTTATTATTATCTGATATTAGCAATCCTGATACTGTCGATGGCAACACAGAACCAATATAATTGTCAAGAAATACCTTGCGAAGCGGAACAAGACTAAAAATCCCAAGAAAGCTGACAATGAATAAGAAACCAATCATCCACCACAAGCCTGGGTTCTTTATGTCTTCCGCTCGGTTGCCAGGGTAATCTCCACCAATCAGTTTGTACGTCCTCTCATCCATAGCAATCAAATAGGAACCAAATCCCCCTATCAACAATAAAAGGTTAGAATTGCATCAAATGAGGGAACATAATGAGCATGAGATTGATTGAAGGTACAGTGCAAAACAAAAACCTCTATCAAAATAAATAAAGAAGTGCAGCAGATAGCTGTTGAAGAAAGAAAAAGAGAGAGATGAAATGCGGCAAAAGAAATTACTTATAATCTTATCGAATGTTGACAACTTCTCTAGAATGGACCATACATGACTTAGAGAGGGAGATAATTTCATCTTTTATCATAGCACAATTCTGACAGCATACTCACTTCTTTCATTTTCACTGCATGTTGATGACACAATAATACAACTCACCGTGACGGCGTGACTAGGTATTTACATAAGAATAATCCTCCACCTCTCAATCCATCAATCAATATAAAAAAAAAAAAAACTTGGTCTATCTAAATCTTTACATAGATATAAAAATAAAATGATCAACAGCATCAATGACTATGTATTGAGGAGAAACTCATTAAAGACTGAACAAGCGTTTGTTGAAATACCAAAATATATCAACCAGCAAAAGTATTAACCAATGTCTTTGACTGTCTCGTAGCTAAACTAAGAACTAATGAACCAATAATAACAACATTACCATTATAAGAGTTTCTAATTACCTAGTAGCTAAACTAAGAACTAATTAACCAATAATAACAATTGCCATTATAGGAGTTTCTAATTACCTTGTACATGTACGAAAATGCTGGACAATGTTGCAGCGGTATACATCAAAACAAGTGACACTTTCGATTAATTTCTACTACTTTGGCCACTAAAAATAATAAACCTAATTGAAGATCATAGGTCAACCTCAATTAATAAAAGTACGAATATCAAAATAACACTAATTTGCAATCAAAATCATATCAGAAGTAAGCAAAATAACATAAGGCAACTATTGAATCCAGAGCAATACTAGCTTAAAATTAATATATTTGCAAGCAACAAAAAAGTAATAAATATATATATATATATATATATATATATATAGAGAGAGAGAGAGAGAGAGAGAGAGAGAGAGAGAGAATGGTACCACTAAAAGCGAGGCCATAACAGGCGACGACACAGGTCTGAATGACGGTGTTCTCTTGTCTGGTAAAGGGCTGAATAGAAAACCCTAATTTGGACAAGAAAGTGGTCCACGACTTGACAAAGAAGAAGCCAAGCAATCCGGCGGCGACGTTGAGGGAAGGAATGATACCCACCGTGAGATTGAGCTTGTGGGTGATGATACAGAAGAGCGTCCCCAATATAGCACTCACCACCAACCCTCTTATTGTTATCTGATCTTTCCATTCCGGAATTTTCCCTATTTCCTCCGATTCAACCTCCTTTTTCTTCTCACATTCCACGAGCAATGGCTCCGATATTTCCACAGATGATGAATTTTCCGTTCCCATTTTGCTCTCTAGATCAACAATTCTAATTCTAAACAGAAACGTATCTTTCTACTTCCCGATTTACAGATACATACACAGATCTAGATTTGATGGTAGGTGTATATATACATGTATATACAAATTGATATGTTTGTGTATGTATCTGTGTGCCAAATATGAGGTGGCGTTGAAGGATTGGGTTTTAGGTGAGGCTAAATTTGGTTCTGGGGCAGGAGGACGTCAGCCTTGGGAAAGACGTTCAATGGCAGTTGGAGAGAGTTTATATCACATGGGTAACATTGGTGTGGCTGTTACGTCTATGATGTAAGCCACATTCCACTTGACCCCTTATGGGCTTCTGCAAATCCGTTAAATAAAGCCCGGGATTTTTGGGCTTCGCAAGCTTGGTCCATATTTATTAGTTCATACCAGATATGGGCAGCCCACTGTTCTCTCAGGATTCAGGAAAGCCTTTCTTTATTTCTAGGGCTTCTTTCTAATACCACATTTGTGATGTCATGCTAACTTTAAATTGGTGGTGATTACATTTAAAATTGAAGTTGACCAGTTTTTATGTTTGAACAATCTATCAGCGATAGTTGAAGAATAATAAACCAGCAATTAGAATTCTTCCAAGAAAGACTGAGTTGATGAGTTACATTTAACAAGAGACCTTATGTTGTCTTCCATACCATTAAATTAAATGAATGTGATAATGAAATAAGAATGAGAATAGTCATTCTTATTCTTTTGTTTGGTTAGAACATTACTAAATAGATAATAAAATATATAAAATAATTATTTTAGTTTAGTTGGGGAATGGAATGTCCATTCTATAGATTTATTAATGGAATGAATTTTCATTTTCTGGAATGAAATTTCATTCCATGAGAATGTCACACCCCAATTTCACAACAAAAGTAATAATTTTCATTATTCAAAAATTGTTAGGCATGATCTACATAGCAGTTGCGTCAACCTTCAATAAACATAACATTAATACAATGTATGTATTAACAATTAAAATTGTAGTAAAAATATTATTACATCACCACTACTCACTAACATTCAATGATGATGTGAATTTATTACAATGCTCTCAAAACTAGGAAACAAAAATATAGCTCCGGAAACTCCGACGACTACCATGTGTCATCAACACAAGCTAATCAACGAGTACCTGAAATATTAAAGGGGTGAGCTCACAAGTTCAGCAAAAATGCTAAACAGAATCATCGTTCAGCAAATTAACCCGACTTTATATATTCGTATATAAAGAGAATTCACATCAATCACAAAACATATATACAATTTAAATTTCACGAGTTAATTACCTAAATTAATGGTAACATTCCTAATCAACTAATCTCACTTGAGCCACAGGCTCCCCTCCGGTGTGCAACGAATAATTCTTGACTACCAATAACACACAAGTGGCTGGGAAGACGTCTAAAAAACCCCAGATAGTCCCGGACCATATCCACGTAATAAGGGCACATTAAGCCCAATAGCTATAACAAAATGTAGTGCACTCGTCAAAGGCAGGTCCCGGACCATGCCTAACAACCTACTTCAAAGTTAGTCTCGGATTGACACCAGACATTAATATCGCATTGTCACAAACTCCAATAGCATATATTGTATCATTTTACAGTAACAAGTAAATGATTAAATTTTATATATATATATATATATATATATATTGAAAGAGTTTTTACCAAAAGAAGTTTATAATACTTCACAGTTTTTACATTTATTTTCCAACAAGATAAATATTCTAAAAGTGTTATATAAGATTACTTTAAATCATTCTAGAAGCAATTTTTGCCGAGCATGATATCAACCAGAACACGTCTTCCGTCGGCTACCCGCAAGGGAACGGGCAGCGGAGAGGACAAATCGAACTATATTCAACACCCTGGCCAAAAAACTTGAAAAAGCCAAAGGGGCCTGGCTAGAAAAACTGCCTGAAGTTCTCTGGTCATACAGAACGACTCCCAGACAACCCACTGGAGAAACCCCCTTTGCCATGGCGTACGGCGCTAAAGCTGTGATTCCTACAGAGATCAGGGTTCCAACCCTCCAGAGTGAGTCCTGAGTTGAAGGACCAAATAACCAGCACTTGGCTCAGAATCTTGATCTTCTGGATGAAAGAAGAGAGGCTACTAGGATCAGGCTGGCCGCCTACAACCAGCAAGTCCGGAACCATTTCAATCAAAGAGTCAAAAGAAGAGAGTTCCAGGTCGGAGATATGGTCCTTAGGCGAAAAATCGGGCTCGTAGGCAAGCTCAGGGAGCCTTGGGAGGGCCCGTATACCATTACCGAGGTCATCGGTCGCGGGGCATACCGCGTCCGAAGGAATATTGATGGCGGAATGGAACCAAACTCCCAGAATGCCTCTCGCCTGAAGAGGTACTACCCTTAATGGGCCAAGTTTTGTTTTTACTTTGATCTTTTTGTAAAAAGGCTATAGTACACGATCAGTAAAAATCATGATTATTGCAAAATAACTCATAAATCTCTACTGAAGAGATCATAGTTCCAAAAACAAACCAAGTGTTGCATTGTATATCGTATGGCCTGAAGTGCCCGAAGACACAACACAGATCCTGAAGAGATCATAGTTCCAAAAACAAACCAAGTGTTGCATTGTCTATCGCATGGCCTGAAGTGCCCGAAGACACAACGAGATCCTGAAGAGATCATAGTTTCAAAAACAAACCAAGTGTTGCATTGTCTATCGCATGGCCTGAAGTGCCCGAAGACACAACACAGATCCTGAAGAGATCGTAGTTCCAAAAAGAAACTAAGTGTTGCATTGTCTTTCGCAAGGCCTGAAGTGCCCGAAAGACACAACACAATTTTGCAAAAAGAAACTAAGTGTTGCAGTGTCTATCGCATGGCCTGAAGTGCCCGAATACACAACGCAGGTCCTGAAGAGATCACAAAAGTTTGCAAAAAGAAACTAAGTGTTGCAGTGTCTATCGCATGGCCTGAAGTGCCCGAATAGACAACACTGATCCTGAAAAGATCACAAAACTTGTAAAAGTAAACTAGGTGGACAAAAATTGCGATCCTTCATTCAAAATGGGCCACAATGGCCAAGGCTTACAATATGTTTTATAAATACAAAAATCCTAAGGGCCAACACCGGTGCCCGATTCATTGGCATTCACTGGAACGATGGTCCCATCAGGAACTGGAGGATTAGAGGGGGCGGTGATGTTTAACCCTGGAAGAGGCCTGGTTAGGAACTCGTAGAAACGAATGTCATCTGGACCACCGACCGGATCGTTGTACGGAGAAGTGATGCCCAAACTCTCGTCCAGTTCCTCCACCGAGGTGAAATTCCTTTCCTCAACGGGTTTCTGCATGTCATTGAAGCATGACCTCCAACCGAACCCGATTCGGTATTGAAAAGTGTCGCAGAAATGCTTGTACATTTCGTTTCCACCCCGGTGGCACATCTCCACCACCGACCTCTCCATGGCAAGGAGATTCTCGATTTCTGCCCTCTCCCCCAGGAGTTTCGAATTGGAGGTCGTCAGGCTCTCATTGTTAGCCTTCAGGCTCTCATTCTCAGCCTTTAAGGCCTCCGTCTCAGCAAAAATGGCATGCCGGACTGCCTCCATCTCTTTAATCTTATCTTGAGCAGCCCGAAGCTGCTGCTCTACAGAGATAGCCCTCTGGGTCTGAACGTCCAACTTCTCATTGGATATGGACAGCTAGTTGGCAACCTTCATCCGGAAATCCTCCTTCAGCCTCAGGAGTTCATTGGATTTACAGAGCAACTTGTTGTCCTCCTCCATCTTTGCGTTGTAGGCCTGGGTCAGGTAAAACATCTGCCAAAAAGATAAGTGTTAGCCTGATAAAGAAATAAATAAATGTTAAAGTACGACTGAGGAAGCAGTAGGATGAAGCAATACCTTCATCGCTACCTCTGGACCTGTCATGACCAATTCCTCCCGGTCGATCCTCCTCAGCCTCTTTCGATCAACGAGTGTCCAGATCTGCGAGCCCATTGCCCGAAGGGCAACATCATTGTCAATGGTTGCGTGCCCTGCAACCAGAAAGTCCCCACCCGGGAGTGTAATCTTCGGCGCCCATGGAACGGGTCGCTCCACTTCAGTTGCAACCCCACTGTCATCTAGTACGATAGGAGACGACAGTGTGGTCGTACAGGGCTTGACAGACAGGTCGGGTAGATTCTCCTCTGATCGGGGATGTCGTGTCCCCGTCAAGCTCGTTTCCCCTTCAACCAGCCGAAATTCAGGAGTGGGAACGTCCCCTGAAGGTCGAACAACCTCCTCTGAACTTGGAGGAGGAGTCTGACTGATTTGAACATTTCCCATCGGTGGAGGTGGAATTACCGGGGTATTCTCCACCGGTGACAGAAGAATGGGCCCAGATGGGGGAGTTGGAACACTTTGTGACCCCTGCCCGCTTTGACCCTCACCAAGAGTTGGAGTTGTCACTTGAGGGCCAATTGCCCGCTTGGACTTCTTTTTTAACACTGCCTGCGGGATTCTCAGCATTTCTGTTGACAGTGCCTGCAAATTAGAACCCGTCAGGAAACTATTACACATCCTCAAAGGTTGTCCCCAAAATTTTGATTTAAGCAGTTCAAAACGGGTTCTGATATAATTTGATGTTTTAAATTCATCGGGTGCTCCCAGAAACTCAAGCACATGGAGGCATAACTTATCATTGCACTGATCGCAGTAGCATGACCCCCTATGGAATGGCTTGAAGGAAGGGAATAGGGGTCGGTCAAACTCGCTGGGGACTTTGAATATCGATGAGCTTGGAAGTCTCCAATTCCCGCTTACCAAGACCATTCTTTCCTTCCACCCTTTGTTGGACTTTTTAGTGCCATCACAAATCTTCCTCCCACTTAGAGGGAAAAGATTGTACCGGCCTCTGCAGTCCTTCTGGGCCTGTATTTTGTAACAGAACAGAAGTTCCGCAAGTCCAAGATCTAGGCCCAGATCCCGATTGATTATCAGGATCATAGCCAAGACCCTAAAGAAGTTAGGCCCCACCTGAAGCGGGGCCAGACCCAAGGTAGCTAAGGTATAAAGGAAAAAGGGCTGGATCGAGAATCTAATGACCTGAAGGTGAAAGGTCGACAACAGAATCTAGTGGTCCAAAACCCCTTCACCATTCCTGAAATCATATTTTTTAGGATAGTTTTTAATAATTACCCCATCGGGTATCCCACATTTGACCCTTAACCTTTTCAGTATTGTCTCTACCCTATGTGTGGGAGGGAGGGGGTCAGCATAAAATTGGTCTCCCGAACCCCCTGCAGCCGGATCCCCAGCTGTTGCGACGTTTTGGTTGTCTTCCGGTGGACTAGACACAACTGTCCTAACCACCTCTACTGAGGGCGAACTAAGGGAGGCATCCGGATTCACAGAAGAGGGCAAGCGGTCGCTACCCGACCGGGTATCATCACTATCAAACATTTTGAAAAGAAAGACACGAAGTTGAAAGGAGAGAACTTACTCTAAGATGAATCCCGAAAAGGTTTCGGACGCTTTCCGGAGAGAGGAGATAAACTCTGGCAATGATAAGTAAAGATCTCAGGTGCAGAGAGTTTTCTGAAATTTGCAAGTTGTGAAACGGAATGAATTTTCAACATGTACAGCCGATATTTATAGGAGTCTCAAAGACGCCTGAAAAGTCGTGCGCTCGGGAAGCGAAGCGTCACCTCGCTTCACGTGCACCTCCTCGGCCTCCCTTCTCGCCAATCGGGGCTATCCGGACCGCAGGTTTCAAATATTGCAATGATTATATAGCCATCGCATTAATTGCATGAGCCACGTCACCCCGACAGGGGCGATGTATTCATTTTTTCCACCCTTCCTTCTCCCTAATAGGCTCGATCTCCCGACGGCCCATCAAAAAGAAGTGGGCTTGTGTAAGTGTGGAAATTGTCCTAGCCCACCAGAGCCTTCCAAACTTAAGGCCATCAGGCTACTGGCCCAATAAGATTTTTGTAAGCCTAGTGATTAGGCACATTGTATTTGTGTATTGTTTTAGAAAATGAAAATGATGATGTAATCAAGACATTATTGCCTCAATGGGCTTGAAGTCCATTAAGAAAATGTATAAAAGGAAAATAAAAATTTTAATAAAGGAATTCTCTTGTGTTGTGCAAATTTGAGCATTTACAACCGTAATAGGAAGATTATATCGTTAACAATTCTATATAGTTAATTTCATCAATCATAACAAAAGAAATTTAAGATTGTACACATGCATAGACCCATGAATCCTAGTTATATACAAATGTATAAGGCAAGGTTAACTTGCCTGCGTTAGATGAATGAAACTCAACAAGAAAATCGTCAATCACCTCCTCCTTGCTGCTACTAATGAATCTACAGCAACACTCACTCTGTAACTCACATCCCTTCTACACATATATTGTACGTATATCCTCCTTAAGATAACCGATATTTGTGTTATAAATAATACATTATGTTAGGGTGAAGAGATAATTCAATCTCTTTAAAATTTAAAATTATAATTTAAAATTTGATAACTTATCTTTTTATCCATCTACTTTAAATTCAAATTTCTGATATATATAACTATATAGATATATACGCACAGTAAAAGAAACCACGGTTATTACAGAGAATGACCATTCCTACTTTAAAATACATATCAAACAAATAAACGGTAGGAATGAGCATTCCATTCCGTTTCATTCATACGTACGAAACGCAACATTAATGCCAAATGATGATATTGAAAATATAAAACAACATTATTCCGAGAAGTGAGTTGCATCACGACATTCTAAATATGCACTTCAATGGAAGGTTGTCAGAATCACGAGTTTGGGTAGAATCGTTCTAGAGTCCGTAGAATCGGATTCGTAGAACCATAAGTAGAATTGTAAGATTCTATCTAAACGTATTAATTTTTTTAAAAAAATATTAGATATTAAATATTTAATTTAAGATTCTAAATCATATTAGAATTTTCAAATTTTTATAATATATTGGGCCTTTAAATGTTTTCTCATAAATTCGGCCATATATTGAGATATTTGACTAAATCATTAAGCTTTTGAATATTTTATATGGAGGGTTTAACCATCCACTCGTTATTTTAATGTAGTAAAATCGTAAAATCGTACGAAATCGTAGAATCGTAAAATTTTATCACTTAGAATTGTGATTATGATAACTATATTTCGATGCTTCTAGTTGTCTATTGCTACTACCAAATAAACTATATCATTTGATCCATTTATCAGCCAAAAATTTGTAAACAAATACAACACGTTGAAAGTTTACCATGAATCTATTAATTCTATAGGATTCAACTTGGAATTTTCTTTACAAATAATTTGGTAAATTTTGTTTCGAGGAACATGATACAAATAAAACATAAACAATGAGCAGATATAGTAAGCAATTCAACTTTACTCACAAGCAACGAACGTGTAACCACATAAACGTTAATTCTATTCATTTTAAATCCTAATACATCTCTCTCCAAAAAAAAATCCCTTGAAAATACATATATTGAATATTTCGACGAACAATTACCATTATGATTGAATATGAGCGTTGGAAACTCCAACCGACTATATCAATGATCGATGCCATGTTGTGTTTGTTTGATTCGGAATTTAAGAATGTGTGTGTGTGTGGGGGTGTGGGTGTGGGTGTGGGTGGATGATTCTAGTCTTTGGTACTCCAAAAGTGGAAATTGTGGCTAGGTTGGCAAATGAATTGAGCCGAATCGAGTTTTGGAATGTTCAAACTCGGTTCATTTACTAAACAAGTCTAAAAAATGTGTTCAATCGGCTCATTTGTTTAACAAATGAGCCCGAGCCAAACGCCATATTCAACGAGTTGAGCCCAAACTTACTCACGAACGACTCATTTAAGTTGCAACATATATTACTCTTGTCAATAACCATCTGGATTGAGTTGTTGTATAGATTTTTTTAACATATTTTCACTAGTACAATTTTTTATGAATGATTTTTATAGTATGGCCGTATAAGTCCTATAATCTTTTCACAACACTCTTCACAATTTGTTTAATTTAAACACTTTCTTTTGTCGAATATGAGATAATTTTATTATTTAACTTAGACGAGTCTGTTCACGAGCTTGGCGAGCCGAGCTTAGTAATGTTTAAGCTCGGCTCGTTTACTCGCGTAAAAATTATGTTCAAGCTCGGTTCGTTTACTAAATGAACGAACACGAGCCGAGCCCGAGCATACTCACAAACGGCTCAATTCATTTACAACCCTAACTGTGGTGTCTTTTAGTATTTGGGTGCTTAGCTGAAAATGAAGATACCTCAACAATCATTCCTGCCCTACAAGACCATGAATTCTGTTTAGTGATTTGATCATTCAACAAAAACAATATCTTTATAGGTGCAATAATGGAGAACGCAAAAGGTTCCATCACCAAATGAAGCTGCAAATCTGTTAGCGACCTCTTTACTTTAACCATTCATGCGTTAACGAATCCAACAACAAAAAGCTTCTAGTATATGAAAAATAACATCATATTTCACGTTGTGGTTCAACTTCTACAATCACCAGGATTTGCCTGCCTAATCAATAGATTCAACAACACAAGTCAAATTCGTAACAAACAGAAGCCATAACTGGACATTTCAATAGCAGCCCTACACTAGGTGACTAAATTAAGATCATCAAAATCTCAAAAGCAATTATCCCTTCAACTCAAGTAAAGAGATTCTAGGCGCTAACATTCCCACAGAAGACTTTGATTAAATCATCTACAAAATGTTATGTGCCCATAATAAATGACATCTGTATAATTCAGACACGAACTTTAATTCATGTAATGAAATTTTTTACATCGAAAATGCTTGGTTCTGTCCAAATTTATCAAAATTGCACCAACTGGAATCATAACTAAGGATAGCTAATACATGTAGGTGCAGTACCAAAAATTGGAAAATGCAGTAAGCCACTAACATTCCACCACCTATAAGAATACTGTGTCTGACTGATAACCAGTGCATTTGATGGACTACTCTCTTAACAAAGTCCATTTTGTTTTACCTTTTAATTGTCAATGGGCAAAACAGGTCTGATAATATAGTCGAGTGCCCCTAATAAAGCTGAATTTCGATTGGCTTAACGAAGATGTCAAGCATAGCTCTTCCTATAAGTTAATTTTTTCCAAGATTTGTAGTGGAAAACAGCTTTATCGTAGTTTAATCAGGAACAACGAATACTTGCAATGACCTAACAACATCAATACTTGCAATGACCTAACAACATTTTTTAACATTAATGTGATATTTTTCTAAGCAGCAGCAATCACATCGACAACTAGCAAGAAAAATATATCACAATCTAACAGATAACTTTGACCTACCAAACAGAGAGAATATTCATTTCAGCCCCGATGCTGACCCTAATGAGTGTAATATCATTGAAAATAAATTAGCTTTACATGTTACAGCAATCCAAATATACATGCACACTATATAGTTCCTAAAAATAGTGGCGGGCTTCTCCTTATCGCCAAACACCACACAAAAATAGATCACAAGCGTGGCAGTATCGCACGCGGAAAGATAATGTGTGTGTATATCTTTTATTCTCTCTCATATTATGTACATTTTTTGCAATTGAATAGATCTTTTACTCTATGGTGCTCAATTTCATCAGTGATGTGACTGACATGATGCCTTATTCACAATAAATGTTTATACTACTCCTGATCTGTTTTTTAGACAAGTATGTTTTTATTACTCCTGATCAAATGGACAACTGTGCACGTAACCCACTCCAACCATGCAGGCAGATGTCCACGTGATTTGATCTTCAGAGTGAACAGATGACCAATACCTTGTATCTTTCTCTATGTTCTCCTCTGCTTACCACTATCTGAGACCCTTCTAGCAACCACTGGTCTCCTCTTCCTAACAAATCAAGATGATAAGATACTTCAATCTTTTCTGTTTTCGTCCGGCCCAAGTCTCCTTTTTAAATACCATTTTCCCATCCTCCTTCATCTGTGTCTCCTTTGACAAACCAAAAAATAAAATAAAAAATCATCATCCCCTCCAAGAAGGATTCAAGATGACGGTGAGTCCACATTCCTCTACACTTTGAATAAACAAAAATCAAGCTTTTAACTCTGCATGTTGTCATTGTTGCAGTTACTGGATTGGATACACCGTAGAATACGGCGAAATAGCAATGGGCCTTTCAAGGATTTCACAGTTGGTATTTGCACTCGTGAACCTTTTTTTCCACTTCAATAAATATATACCACATGATAGAGATTCTTCTTCTTTTTCCATTTGCAATTGCACACCAGATTTTCGGCTAAATATTCTAAGCAAACAGTTAATCAACTTTATCAGTTGTTTATAGTGTGACGAGATATAAAAAAATGCTCAAGTCTCCCTCCACTAGAAATGGTTCCAACAGATGGCTCAACAGCGAGTCCTATAGCGGCTTTATACTATGTCGTAGGAGCTCCTGTTCCGTAACTTTTATTTTCTTTCGGGTGGGACATGTACAAATTTATCACCCTTACCAGCATGTCATAGAAGCTACTGCAGCCATTTGACTAGTCATTATTATACCCATTTAGTAACATAAAGAAAGATGTTTAAGAGCACACTGAGTTTTTCTAACAACTCCTTTGGATTTCTGGTTTTAGGGAACTCGTGTCTTTGCCTCTCAATTCAGCCATCACTTAGCGACCAACAAAACTACTCCAAGCCAAGCTACAGCTATGCCCACTTTGGGAAGGAACAAGGGGAGTGTGGAGAATATTATGGTGAACAGAAAACGAATAGGATGGAAGAGGTCTTTGAAGAAGAAACACCTATTACTAACTCTGAACTCTTCAATGGTTTTCTCACAACAGGAACTCTTGGTCAGGAACCTATCAGTTCAGAGCCTCCAACGCCGACATTTCCCATGCCCTTTGAAAGTGTAACAGGAACAAAAACAGAGGCAACAGAGAATGTATTGAAGCTTATCAATGATGAGCTAGAGAAGTTCCTGCAGGCTGAAGCTAAAGAGATGTACAATGGATCGTCAGCGAGAAGCAGTGTCAGCGCTATAACATTAAGTGGCAAGCAAATAGAAGGTGTGGACACTGAAGAATATGGAGATATGGTGCTTTGTCCACTCCAGGGATACCTATCTGGATCTTCAGTTGAGCAATTCGAAGCAAGTATAGCAGCAAAGAAAGACAATACACCACCGGAGCAGCCCTTTAAGAAGAACAACACAGGATGCAAACCTCCCACAGAGAAGCATGAGGAAGGGAAAAAACAAGCCCACAGACCATATGCCACATATTTCGTGAAGAAGATACTTAAAAAGCTCCATTCCTCTTCAAAGACCACTAAAGGTTCTGCTAGTGGTGAATTTTCTGCTTCTGTTTCAACAAAGAGGAGACTCCCCAAGGTTGGTCATGGTACTCGATTTTTAAATAATGATCTATAAACTACTTGCTCCCATATTTGTTTTCATGGAAACCTTAAATAATTTCATCACATTGTGAAATTTGCACTCCCCGGTTGAGTGTTTTTGTTTATAAAATACTTACTTATCATAAAAAAAAAAAAAATTGTTTAATTGATGCCTTTGAATGCACTACCAGCAGATGCAGGAAAATCTAGGGGTCTGAATAATCAGATGGTGCACACTGTCTGATTCTATTGCCTCTTAACCAAAAGAATCTCAAAATTGGTGATTTTCACCAGTTGTTCACTACTTTGTGGATATCCAAAGAGAGTCACAAACGGGACTACCTCGGACGGGTCAATCAAGGTAGAATATAATGGTTGTCCTAAGAAGATTTTCCACCCAATCTAGCATAAAAAAAATATCACTTCCGTGTGACCAAATAGCAAAGATTAGCCTCCTCAGTAGCCGCTTCTTTGAAGGGATCATTAGGTCGAAGCACAACTTATGACCATCCAAGCCTCCAACCAAAAGAACTTTTATGACCATACGTCACTTTCTGGGAGATGGCCATGGACGACAAAATTTAATGACTACAAAGCTCTACAAACTTTTAGATCTTGACACGAGAGCATTCATAGAAGATATGACGTAACAATATTAAAACTCGTAATTTCCTTGTGAGTGACATGCAGGTCCTAAGAATGTTCTGTCAAAAAATCCATCCTAAAAGATCAACACTCGAGAAAGAATCCACTAACTCGCATAGGCATGAGATCAACAAGACTTCCTATGACGGTTGCTATGATAACGGAGATCTGACGGTACAGGACAAAGGCAGTTCAAGTCAGAATAGGGAGCACTGGATCAAAACAGACGCAAAATGTAAGTATCAATGCATTAAATATGCACAGACTCTATCAAAGTTTAAAAAAACGTCTCAGTATCTCAACAATCCGCACATCCACCATCTAGAACATTAAACAAGTTAATCATAACTTCTGGTAGTAACTAGTATTTTTTCTGTTGTTGTGAAGTAGTGACTACCTAACTATATCAAGTTAGGTTGCATAATCATCCTACAATTGATTTGATATAAGCTAAATGGATATTTCAAAAAAACACAGGCAACATCTATAAGTTTCAGAAAGTTCCCTGCTCTGGGAGCAGGGCACTTTTTTAAGTGTCTCCTGAAACATAGATCAAACTACTAAGATGTCAGCAAGTATTGTAAGGCATGCTGTTCATACATGTTGCACTTGTAATTTAGGAACCAAAATGTGGTCCACAATATGCAGTACCAATAACATTGATGATATATTTAACCGATCCTTTTCTAATATTTGCATTGTAGATTTGGTGTTGGAGCTGTAGAGGGAGAAGAAGCCGAAATCAATGGTATTAGCTGTCCTCCTTTCTGAATAAAATTACTGATATTGTGTTTGGAAGATGTCATGCATTGGTGAACTGGAATCGAAAGAGAAGAATAAAGAGGGGTCCCTCTTAGGTCCTTCAGTTAATATCAAGTTGTGGTATACATGATATAAGTTTTTGTCTTTGCTCTAATTAGTACAAAATAATTGCGATTGTTGAAGATGCCTACCGAACTGTTGAGAACCATCATATTGTTCAACTGCATTAAACCACCAAACATGGTTGGATGGGACAACCACCACAAATGATCTAGACCTTTGAAGCAAAAAAATTGAATTAATTTTTGTCTCAATTTTTGTAACTCCTGAACTCGGGAAATAATATAATCCAGTACGAGTGAAAATAAAAATAAAAAATAAATTAAATCATCATACAGAGTTCTACTACCAAAGAAGGTTCTTGGTGGTCACCAAACACATGAAACAATGGACAAAAGGTGCATGTACATACAGAACTAAAAACATCAAACATACCTCGTGCAGCATCATGTGTTCACAAGAAGAGCTATAGTACAATGTGAAGATTAAATTGGCAGAGGCTCTTCCTCAAGTCTTCCACCCATTTCCATCTTCCAAGAGCGATCAACTAGAGGCACTAGCTCTCTACAGGTAGGAGAGCAGCTCCATCGTAAGCAAATTATAATATCCACACACAACAATATATCCATACAAGCAAAAAGAAATCAGATGGAAGGACTGTATTGCGGCAGCATAATTGTTTTTACTTAAAAGGTAAGGTAAATTGCAGAATTATGGTGTTAAATTACCAGTTGGATTTTGTTGAAATACATTGAATTATAGTGTTAAATTACCAGTCGGATTTTGTCGAAATACATTGTACCCTGCAAATTAAATGAGTGCTTAATATTTACAGGGGTCTAACAACTTCTAGTGTCTTCTATAACATTTAACAAAATCTACTTGGTTTGTTAACACTTTTTAAAATTATAGATAACTTGGAATTTCAATATGGCATATTTTTAACCTGTGATTGTGGTTCTCTCTCAAGATCAAGTGACTTGGGTGTCAAAATGCCATGTAAAGCACTTTGGACTGATTCAATTACATGGGACATTTAAATGACACCTTAATAGGTTCCCTATATCATTGTCGACCAAGGCTCGAGAGTAAAAATATGGATAACTGCCCATAAAAAGAACAGGTGTAATAAACAGTAAAAAAAGTATGAAGAATATTTATGGGAATACGGAACTTACTTGAGGTCATGACTGACTACAAGTAAAGTTACTTGTTTCTTTAAGTGCTTTAACAGCTTTACAACATCTGCACGCGCCTTCCAGTCTGCTTTTCAGAGTAGCAGAAAAGAAATACTACAGTAGTTAGGTAAGAGGACTCAAGGCATGAAAGAGGAGGTAATATCATGATATGGAGACAATTGAAGGCCTGAAGCTTCATACATAACAACAACTTCTTCAAAATTGTTTTTATAGCCAAAGAGTATTTGGACTGATACATTGAAAATTGTGAAGTAAAAGCTATAGGTAACTTAGACTCAAATTTAATCGCCCTGGCTTGTGGTTAATTAGTTCATACAAACTGTCAAACCTTTCTTGTTCTACAAACATCTGAGAAGGCGATACAACACAATATACACTCCCAATGGCTCCATGTCTATCTAGACTATACTAGACAGTGAATAAAGAAGAAACAGCAACGAGGAATGTGCAAATATTTGGAGTAAAAATAGATATACATACCAAGACCAGCTAGAGGTTCATCCAACACTAATAAATCGGGGACATTAACCTATATAGTGTTCACAACCAATTAGCAGTCAATGATCATCCAGTGAAAAACAATATCAGCATTATCTTAAGATGGCTAAAGGATCCAGCCTTGTACAGTTGTACTACACATGAACATAAATAAATAATTAAATATATAAACCATGGTAATCCTATAATACATATATAGTAAAAGACAGCGGAAGAGAAACTATTACTAGTTGAACTGCTAAGGCCAGCCGACGTTTGTAGCCGCCACTTAGGGAATGAGGATCTTTGTCCAAAGAGATTCCATGCAAACCAACCTACGAGTTTGATTTACTCAAGGAAGGAATTTACTATTTAGCAAGAAAATAAATATGACAGAGCATTACATAGAAGTTATGAACACAAATTCAGTGTTAAAAAAAAAAAATTATAATGTTAACATTATAAAGGAAGAAGTTTTAAAGAAAATTTATCAGATCTCAGAGTAGAATGATTACCGAAGCAATAGCTCTTTGGAGTCTTGAAGCAAGAAGCTCTCTAGATTGAAAATCACTCTTCTGCCTTGCCCAGCCAAATGTAACTTCATCAATAACATTATCTGCCACAAAAAACCTAGTCCCAAAAAGAAGCATCTTAGATAACTTTAACTAAACAAATATTAACAGATATGAGTTGATAGTAAAAATTGAAAATTAGATAAGTAAAGGATAGGTTTATAACTTTCAAAAATATGAAACCAAAATTTGCAGCTCACTCTGAACAAGATATATGAAAAAATTATAAGAAACAGGATAATGGATATAAAGCCAAAAAAACGCATTCCTATCAAAATAAGCAAAATTCAAAACCCCTAAAAAAAGGAGCAAAATTCAACTGCCACAATAGTCAAGAGAAGACGATAGACAGACAAAGTTACATTGACAATCTCCAAAGAAAAATAGAACAAAACAGAAATGAAGAAGATAAACTGCTGGTGGAGGGCATGAAAACAGAGATGAAAAGCTAGAAAAACTTCGAAAGAGAAGCTGGCTATGTTTACCTCTCAGGAAACTGAAAAACAATACCAACCCTTTCTGGGGGTACTAATTCAGGAGACTGACTTGGAGTGCCATCATTACCATATTTTTGGATGCAAATGGAGCCTGATGTTGGTTTGCTCAGTCCAGCAATAAGCTGTGAGAAAAAATGTGAAAGAAGCATTAAAAAATAAAGACAAGAGTGACGAAAGTAAAATGACAGAAAAGGCGCAAAGAAAATAAAAGATTCATCTCAAGTCAAGAGTAGACCTGCAAGAGAGTAGTTTTCCCACTTCCACTCCGTCCAAAGATCAATCCAAAACTGCATCAATACAAATAAATTATGAATGGAAAGAAATTTTTTCGAAGGGAAAGCAAACCCTAGAAAGGACAGTTGCGATCCCTATAAGTGATAAGCAATTCCTAGAAAGGACCAGTTGCAATGAAGATATCAAGAGTATTCCCAGATTATAGTTGATTAAAATCAATCAAACCAATAATACATATATGACATACCTGTTCTCGGGAAGGGAAAAACTAACTCCATTCAATAGGTTGATTTGGGTTCCCGGGGGCCGGTAGCTAACATCCCTTACCTTAAAGAAACCAATTATAATACTTCAGGAACTCTATCCCTTTCACTTCCCCTTTTCAAATAATGACAGAAAGGCTACACATACATGCCAGCAATGCACGTAGCTGCGAAGTATATAGGATTATGCTAGATGCAAGAACAAAATTTGGTGTAGCAGCTAAGAATTAATCCATGCCATATCTAAGTCGGTGCAAGCATGGTACGACAGGTTTGGGTCAATCTGGTAGGTAGTAGTACAAAAGGATTGGCAAACAACATTCTTCTAGTCGACCCCAAGTAGTTGGGAAAAAGGATTTGTTGGAAGAACAGTCCATCAATGGGATTACCAACAAAATGAAGGGAAAATCGAAAGAAAGAAATAGAGGAGACTTACTTCGAAGCAAGAGTGATCGCAGGAGAGTCTAAGCATTCGAGTCTTTCTGAACTTTAAACAACAGAAAAGAATGTGTCAATTGTGCAAAACAAAAATATCAGAATTACCTTAAATCCAAAAAAAAAAAAAAAAAATTCATGTCCTTTACTTGATCATTCTTGGAAAAATAAATCAATCAAAAACTAGTAAGTACGAAAACAAAATACGCAAGAAAGAGAAAGAAAAAGAAACAAATGATGCTTGCCTGGAGCATAGTTGTGATGAGATGGTCGTTTGTCGTTCAAGCATTCTCGTGCCAAGTGTGGAGGGCATGGTAAATAGTGCACTTGCCATCAGTGACCTTCTAGCTCTGACAAAGAAAGCTTGGATATACTCAACTGAGCATCAAAATCATCCAACTGCCCTGAGATATATTACCACATCATCACAAAAAAAGTATATGGACGCTACAGTGTAGTGTCTGAATAATATCTGTGAAAATTATTGGTTACCGTAGGGATAAGTCTGACATAGTATCCCAAACCAATTAAAATAAATGATGTCTATCACGCACAAGTGATAGGATACCTGTGTGTATTACACCTCTTTTCATTATTGGCTTGGGGTACTACATGGATTTATCCTTGAGAATATATTTTGAACCAGAAAACCACTGGTCAAGTCATACATTCTGTGAAAGTAAGATGATTGAGCGAAAACCTCGAAAGTAGGAGATGATTTCTAAACATCTTGTTCTATATCGAACATAAAACAATTCCATTAAATGGAAAAAGAGAGGATAGAGAATCTGTTGATAAGTTTACCTATCTCCGAGGTATCTATTCTTTTTTTTTACTATAACACCTTGTTTTGACTGTATCGCACTATGTATCATTTGATAACCCCAAAAATCCTCTACCTTTCGTTCAAATCTAATTTAAAATGGAGGAATTCAAAAGATGTTTGGAACTAGATAAATCTCAGCAACACGACTTCCTATATCCACTTATCTTTCAGGATTATACTTATGCACTTGCTCATAGTAATCGCAATTCCTAATGGAATATGATTTTCCCCCTCATCTCATTCACAACAATTTGGAGATTTACTCCAGCTCCTAAACTTCTTCCTAATAATTTGTAAATCTAAATTCTTACTATGGAAATCGATGTGGATAAAAACTTTAGAATACTTCTTTTTATGGCAGTTCGAAATAAAATCCTTGTTCTCCATGGTATTTGATTATTTGGAGACAAAGGAAAGAAATGAAGAGCTAAAAATTAGCTCCAATGGAATGAAGCCTAGATACATTTAGGGAATTAAGAATGTAACCTAGTTCATGATCATCAGTAGCAGAAAATTAGAGAATACAATCCTTTAAGACACAATTATTTAAGTGATGTAACCATCTCTGTCTATCAATAAAACTCTCAAGAACAGGCAGAAGTATTGCATGAACATATATTAAAACATGTAATTATAAAATTTATCAAAGGAGTAAAATGAGGATAATTTATTGCATAAATCAATGAAATTGCAAAACAATCTGACATAACTGGACATGAAATTCAACAAATTGTACACAAATATAACTAACAATCGAAATTTAGGTTTTGACCTGGTGGCGGTAGTGAGCGTTGTTGAAGATAGCGGACACCCACAATCTGAGCTTGGACTTGGGAGTTGTGAGAGTGAGATTCTATATACCGATTCGAGCTCTCTTTATTTTAGGAGTACGATTTGTTCCTTAATTTTTAACAAAATTTGAAAAGAAAAAAAACCCTGAAACTAAGGTTAAAATAATACTCATCGACTATAATTTGCGTGTGAAAAAAATAAAATAAAATAATATAATTTGTGTAATGAACTATAAAAACTATCACATTTTTTTGTAAAAAAATTCCATTATCAAAAAAATATATATTTGATTACAGTGTCCTTTTCCTTTTAAATTATATTTTATCTTTTATAATTGATGCTATTTTTATGACATATTCTCCATTAAAAAAAATTACTTTAACAAAATATAATTTTTTATATTACTTAATTGAAGAATAACTTTAGATTTTTTAAAAAAATTAAATAAAACTATGTAAATATTTTTTAAATAATTAAGTATTAATCAATACATGAGAAAAAATTGTAATTCTTATTTAAACAATTCGTAAGTTCTTTATGAATATGTTTTATAAAAATAAGTTTGTACTTTAGCGTAAAAAAAATTTTAAAGTTAGGACAATAAATTTTATTATTTAGATGAAACTAATTATAATAACAAATTAATTAATTATTAAAAAATTACAACATATAAATCTATTTTTTGTCATTTGAAGATATATTTACTCTGGTGTAATGAATCTCTCAATAAGATAAATAAAAAAATATTAATATAATCTAGAAATGAAAAAATGAAGTATCATATGTATAGATATCATCATTTACATCCAAAAGGTCCCATGCTTTGGAAGAAACTTGTATAGTTTGGGAAAGGTTTTTCATTGATTAAAAAGAAGAATCTACTTCAACCGATATGTCCTAAGGCACAATCATACATAACATGAAAATCACATTTGGAAAGGGTGGACAATTAGCTAGAACAACGAGTATTGTAGCAAAATAGAGTAAATCAAAAGAGTCCCCCTTAAATCATAAAAATAAATGTGGAAACTCCTAACAAGGCACGAGAACTTCCCAATATTTTCACAAAAAATTAAGTTGAAGAAATCATTCTTATCTTTCTTTAGCTTATTGAACTATCAAGTGGCTATGTTAATGATAGTTTTTTACAATGAAATTAAGGTAAATTGCAACAAATTGATTCAATGCAGTTATTTATAAAACCAGAATTATTAGATGAGACATTTAAATTTAAAATAATTTAGGTGGAAAGTTTTCATGTGTGTCTCATCAATTTTATTTTATTTTTTATTTAGGTTCCCTTTGTTGCATGTTAACAAATGTTTAGAGTCATTTCCTTAAATTTTGATTAAACCGCTATTTTTTCGAGTTTAAGTAAACAATATTTATTAAAATTGATCTTTTATCTAACAATATTTAATCTCATTTTTTGACTTAAATTTGCGCTTAGAGTGAAACATAGCTGATCCATATTTGTAAGTAATACTTATGGCCTGCAAGATTTCAAAATTAAGTGTCTGTATGGCAACCGGTGCGGTGTTGATGTTTGATTTTGGTTTGGTTTGGGTTGGGTTAAGTTTAGTGTGGTTTTATTTTGAACTGAAATCATATTTGGTTCAGATAGTTTTGGTGTGAGAAAAAATAAAATAATGTTTGGTAGAGTTGGTATGGGCTGAAATTCTGAAATCAAATCATGTTTGGTAACTTAGGAATGGTTTGATATTTTATTTATTTATAATAACATTTTGTAAATATATATATATTTAAAAAAAAATAAAACATATAAATATTATTTGTAAATATATATCTTTTTCCATTTGAAATTTCAATGTTTTTTTTTATCAATTTATTATTTTTAAATATTTATTACTCAATATTTATTAATTTATTATTAATCATTTATTCATAATATTTTTTATTTATTTATTATTTTTAAATATTTATTACTCAATATTTATTTATTTATTATTAATTATTAATTATATTCTATTAATTAAATTAAATTTTTAATTAAATAAATATATATGTATATTTAACTCTTTATTTTTTGTACAAATTTATTTAATATTTAACTATTTATTATTAATTATTAATTATTTATTCATTTTATTTTTGTTTATTATTTATTTGGTTTTATTTATTATTTTAAAATATTTATTACTCAATTTTTATTTATTTATTTATTATTAATTAATTAATAATTCTATTTTATTTATCATTTTTAAATATTTATTACTCAATATTTATTTAATATTTTACTTAATTTTTATTTATTTATTATTGATTACTAAAAATTTATTAATTATTATTTTTGTTTATTATTTATTTTATTTATTTAATAAAATGACAAATATGACAATGTTGACTTTTGTTGAGAATGAAATAGTACACCAATAATGAAGTTGGAGTTGTGGATTAGTTTTAATTTGATGGTTATATGTTATAAATAATAACCAAATCAAAAGAAATCATGTATTGAGATGATTCCAAAATTTTGATTTTTGTGTCACATG
Organism: Cornus suecica; assembly: GCA_963922005.1. Lineage (NCBI taxonomy): Eukaryota > Viridiplantae > Streptophyta > Magnoliopsida > Cornales > Cornaceae > Cornus > Cornus suecica. The sequence goes on from OY998238.1 coordinate 582,644, forward strand.
ATTTGATACTGTAAACACAAAATCAACTTTGACCAACATGGGTTGGGTTACATTTTTCCAACCCAATACCATTAAAATGACACCAAAACCGATTGTTGACACGTTGATCATGGGAACTCGAAGACACAAATAAAAGCAAAGACTAATAATAAAATCCACTAACCAAACAAAAAGGCCACATTATGTGTTCATGCAGAGAATAACATTATTTGAAATTTGGATGCGGAGAAAGCGAGTGGAAAAATTTGGATGTGGAGAAAGCTATGGGAAGAGGATTTATGATCCTGATTCAAATAATAATATTTGAAATGTTTAATTAATTCGAGAGAATGAAGAATCTGACAGTAAAGTTAAATTTTTTTGAAATGTCAGAATAAAATTCAACCCTTTGTGGCTAAAAGATGATTTACCTTCTAGACTTCAACTATTCGTGGGTATGAAATTTCAAAGATTATTGAAGTTTGACTAATCATTTTTATGCACATACATGCACCTACCTACGAGGGCTGCGACCTAATCGTTCGGAAGCAAAGGTCCAAAATAAAAACTTCCAACACGTGCTCTTTAAGGCCCTGTTTGGTAGGCTCTTTTATTTGGTCTAGTCTGGTTTACTCTTTATTTTTAGGAACCAGACCATATTTATTTGGACTTGATCTCAAATTTTGAAACCAGACCAAATGAGATCAAATTGAACCAAAATGGTGTTTTTGGAACCAGATTTTTTTATGGTTAAACTTGGTCCGGTTTGGTTTTATTAATAAAATATATTTATAAATAATTAAAAATGAATAACTAATAATAATAATAAATTAAATAAAACATATTTTAAAAATAAAATATAAATAATAAATAATAAACAAAATGAATTAAATAATACCTAATAATAATAATAAAATGAATATAATAATAATAAATAATAAAATATATTTATAAATAATTAAAAATGAGTAATTAATAATATAAATAATAAATTAAATAAAACATATTTAAAAATAAATGATAAATAATAAACAAATAGAATTAAATAATACATAATAATAACAAAAAATGAATACAATAATAATAAATAAATATAATAATAAAAAATGGACTAAATAACAAATTAATAAAATATAATCGTAAATAATTAAAAATGAATAAATAATAATAATAAATTATTAAAATAAATAATAAATTACATAAAACATATTTAAAAATATAATAAAAATAATAAATAATAAACAAAACAAAATAAATATAATAAATAAATAATAAATAAATACTTCATAATAATAATAAATTAATATTAAATTAATAAAATATATTTTTAAATAATTAAAAATGAATAAATAATTTATAAATTAAATGAATTAAATAATGAAATAATAATAAATAAATAGAATATATTTAGAAATTAATATATAAATAATAATTTAATAATTTATATTATAAAGTGAAGAAATAATAAATAAATAAAATAAATAATACATAAATAAATATTATAATAAATAAAAAATAAATAGTAAGATCATACCGCTTATCAAACAGATTTTTAAATTTAGGATCTAGACAAGTCAGACGAGACTGTCTACCAAACATGTCCTAACTTTCTTGTGTCCTCACATGTCTCAAGCTTAGAATTTTTTCGTCCCCTCACATGACATGAAAGACTTGTGTGATTTGTCCAATGTCCTATAATTCTTGTTAATCATGTGTGTTAGGAAAGTAAATTTGAATATTGGAATTGGATATAAATTTAAAATTCAACATCATTGTAGTGGAGCCAATTACTACTTTTGTACTAATAAAAAAGTTAATGCCCGCTCATAAGGTAGGGGGAAAAATAATAAAAGATAGAGATTCGATTAGTATATTTTCTCAAGCTTGGTTGTTTTGTTGCAATAATAGATAGTGGTTACAATTCTATTGTTTTGTGCAAGTAACTTGCATGCCCCGAATAAAATAAATAAAATATTGTGTCAAACTGCAGATAAAACCGATTCTTTTGGGATACTTTGGATAATCAACTTCTATATAGGCAGACCAATTTTGTTAGTCCTATTGAAAAAATTACAAAGGTTTTTGGTATTTCGAAAATAAAAGTAGGGTTGCCACTTGCCAGGGATAAAGAAAAGTAAGACGACTTGACTACCATGCATTCAGATAGGGCACTTCATTATAAACAATAGAGCTTTGAAGTATTTTTAGTGGCTCTGAAATATGATTTTATTTTATAATTTTAGTATAATTATTAATTGAAGTTTTTTTTTCTTTTTTAACTTTATTAAGGGCCCATGTTTATTCCTATTCAAATTGGGACAAGCCTACGCTAGTCTCTTCCATCTCCTACGGCTCCGCCATTTAAGTACAGAAAATACCCATATAATATAGATATGGTACGTACAATATCTTATATTTTGAAAATGTGTATATTGGCACCATCATTTTTGGAAAACGTCCTAACACCCCCTGCAAGTTTCGAAAACGTGCGAATACCCCTTTTTTTGACTTTTATACTCTCTTAAATACAAATTTTACCTTTTTAAAAAAAAAAATATATATATATATATATATAAATTTTAAAAAATAAATTTCAAAGCCAATATATAAAATTCAAATTCGAAATTTATATATATAAAATTTGAAACCAATATATATATATATATAATAAAATTTTCAAAATTTAAATATATAAAATTCGTAAAAAAGTATATAAATTTCAAAATATATATATAAATTTCAAAAAATAAATATTAAATTTCGAAAAATATATATAAAATTTGAAATAAATATATAAAATTTGAAAAAATATATATAAAAATTTTGAAAAATAAATTTCAAAGCCAATATATAAAATTCAAATTCAAAACCAATATATATATATAAAATAATTTTTTTAAAATTTATATATATATAATTCGTAAAACAATATATAAATTTCGAAAAATAAATATTAAAATTTGAAAAATATATATAAAATTCGAAATAAATATATAAAATTTGAAAATATATATATATAAATTTTGAAAAATAAATTTCAAAGCCAATATATAAAATTCAAATTCGAAATTTATATATATAAAATTCGAAACCAATATATATATATAATAAATTTTTTGAAATTTATATATATAAAATTCATAAAAAAATATATATATATATTTCAAAAAATATATATAAATTTCGAAAAATAAATATTAAATTTTGAAATATATATATAAAATTCGAAATAAATATATAAAATTTGAAAAAATATATATAAAATTTGAAAAAACATATAAAATTTGAAAAAAATATATAAAATTCGATTTGTTTTTATAAAATTCAAATAGTTGTGCAAATAGAAGTATAGAAAACACAAGTGACCAAAGTGCAATACACCAAAACAAATTTTAAAGTCAAAGAAAGTAGAAAATAGAAGTATATTTTCCCCGAATTTTATATATATTTTTCCGAAATTTATATATGTTTTCGAATTTTATATTTTATTTTCAAAATTTAATATATATTTTTCGAATTTAATATTTTTCCCGAATTTTATATATATTTTTCAAAATTTATATATGTTTTCGAAATTTATATATATTTTTTGAATTTATATATCTTTTTTCCAATTTTATATAATTTTTTGAAATTTATATTTTCCTTTTCAAAATTTATATTTTTTCGAATTTTATATATTTTTTAATTTTAGATATTTTTTCAAATTATATATATATTTCAAATTTATATATGTTTTTTGAATTATATTAAGGGCATATATGTCATTTAACATGAAATGGAGTTAATCCGCACACAAATAAAAAAAATATGGTGAAATCAAATCAGAAGAGTATTAGAAGTACTATATTTATACTTTGACCCTTTTTTATAATTAATATTATTTCCCGTCTCTTGCGGCTCCTATCCTATATAGTATATATGATCCCACCACTTTTAATAATTAATATATTCCCCATCCATTATAACCAGAATAAAATGAAAGCAAATCTGACACTTCTCTGTGTTGATTAACTTTCCATACATTGGAAGATAAAGTTTTAGACTTGTAGTAATTTAAATGATCTAGTACTTTTAGATGATTCATGCATATATATATATATATATATGGCAACATTTGCCATGTATTCCCTTACCTTAAAATCATTACGAAACCTCAACCTTTTACGTGTCTCCTATCTCCACTCTAAAATTTATTAATATTTCTTTTTGTCTACACTGATCCATTCTCCATACAGATACTAGTACTACTGTTGGCTTTAGCCGCCTCGTAGTTTTCTTCCCTAGCTACAATTAAGCATAATTAAGTTTATTTGGCGAGATCGATGGAGAATTATAGTATGCTATTTCCGTGTTCACCATCATCTAATTCTAGTTTCTCATCATCATCAGGTCACATGGCAACTACTTCTCATGTTGTTGGTATTGGTGACCTATACAAGTACAACAACAACAACAAGTCAAATGGGTTTTTGGCGTTGAAGACAGAGATTGATCATCTTGATCATGTTCCCCCTAGTACAAGCCTAGGAATGAGCCAGGCCCACGAGACAACATGTGCAGCTTATAAGAAGCTCAAGGGAGAGAAGAAAATTAGGAAGCCCAGATTTGCCTTTCAAACAAGAAGCCCGGTTGATATACTTGATGATGGCTATCGCTGGAGAAAATATGGCCAAAAATCTGTCAAGAACAACAAATTTCCCAGGTGATCATCGATCATCCATTAATTAATTATCGAGTTTATTTTCTTCATATATATATATATACCCTTTTTTATTCAAGTAATTAATTAATTTGTTATTTATTTTATTTCTCTCTCTTCTGCATGTATGCTGAGATAATTTGTACATATCTCTATGCATACAAAAATCACTAGACCCCACCATTATCCGATCGAGTTTATTTGTGGAAATGCAAAAAACCACTTTAATCACCTATATATGGGATATATGAACCTTGTTAACCCCTAATCAATAAAAAGTCCTTTCTGCAATGGTGACAGACAGTTCCTAATTAAATCATTTGAAGATGCAAAGTTCGACCTATACCCTTTTCAAGCGCACATCAGCAGCAATTACGTATACACAGCTAGCTGGTAGGCGGTTCTTAGGGTCATATTTGGAAAAATCTGTTTGGTAAACGATCTGGTCTTACTATTTATTTATTATTTATTATAATATTTATTTATTTATTTATTATTTCTTCACTTTATAATATATTTTATTATTTATATTATTAAATTATTATTTGTTAATTTATATATTAATTTATAAATATATGCTATTTATTTATTATTATTTCATTATTTAATTCATTTTATTTATAAATTATTTATTCATTTTTAATTATTTAAAAATATATTTTATTAATTTAATATTAATTTATTATTATTATACTCATTTATTATTATTATTATGAAGTATTTATTCATTATTATATTTACTTATTATTTATTATTATATTTATTTATTATTATATCTATTTATTATTTTTTATTATATTTATTTTTTATTATTATTTATTTCATTTTGTTTATTATTTATTATTTTTATTATATTTTTAAATATGTTTTATGTAATTTATTATTTATTTTATTAATTTTTTATTATTTAGTCCATTTTTTATTATTATTATATTTATTATTATTATTGTATTCATTTTTTATTATTATTATGTTTTATTTAATTTATTATTTATATTATTAATTATTCATTTTTAATTCTTTATAAATATATTTTATTATTTATTCATTTATTTATTATTATTATATTCATTTTTTTTTATTATTATTAGGTATTATTTATTTCATTTTTTTATTATTTATTATTTATATTTTATTTTTAAAATATGTTTTATTTAATTTATTATTATTATTTATTCATTTTTAATTATTTATAAATATATTTTATTAATAAGACCAGACCGGACCACCAGGAACCACATTTTTTTTTTGTCTGAAATGAGGGCATTTTGGTCTGATTTGGTCTTACTTGGTCTAACAAAAAATTTGGGACCAATGCTACCAAACACGGTCTAGTCCCATAAAACGCAAGACCAGACCAGACCAGACCACCTACCAAACAGGGCCTTAGTGCCCGTGATATCTCTCCCAACTACATATATTACTCCTCCGATCCCATAGTCTAATTTGAACTTTTTAATATTTTATTGATTTAGGTTAACTAGTGTGTAATTTCTAATTTTATTCTTAATTATATAGTATTATGGTAGAGTCCGATATTTGTTTAAAGTTAATGGAAGAAGGGCAGTTGAGGAAATTGAGATGTTAAATTGCATTGGAATTCGAACTGGACAAATATTTAGGAAAAGTAAAATTGCAATTGTGTATAACTAATATGTGACAGAAGTATTAATATATAGTAGCTCCGTCTTGTTGCTTTTGTATTAATTATAGGGTTAATTTCAAGAAACTCCCCTATGCTATTCAATTTAATCAACTAACCCCTACTGTGTTCACTTTGCCCCCTATATCATCTAATTTCATCACTATGCCCCCTCCTCCTCACATTTTGAGTCAAAATGTCTAAATTACTCTCCCTTAATAGTATAAGGGGGTTAGTGAAATCAATCTTTAAAACAATTATTTTTTGAAAATAAATTATATTTTTCGTAAAAACTATAAATTTCAAAAAATATATATATTTCCGAAAATATGATTTTTTCTAAAAAAATTTTTTTGCGAAAAATTTATATTATGTTCCAAAATATGATTATTTTTTGCGAAAAAGTATATATTATGTTCCAAAATATGAATTTTTTCCGAAAAATAATTTTTTTGCGAAAAAGTATATATTATGTTCCAAAATATAATTTTTTTCCAAAAAATAATTTTTTAGCGAAAAATATATATTATGTTCCAAAATATGATTTTTATTCCGAAAAATAATCTTTTTGCAAAAAAGTATATATTATGTTCTTTTTGCAAAAAAGTATATATTATGTTCCAAAATATGAATTTTTTCCGAAAAATATATATTATGTTCCAAAATATAATTTTTTTCAGAAAAATATTTTTTTTGCAAAAAAGTATTTATTATGTTTCAAAATATGAATTTTTTTTCAGAAATTTTTTTTTTTTTTGTGAAAAATATATATTATGTTCCAAAATATGATTTTTTCCGAAAAATAATTTTTTGCGAAAAATATATACTATTATGTTCCAAAATATGATCTTTTCTGAAAAATAATTTTTTTGCGAAAAATATATACCATTATGTTCCAAAATATGATTTTTTCTGAAAAATATTTTTTTTACAAAAAATATATATTATTTTTTCTGAAATAATTCATATTTTGGAAAATAATATACTCCCTCTGAAAAATAATTTTTTTGCGAAAAATATATATATATTTTTGAATTTATAATTTTTGCGAAAAATATAATTGATTTTCGAAAAATAATATTTTTAAATGGTTGATTTCAGTAAACCCCCTTATACTATTGAGGGTAGTTTAGGCATTTTGACTCAAAATGTGAGGTGAGGGGGCATAATGATGAAATTGAATAGTATAGGGGGCAAAGTGGACACAATGGAAGTTAGTTGATTAAACTGGATAGTATAGGGGGTTTCTTGAAATTAATCCTTAATTATGTGCTTGTTTGGTAGAGGGAGTGGTGCCCTTTTTTTGGGTTTGGTTTGAAAATTTTGCTCCACTCCATGTTTGGCAAGCATGGTGTTGGACAAAAAGTGTTTGAATAGTGTCACTTTATTGGACCCAAATTCATCAAATTTCACACAATCTCAATAGATGGTTTGGTTGGAGTTGGGTCCAATGGTTTGACATTATTCATTTATAATATTATATATATATATAAATTTGAAAAATAAAATATTTCAAAAAAATCAAACAAAAAAATATATTTCACAAAAAATAAAATATTTCGGGAAAACAAATATTTCTAGAAAAAATAAAATATACAAATTATATGAATTTTTACTGAAATCTTTTATTTTTTCAAAATATTTTATTTTTTTTAAATATTTTATCTATAAATATTTCGAAAAAATTAAATATTTATGAAAAATTAAATATTTTGAAAAAATTAGATATTTATATATTTTATTTTTTAAAGCATATATATTTACAAAATGTTATTTTAAATAAATAAAATGTCAAACTATTCCAAGTTACCGAATATGATTGATTTCAAAATTTCAGTTCATACCAACTCTACCAAACATGGTTTGTTTTTTTAGTTTAACTTTTTCTCACATCAAAACCATCTACACCAAACATGATTTGGAACCTAAATAAAATTACACCAACTCTAACCAAACCAAACCCAAAAATCAACGTCATACGGTCTACCAAACAAGCCCATGTATGAGTGGATTTTAGGAGCCACTCCTACATCTATCAAATATCACACCCACCGTGCATGCCTTATATATTTATTTAATTCAGAATCTGCAGTAGTAAATCTATGGAATTAGTTAGACGTCTGAAAATGGGTAATAATTTGCCATCTTCATGTCATTCATCACCCATACAATGTATATGTATATATATATATGTATTTTTTTTTTTTTTAAGTAAACCAAATTATATTAAAAAATATATATTTATATATATTTGTCCATCGAAATTCATCTTGCTTGTATTTTATATAATTATGTTAATTTATTTGTTGAGTTTTTCTTCATTGCAGAAGCTACTATCGGTGTACTTATCAAGGGTGCGACGTGAAGAAGCAAGTGCAACGCTTATCCGAAGACGAAGGAACTGTGGTCACCACTTATGAAGGGTTGCACACACATCCAATAGACAAACCTTCTGACAACTTTGAACAAATCTTGAGTCGGATTCAACTTTACCCTCCTTTTTTGAAGTTTTGAATATATATATATATAAAACTATATCCATGCTTTTGTATATAAAGGATTTAAAATTTGAAGTTTACTGCTTAAACCTAAACTGTATCTACTCCAGTTCCACACATTGCCTCTCCTGCTAAGGCTGCTATTAGTTATATTCAATTATTTTTCTTTTTCTTTCTGTGTATACGTTTATTAATTTTTTGCACGTATAGAAAAAATAAATTGGTTATTCTGAAGTAAATATATATTGTAAAGAGACATCGGTACTAGATATTGAATTTCTACGTGACCACAATGTGATCGATCGGTTAATATATTCTTCTGTATGTATGTGCCTCATTCCAAGGGTTGGTCTGCCAAATCATAACTTTTTAAAGTAGAATTGCCACTGAAAATGAAATGAAAGCCATGCATCTAGAGGCTAGCTACACCAAAATCATGTAAGAGATACCACTTTCTCACGAATTTATCTTAAATCTGAATGTTTTGGCTCAATTTTATCTCAGTTTTGCCCTGAACCTCTACACTACTTGATTCACATGCTTCTCACAAACGCCACTTTTTGTTTTTACTTCATTTAAGAGAAGAAAAAAAACTTATTTTTTCTCTAATTTCCTTGTTAATGTGATATGTTTAGGGGATAAGTTAAAAGTTTTTGTTCTGACTTACTTGAATGCATTTGAAAAAAAAACTCCTCAAATTAGACTATCAATTATTATAACCATTATCCAAATATAAAATAATAATATTTATTATAGGAATTATAAGTAAACATATGGGAATTGGAAAAGATGGATTAATATTAAATTATTCATCTTTTATTACTTTATGGAGTATGTTGGCAAGAGGAATAATTATCCGTTTTGATGATAACAAAATGTTAAGTACGTGTTTAGTACTAATGTATTTACTCAATTGAGTATTACAGAATAACAAGATTTTTATCGAAAGCAAAAAGCTTAAAGGAATGACATAAATGTCATTTCACGTTTATGCTTCAAAAGATTGAAGAATCAAAACTTGGGGTAGATAGGATGGTGAGTGAATTGTATCAAATGATTTATGTGAGGTTTTCACACGTACAAGCTCATCCTAAAAATAAAAAATGAAAAACTGCACGTTCAGGCGGCTGACCATGCAAATCAGTCGACTCACAATACTACTAGTCGACCGACACTCATTTGCCAGTCGACCAACCTCACCAGATAGTTTCGAGCTTTATTAAGGCTATTTGGTAGTCGACCGACATAGTATTGTCAGTCGACCGATAGCCATTCATCAGTCGACCAACTGTTCTTGTCAGTCAACCGACCACGTCAGAGAGTTTATGTGTTATTTGTCAGTCGACCGACATTGTAATGTCTGTCGACCAACAGACAGGAATCAGGCGACTGACAGATAGAAATCAGTCGATTAAGGAAACTAAAAAATGACTTTTTCAGTGTATTAATGGCTTTCAACTATCCCCAACTACCACCACTCTCAGCTCACTCTCTTAACTCTTGCCATAGCTATATATATGTAAATATATTGGTTGTAGAAGACACATCTCTTTACTCCACTGCAGAAAAAACTGCTCTTCATCTGAAAATTTATAGCAAGAAAAGCTTGAGCATTAAAAGCTAGACTCCTCTCATTCAATTCCAATCATTTTGTGAGAAACTAGTTAGAGAAGATCTTTGTTCCAACTCATGAGTCATTAATTGTTAAGAGTGTGTAAGATCTTGAGAGAACCAAACACATCACATTAAACACTTGAGCTTATACATTGTGTATCCTTCATAAACCCTAAAGATTTTGAGTGTTTATTGAGTGTATCCTTTCTTTATAAAAGGAAAAGAGATCCTTGAGTGAGTGAAGCTCATTGATTCATAAGAGGGGTTTACCCTCTTGTTTGCGTAACGGGCTTGTTAGCTCGTGTATAAAGGTTTGCTATTCCACCTGCAAAGAAAAGCCATAGTGTGAGATTGAAAAAGTCTTAAGTGGGGATCCTTAAGCCGAGAAATAGGAGTTATCGAACCTTGTAAAAATCGCGGTGTCATCTCTCTCTCTCTCTCTTGCTCTTTCATTTGATTATTTGCATGTTTGCCTTATCTTGACTTACATTATTACTTAATTATTGCTTTCATTAGTCACAAATCTATTGTCGTTTAAAAGTGTTTATTGCTTAATTCTAGCTAAACTTAAATTGTTGAAATTAAACTAAGTGCAAAAAGTAGCTAAATTTTTTTATAACTCTATTCATCCCCTCTAGGGCTAATTAGTAACTTACTGAGTAATTCATATCTTTATATATACATATATCTCCACTTTTTTCCTCCGTAAGTAAGTTTATTGATAGAGGAAAAAAAAGACAAGCCAAGCAGACAAACACCATTACAACATTACAAGAGGTTGTACAAGGCTTCCACCACTAGAACAAGCCAAACACAAAGCTACAACAGACACTATAGAGCATAAAACATCGAACCAACGTACACTATATATATATATATATATGTATGTATATGTATGTATATATGTATACGTTTTCGCAGCAAAAACCACACTAGTTGTCTCCAATTTTTTTTTTCTTTTTTTTCTCCCCTCATTTGGGGTTTGTTATTTTTTACTTTGTTTTAGTTGATCAATTTCTTAACTTTACTTATCCCAAATACATGTTAAATTTCAAATTACAATATAATATAATTGTAATTCTTAAATTATTCATTTTCATTAAAGTCAAAATACAATGGACTCCAATTTAAAAACAAATTTTTAGGAACAAAATTGGAAAGACAAAAAAAATAATAAAAAAAGGTTTACTTCAAGAAACTCCCTATCCTATTCAATTTAATCAACTAACCCCTACTATGTCCACTTTGCCCCATATACCATCCAACTTCATCACTATGCCCTCTCTTCCTCACATTTAGAGTTAAAATGTCTAAACTACTCTCCCTTAATAGTATAAGGGGGTTTAGTGAAATCAAATCCTTAAAAAAACTATTTTTCAAAAATAAATTATATTATTCGTAAAAACTATAAATTTCAAAATATATATATATATATTTCAGAAAATATGATTTTTTACGAAAAATATATATTATGTTCCAAAATATGATTTTTTTACGAAAAATATTTTTTGTGAAAAATATATATTATGTTCCAAAATATGATTTTTTTGCGAAAAAATATATAATATGTTCCAAAATATGATTTTTTTCCGAAAAATATTTTTTTTGCGAAAAAGTATATATATATGTTCCAAAATATGATTTTTTTCCGAAAAATATATATTATGTTCCAAAATATGATTTTTTTTTGCGAAAAATATATATTATGTTCCAAAATATGATCTTTTCCGAAAAATATTTTTTTTGCGAAAAATATATACTATTATGTTCCAAAATATGATCTTTTCCAAAAAATAATTTTTTTGAGAAAAATATATACTATTATGTTCCAAAATATGATTTTTTCCGAAAAATAATTTTTTTGCAAAAAATATATATTATTTTTTCCGAAATAATTCATATTTTGGAAAATAATATACTCTCTTTGAAAAATAATATTTTTGTGAAAAATAAATATATTTTTTTGAATTTATAATTTTTGCAAAAAATATAATTTATTTTTGAAAAATAATTTTTTTAAATGGTTGATTTCACTAAACCCCCTTATACTATTGAGGGTAGTTTAGATATTTTGACTCAAAATGTGAGATGATGGGGCATAATAATGAAATTGAATAGTATAGGGGGCAAAATGAACAAAGTAAAGATTAATTGATTAAACTAGTATAGGGAATTTTTTAAAATTAACTTAAAAAAATTTATTGACAAAGTCAAATATGAACAACCTTTATAAATCAGAGGTGGCATGCATGTAACTAAATTCTCAAACAATGAGTTGGAATTTAAAATTAATCCGCGCGAGTTACTGTTAACAATCGAGTTTATAACGGGCTCTCCCGCAGATTTGACATAAAAAATAATATTTATTTCGGACCTTTCTGATGTGCATTTTTGTTTGATTTGGTCCAGTCTCTAATACAATCATGCCAGCCTAATAACTAGTTGATCATAACGTATCAGTTCAAATTCTTATAAAAATTGTCAAATTATTTTTTATAAGAAGAAGATTTGCTCATTAAGTTTATTATATTATTTTGGATAAAATGCAATAAACCACAGTAAATATGATCAAATTTGAAACTAACCACCTGTATGCCCATTTTTTCATCAGGTCCATCGTACAAAGATTCACACTGGATCAACATACATATTTTAAAGCCCGAATAGAAAACAAAACCTAAATAGAAAATAAAGCCCAATGATATAAGCCCATTTCAGGATAAAGCCATTAAGGAAATGACCGTTTCAAATATATAGAATCAAAACTGACATAAGGTTTTATTATAGCAGTTTTTGATAAACATTAAACTTCAATTTAATGTAGATATTGTCTTTAATATGTATTAAAACCCATTCATGTGGGTAAGACCAGATTTCATGTATAAAAGAAAGAAAAAAGAAAGGGAAAAGGATCCGAAATTGCTCTAATATTTGTTGATTCTTGAAATTTATATTTTCTTCTTGCCATTTATCATTTTTCGTAGCTTCTATTTAATTTACAAAGGTTGAGATTCGTTCGGCATCTTCGAACGGGTTTACACTTTTTGGCGCCGTCTGTGAGAATTCGATATCCAAACAGAAGTTATTAGATTAATGGCGGGAGAAACCACCACACAGCTAGGTGATACAGCTGCTATCCTTCAGCGTCTGGAGGCTCTCGAGAAAGAAAATCGGGAACTAAAACAAAGGTTAGATCAATCCGAACACCCAGAATTGCCTATAGCAGGGCACCGAAATGGCCCTGGTGTTGAAGAGGAAGACAATCATCATGAGGCAAGTTCAGCAGATCGCACAGCAGATCCTACTCACACCCAACCAATCGCAGATGAAGCAAATGTCAATAATCGTGCAGTTCCGCTCGATATGGTAACCCGACTTCAAAAGATCATAGATGAACAAGTAAAGGATCTCAGAACACAGTCACCAGCCGATCTAGCCATCGAAATGACAGCTAAAATGATTAAATCTCCGTTCAGCCCCGAAATACAGCAGACGAGAAGGCCAGATAAGTTCTGGATGCCTAAATTCATTATGTTCGATGGGACACATGACCCAATTGAGCACCTATTTCATGTGGAGCAGATGATGACTCTCGATATGGATGATGATACACTAATGTGTAAAGATTTCTCTACAAGCCTAACGGGCCCAGCTCTGTTATGGTTTAGGCAATTGCCAGGTAGTTCGATCGATTCTTTCCAAACGCTGATGGAAAAGTTCATGGCCCAGTATTTCGGAAACCGGAAGCAGAAGAGGACCATTTCTAATATGTTTACGATGAGACAAGCGAAAGGTGAAACGTTAAAGAATTTCCTTTCCAGATTCAATTTGGAAATGGGAATGATACCCAGTTGTGATAAACCAACAGCAGTGGAAGCTTTTAAGGTAGCTATCGAACAAGGGACCAACTTCCATAGATCCTTGGTGAAGTCAACAGCCCTCAACATGGGTCAGTTGAATTCACGGGCGCAGGGATATCTGAGATTGGAAGAGGATGAACAAGAAAGAGGTCATCGTTCGGCATTAGTCAGTGTGGAAAGCAAATCAAAGGAAAGGATAATCAAGAAGGCAAATAATACGAACAACCACCGATCGGCTCCGTACAGGCAACAGGAGAGGAGGCCAAGGTATGACATACCTGAAACTCCACTCCGAACAACCTTAGCAAAGTTGTACAACGAGAATAAGGCGAAGGGTATTTTTCGCCCACCATTTCCATTGAAAATGCCACCATAGATGCAGGACCGTACGATGCACTGTGCGTTCCACAATGACTTTGGCCATTTAACCAATGAATGCAGACAATTGAGGAGGCAGGTTGAGACATTGATATCCAAAGGAGATTTGAAAGAGTACGTGGACAATGGAGTCAAAAAATTTGATCGGCTGAAGCCCAACAAAATTGTGGGTGGGCAGCCGGTAAAAATTATTGATACAATCCATGGGAAACCCGAAGAGGATGAGGAAATCCGTTTGGTTCAGCGTTCACGCATGCGCAATGCCAACAAGATCCGAAGGGTTGGGGAGGTGAATGTCATTCGGAACTACCCAATGCCTACAATATCATTTACACGGGAGGACTTAAGACGTGTACAACTACCACATGAAGATCCACTGGTAATTTCGATCATAGTTTCAAATTATTTAGTTAAAAGGGTGCTAGTTGATCCAGGTAGCAGCACGAACATCCTGACTAAATCAGCTTTCGAGAAGATCGGCATCAGCACGGAGTTGATCAAACCAACCGCCAGTCCGCTGGCAGGCTTTGATGGAAAGAAGATTTGTCCGATCGGGATCCTGAATTTACCAGTGACAGCCGCAAAACGAACTTTGACATAAAATTTCATGCTAGTAGACGTACAACCTTCCTACAATCTGATCATGGGAAGAGGTTGGATTCACCGAATGCAAGGAGTTCCTTCTACTCTACATCAGGTGATGCGGTGTGTTGACCTTTCAGGGAAAGGGTTTGTTGATATTCAAGGCGATCAAGTAGTGGCGAAAGAATGCTATGCCATCGTCACCAAAGGTTTGAAAGGCGAAAGTTCCGGACGAAGCATGTAGCAATTACCGAGCCTCCGTGATTAGACTGACGATGATGAGAAAGCCGCAGAGGATACCATCACAGTAGATCTGATCGACGGGAGCAAGGGAAGGACCACCCGAATTGGAAGGGGACTGAATCTTGATGAAAGAAACAACTTGATTTCTATGTTGAGATCAAATATTGATGTTTTCACTTGGGAGCATAGCGACATGCCTGGGGTCGACCCAGGAACCATGATGCACACATTAAATGTTTACTCCGATGCTCAACCCGTACGGCAACGACCTAGAAGGAGCGGAACCGAACGAGGAAAGTTTGTAACTGAAGAGGTTAGCCGATTGCTAGATGCAGGTTTTATCAGAGAAGTTCACTATCCCGTGTGGCTATCTAATGTTGTCGTTGTACAAAAGAAGAACGGGAAGTTCCGAATGTGTGTGGACTTCACCAACCTAAATAAAGCTTGTCCGAATGATAGTTTTCCTCTACCGAAGATTGATCGCATGATCGACGCGACTACAGGGTTCGAGCGTCTCACCTTCCTGGATGCTTATTCAGGATACAATCAAATCCCAATGAATCCAAAGGATGAAGACAAAACGGCGTTCATCACCGAACGAGGGACCTATTGTTACAAGGTCATGTCGTTCGGTCTCAAAAATGCAGGTGTGACTTATCAGCGACTGATCGATAAGATTTTCAAGACCCAGATTGGAGATACGGTGGAAGCATTCATTGATGACATGGTTGTTAAAAGCCAGCATAAGGATGATCATTTGAAGCACTTGGAGGACGTGTTCGCATCCCTGCGATCACACAAAATGAAGCTAAACCCAGAAAAATGCACTTTTGGTGTGTCTTCCGGACAATTCTTGGGTCACATAGTTAATAAATATGGAATCAAAGCAACTCCAGCACAAGTTCAAGCATTGATTCAGATGAAGGCACTTGAGTCCCCAAAGGAAATCCAGGTACTCACAGGAAGACTAGCAACTCTGAGTCGGTTCATATCCAAATTGTCAGATAGATGCAAGTCGTTCTTCGACGTCCTAAAGTCTAAGAAAACGATTGCTTGGGGGGAGAAACAACAAGAAGCGTTCGATTGGCTGAAACTCTATATGGCGAAACCACCAATCCTTACGGCACCCAAGGATCATGAGTCCTTAATTTTATACTTGGCAGTTTCTACGAACGCAGTCAGTTCAGCGTTGGTAAGAGATGATGGGAAAAGACAGTACCCAATTTATTATGCGAGCAAGACATTGCTTGACGTCGAAAGAAGATATTCGAAGACAGAGAAAATCATCTTGGCATTGGTCCAGGCGAAATGAAAGCTTCGACATTACTTCGAGTCCCATCCGATCAGAGTTCCAACTACATTTCCTATCAAAGCAATTTTGTCAAAACCTGACTTCTCGGGACGAACGACAAAGTGGTCGATAGAACTGAGCATGTTCGATATTACTTATGAGCCACGAACATCTTTAAAAGGTCAAGTTGTGGCAGATTTCCTCCTTGAATATGAAGCAACCGAAGATGAGGCCAGCGACGTAAATCCAAGGTGGTTGCTTTATGTAGACGGATCAGTGAATAGTCTGGGGGCAGGTGTCGGGATCGAACTAATATCCCCAGAAGGCACTAAATTGCAGCAGTCGATCAAACTGTCCTTTGGCAGTTCAAACAATGAGGCTGAGTACGAAGCCGTTTTGACAGGGTTAAGGTTAGTAAAGGAGCTCCATATCAAAGAATTGACTGTGTTCAGCGATTCTCAGTTAGTTGTAAATCAGATCACAAAAGGTTATAATACAAGTGAGGAAAGGATGTTGCAGTATAAAAATGTCGTTCAGGAAGAAATGCGAAACTTTCAGGTAGTCTCTT